>JACRUU010000006.1:17759160-17851660 GCA_030449085.1 Kryptopterus vitreolus | reverse complement strand
AGTTTCTCCGAGCTTCCTTTGTCTCACTGCAGCTCAGAAATTCAGAAAGCAGACCTGCAGCCTCAGACATGCAGTGACTGATAACCACCTAGTCTTTGATAAGTCGCCTTTAATTGGCCTTTTAATTAGCAAAAATCATTTAAATGGTCCGAGAAAACTTGACAATAAAACAATAAGGCGTCGATCACCGTGTGTCCAAACTGGCGTAACGTAATTACATAAACATGCAATCAGAATCGGGTTTATTGGCCTTGGATAAGGAATTTGGTTCCGGCTGTTGATGGAAGTCTGAAAAGTGCATTTTATTTTTCCAAAAAAAGAATGAAAAATGGACGTCTATATAATGATTCGATGAATATCCCAAAAAACAAAAGTCAAAAGTATTCACATTCATTTCTCAGGTAGAAGCGTAGAGGGTTCAAAAATACTTCTGTCGAGCTTTTTACTGGAGTAAAAGCATAAAAGTACTGATTTCAAAAGTACTTAAAAGTATAAAAGTAATGTAAAGGGGGAAAATGCCTTTAAGGACAAAAGTTTAGACTGCAGATCGCTAATTAATCGAAACGTCCTACTGTAGCGTCATTTGTGGAGGATGAAGAGAAAACACGCGTTTGATAAATTAATGGAAAAATAATCACTTTGAAGAAATAATACTTTTTTTTTTAGTAACGCCCCCCAGCACTGGCTACGTCCTCGCTGGAGTGTGACGTGATTTGTGTCGTGTGCAGGTGCGATAGATCGCGTACAAACCAATAGATTTGAATGTAAATTCACACTATCCGGATTTTTGGCACGCTGAAATGAAATCGGAGTAACGAGGCTGTTTCTGTTCAAATGTAAACAATAGAAAGTACAGATAATTGCGTTAAAATGTAAAGAGTAGAAGTAAAAAAGTAAAAATAATAATATAGTATAGATTCCCAAAATGATTTGTACTTCGTTACACCTCTGCCAATAAACCATGTCCCTAAAACAAACCGTAAGTGTGTTAGAAAATCAAACAGAACACACCCTACTCCTGGTGTGACTGCAGTAATAGGATTCGACCAGAGGAAGGCAGTATTGTTCTGCAAACGGCTCATGTGCCCAGAATTAATAGATGGCATTCAGTAGTGCCATCCTCAGCGTGGGAAAAGCTGCCGAGCCTTCATGCCATCTGTTTCCCCTCCTAAAAGCACAGAAATATGGCGAGTAAATTAATTTAAACATTTTCCCTTTATTTAATGATCTCACCAACTTCAGTAGTTCTGGACACGCCCCCAAAAAAACAACAAACATCTTTTTTTTTTATTTGAAAATTGATTAAGAAAAGTGCGTAATTTTACGATAACTGTTGATCATTTCAAACACAAGCATTTTTACACAAATGTCTTACACGAAGACTAACAATTATATAGTCACTTATATATATATATATATATATATATATATAGAGATATATATATATATATATATATATATAGATATATATATATATACATATATATATATATAGATATATATATATATATCGATACATATATATTAGAAAATAATGCATGTAGGCATTTGTTACGTACATGTGTTTAATAATAATAATAATATGCATATATTTGACTATATGACCGAGAACTATAGAAACCATACAAACCCAAAAAAATGACTATATCCAGTAAATAAAATAGAGCATTCCAGTGAGTAATCTCGTTTTCTCATTTTAATCGCATTATTCACATTAAGCAGACATTTTGCTGGCGTATTTTGGTCCGTCCTGTCGTGCTGAGACGGAGAAAAATGGGAAAGGATGTTTTTGCATTCTGCCCCATCTTCCTCTGTGAAATGAGTTCTCTGTCACAGAGGATCGAGGGCCCACACAGCTGCTCTTCCCTGAGCTGCCGTACATAAAACATAAAAAGGCAAGTCTATATGAAAAATGCACAGAGCTGTGGATTATAATGCGCTTGATACCCTCCTGTTGTTGAGAAGACAGAAGGAGAAAGAGAGAGAGAGAGAGAGAGAGAGAAGAGAGAGAGAGAGAGATGTAGTGAATGAGAAGGAGAGAAAGAGTTAGAGAGAGAGACCTGCCCTGAATTGATTTCCTTTTCCACTAGAATGGGTTTGATGGCAGGCCTGGATGAGCGCCTGTGCAAACATTTACCCACAGTGCACCATCTTCCGATCGCATTACAAAGATTGATTGTTCACTCCCAATCTCACCTACCGCTGTTCCATTGGCCGGCGCGAAAACAAACACCGGTTTGAAACAGGGGAAATCGGAAAAATAAAAAAAAAGGAGGGACTTTGCGGAGCACAAGAGACCGGCATAGCTGGCGATAAAAGCGTAAAAAGGACGTGCGAGGACGAGCAGGAAACGGCTTGGGAGCAATAAGAAGGTGGTAATTTCTATAATGTGTTTGAGGGAGGATAATACCGGCGGATGGAAACCCGGACGCCGCGTCGGTTTTTACAAGGTGACCCGGGGCTTTTACCCCAGGCTTTTCCAGCCCAGCTATTTCCAATCAAACCTGATATTATCGGTGAAGCGAGCACTGACACTTCTAAAGGCTCTTCCCATTTCTCCATCAATATCTGAGTGGCTGAAATTAATGCTCGCTAAACAGGACAGAGGTCAGACTGTGAAGCAGGAGCTGAGGAGTGGCGAAGCAGGCGCTGATGAGGGGCGCTGACCTTACACAGGCCGGGTCAGTACACAAGGAGGGACATCTTGGCTAAGTTAATACACCCCCCCCTCACCCCCCCCCCTCCCCCAATATCCCTTTCCTAGCAGTTCATCCAACAAAGGTAGGGCACAACAGATCACGGCTCGAGACTCCATCAGATTAAGCTCCGTCCTCGCGGAAGCATCGCATCTCTCCCTCACGTCGTTAGCATTTAGATAGGCGAGAGCAGCAAGGCCGGGGTAATAGGCTTTTCCCCGTCAGCTGAAGAGAGGAGGATTAAATCAAAAGAACAACAATGATGAGCGAAGGAGGAGCGAGATGCAGCATTACGCCTGGTCGACTGCGAGCTCATTAAGCGGGGCCTCGACTTGAACTGATGTTAGAGGTGATTGGAGATTATCACATTTAGAGGAGATCCACACAGCCCCCTGCGCAAGCTCTCTCTCTCTCTCTCTCTCTCTCTCTCTCCCCGCTCTCTATCTTCTCCACTATTCTCTCCATTTCATCCAGGTCAGCTGGTGTCCTGTGGGAGAAGGCTGGGAGATAGCATCATGCGCTCGCTGTCTGCTTGATCTCCTAATTCTGCTTCATTTAAACCTCATCAACTCTTCCACTGGACCGGAAGACGAGAAGAATGGAAACAGCTTGCATCTTTGTTTTTGTTTTGGTAACCTCCACCCTCGTTTTGTTGTCAGATCTGATATTATACCTTCACACATCAACACCAGGCTGTCACGCTTACAAACACGCACATGTGCGCATTGCACGACAGAATGGGGGGAAAGAAAGAAAGAAAGAGAAAAAAAGGAGGGACACTAATCCTGCAAAACCCCCCAGCTCACGTACACACCAAAAATTTGGCATGCCCTTGTGGCTGATGCAGAAAATGAGATTACTGTATTTAAATGACTATTATAATAGAGTCCATGCCTCTGGCCTCCTGTAGGAAAAAAGGGATTTCACCAATGCCCATTGTTAGCAGTTTAGCTGAAAGGTCTTGTCTGTGTGTGCGCGTAATAGGGACGTGAAGACGAGGTCTTTTTCGTCTTCACCCTGTTCGCTCCTGTCTCCCCCTACGGAGTTCACAGATGTGTGTCCCTTTGTATGGACCCCCTAAACGCAAGGTGCATGAATGAATGTCTTTTCGAGAAGCGTCTTGATAGCAAGCGCCCTTACTGCATTTTTAATGACATAATCCCATCGCTAATCAGAGGTTCGCTGGCGATCCTTTTTTTTTGTTGTTTTTGAACAGGTGTCAGCGCCCGAATACGGAGAGCGGTTTGAAATTTATTTTTAAAATATTTACACACCAGAGACAGCCCTGTACACATTTCGTCCAAGCCTATTCCTAGTGAAGATACCTGGAGGAGGTATTCATTTACTTCATTCTACTCCGAGCAGGCTTTTATATGCAACACTCGTATTCCAGTTGCACTGTGTTTCTGCATTGCAGAAAACAACACACGCAAAAAAAAAGAAAAAAAAAGAAGAGGGTGGAAGTAGAAAGCAAAGAAAAGACACATCACCCCCATGAAACTCCAGCTACTGTATACATTAACCCAGTGTAGGGCAGCAGAAAATAGTTGCATATGGACATTAATATATATATGTATGTGTGTGTGTGTGTGTGTGTGTGTGTGTGTGTGTGTGTGTGTGTGTGTGTGTGTGTGTGTAGGATGGTACGAGAACATTTGTTTGTATGGAGCGGCCGCTGTGGCAATGAAATCACCAGTGTGTCACAGAGCACTTCATCATTGGTTGTTCTTTTTTTTTTGTTTTTTTTTCGGCGAGGCCTGAGTGTTCCCTGTCCCCCGCTCCGGCTCCCCAGGTCCCCCGCTGCTCTCCTGATCTATCGCTGTTCTGCGGCTCTGGGAGCGATAAATCACCATAATGCGCCCGGCCATGATCTGTACCGCAGGCGAGATGGATCTGTAGGACCGGGCGCCTGCGACAAGCTGCTTACTGATGGAGTTTGCGTGTCGCTGTGCGAGTTCAGACTCCCGGCGCTACGGAAGATGTCCGGGGGATGTGCGGGTCAGAATTAGCGATTACAACACATCGAGAGGGTGTGAATAGGGAAAGAGGGATCTAGGATTAAGAAAAAAAGAGAAGAACAAATAAGAAAAAGAAATTTTCAAGAGTGTGTGTGTGTGTGTGTGTGTGTGTGTGGAGGGGGGGGGGGGGGGGGGGGGGGGGATTAGGGAGGGGGAATAGCCTTTATTTGTCACATATAAATACACACAGTGAAATTGTTTCTTCACATATCCCAGCTAGTTTTAGAAGCCTGGGTCAGTCCATGATACAGCACCTCAGAGGGTTAAAGACCTTGCTCAAGGACCTGAGAGTGGCAGCTTGGCAACACCGGGGTCTGACCTCCCCCCCTACACACACCCCCCCCTCACCAAAGCTTCCGATCGGTATCCCAACGTCTTAACCGCTAAGCTACACCTCTGTCCTAGTGAGAGGAAGGCATTAAAAAATAATATATATATAAATATATATATATAATATAAAAATATATATATATAATATATAAATATATAAAGAATTTATCAAACCCTACATAACGAGACATAACAAAAAGAAATAAGAAGACAAACTTCGCTGGCGACCAAATTCGTCCACCAATGATTCTGGCCTGTTCACATTTTCGTCATTCGGTGCACAATAAATCCGGATCAAATTCAACGACTTCTTTCTATCTGTATAAAGATTTTCTCACTCCAGGTTCACGTTTGTCTAACGATGTGCGTTTGTTCATCTTTAAAATTATATATTCAAATTCCGTTTGATATACCAGAATCTGCTGTGTGTAAAATAAATAAATAAATAAAAATAGCACTGGGTCACGGTGGTTTAGTGGTTAGCACGTTCGCCTCACACCGCCAGGGTCCGGGTTTGATTCCCGTCTCGGTCATGTGTGTGTGGAGTTTGTACATGTTCTCCCCGTGTCTCAGGGGTTTTTTCTCCGGGTTCTCCGGTTTCCTCCCCCGGTCCAAAAACATGCATTTGATTGTTGATCAAATGTTGATTGGCACCTTGGAAAATTGTCCCTAGTGTGTGAATGTGTGTGTGAATGTGAGTGTGTGTGCCCTGCGATGGGTTGGCATTCCATCCAGGGTGTATCCTGCCTTAATGCCCATAAACGCCTGAGATATGTGTTTTATTTATTAAAAACATTTTTGCACCAATGAATAAACTGGCAACCCACTTAATCAACAATTAATTTTCTTGTTACCGATCAGAACTGCTTTATTCATCTAATTTATGCTGTCCTTTTTTGATGAAAGTCATGGGTCATAAGGAATCCTCAGTGCTATAAGGGAATGACCCTGGGATGTATAAAGTGAGATGGAGACTTGGTTGTCTGGTGCAGTTTCAGTGCATTTCATCAGTGTCTAAGTGCTCTAGCAGGTGGGAAACTCAACACTACTTAAAGCTTTTGCTTACTTTTGTTTACACTCTTTCGCTTGCTTGTTGCACGACTTGAGTCGGATGCCTCAAAGCCATTTCCACTGAATTCGACAGAGAGACAAAAGAGAGTGCATGAGTGAAAGAGCAAAGAGGGAGAAATCGAAGGTTTTGCAGGAGATGTAACTCTTCAGGTCAGGTTGAGATGCCTGAGGCAGAAATATCTGACGCTTCTTTCAGACCTCTGTATTTTCAATTCACTCTCCTATTCTGGTGGATAGTCGGAGAAATACAAGTGAAAACTTTTTTGTGTTACGAGTGGGGGATCAGGAGGGGATCGGACGGGGGAGGGGGGTCGGTGTGTGTGTGTGTGTGTGTGTGTGTGGGGTGGGGGGGGGGGGGGGTCGGGGGGGGGGGGGGTTATTTAATTAGATTCCAGATTTTTCTTCAAAGAAAGCACTTAGCTTTACATCTTCTCATATTGTTCTTAGATATTATTTATGAAATTTCCACGGATAAAATACTATTCATGGAACAGCAACCTTTATTTATTTAATTTCACATTTTGACATATTTCACATTCACACACACACATATATATATATATATATATATATATATATAAGTATATATATATCTGTGTGTGGGATGTGTGTGTGTGTGTGTGTGTGTGTGTGTGTGTGTGTGTGTGTGTGTGTGTGTGTGTGTGTGAAATATGTCAAAATGTGAAATTAAATCCAATATATATATATATATATATATATTTATTTATTTATTTTTTTGATTAATATTTCATATAATTGATTAATTGATTAATATATCATATAATAAACAGCAATAGTGAACATGATGCTTCCATCACCATGCTTCACCTTAGGGAAAAATGTTCTCAGGTAGCTGTTTGTGCCCGAAAAATAATGTAGAAGTTTCCAAGCAACAGGCTTATTATACTTATACATACAAGCCGTTAAAAAAAATCTATTGACGTTGCTCACCTTAGGTCAATATTATGGGTCGTTAAATAAAGAGTTATGACATCAAATCCCAATTAAATCCTCTTCCCATCCAGACTTTTACACTACAGATTGTTCACAGGGGGTAAATATATATGCAAGATACTCTACATCTCCATAAGTGTAAAACAAAAATTTGCATATAAGGCACATTATGTACATTTGGAACAGAACGCCAAACGGATTTATGAACAAAAGCAGAGATATTTTCTTATCATGGACATTTAAATGGGATATTTTGTGGATTATTGTCGGATTTTCATCATGACTATAGCGTGACCTGTGCTGAAATGTGTCGAGGGTGGCAGAGGTCTGCATACGTTTCCTGTATGTTTATAGAAATATGTAATTATCAATGTATTATTCAGTATTCTTTAATAGATTTGTCAAGAACAGGAGGAAAAATGAAGAGAGAGGAAAAAGCAGCTCAAATTCTTAAATTCCTAATCTCCTAATGAAGTAAACCTGGATGACAAATAACAGAGGAGAAAAAAGGAGTGTGTGGTTATTAATTAAAAAATAAAGATCAGTCTAATCCGGGGGATGCGCTTTACATCGACAACAGCTTTTATTAATGAAGCCTTCCATCAGTTTAATACCAGAGCCAACCGGAAGCTGGACAGAGACGGTGAAGGTCCCGATTCTGACCTGAAAGTGATCGTATCATAGGTGGGGTTTAAATGGAATTCATAGATACACCAAGCAAAAAAAAAAAAGTGATGAAAGAGAGAAAAGCTTGATTCAGTAACTGGGCATTTTATTGAACATGATGTGGAATGAGATGTGAAAGAAAGGAGACGGAATGCTCATGATGAAATCCTGGAAGCAGTGCAATACATGTGGAATTTCGAGGTCGTTCCTGGAGAAACATGAATGGTACTGAGGATTTTCAGTACGGCGAGAAATCCTCGATTCTGATTGGTCAGAAGGCGCCGATTCAGATCCTTGGCTTAGACTCAGGCATTGTTGTGTCTGTAGTGACAATTTACACGGGGGAAATTACATTCAGGAATTCAGGAAAAACATGCAATCACTGATACGCTGAACTCAACATCGAAGATGAAGGAGTCTCCATTGCGAGTGCTTTTCTAACAGAACAGTTCAACCTGGATCTCGGTATATAGTTATAGTGTTCTCCAAAATAGGACATTTTTCAGGACATACCTTGCGGTTTCTCAGCAACATGACAGAGAAATCCGTTATTTTCCTTTTGTTTAGAAATAAACAGTTGTTTTTTAATTTATTGGGGGGAAAAAACTCAAGTTTGATGTTGCATTTCACACCAACCTGTCGCTGGTTATTTCCCTACAACACCACGTCTAAACTACGTCCTGAATTACTGTTGTGTTACTCAATAGTCCGAGAACTAAAATAATACCATATAATCCTGCTGAGCCAAATCCTTCTTCATCCACACTTGAGGAAACCCCTCACCAATCCTGCATCCTAGACAAACCCATATCTGAGGAGGAGCAACAGCAGATCATCTCACCGGTCCCTGCATTATCCCCTCATTGTATTTGTCCGTCCTAATACACCCCCCCCACCCCACACCAAACAGCTCCTGGAGCATGCTAATTCCCTTTTGATGAGGCGTGCTAAATAAATCCTATTTCCACGCTTTTATTCCCCTCTGGCTCCTAAAGCGAAGATCAGGGCAGCAGATTTCAGGGCTTCTGTTCTTGGGTTGCCGCGTCCTACAATAGAGCCGGCAATCTGCGCCCCGCTCCAGCCACCGGCTAATGCCACTCCAGCGTTATTAGCATGCTAACGCCACTAAGAGCGCAGCAAAAGCGCTACGTCGAGCACGTACGACCAATATGGTGGCGGTACTCCTCTGATGTTGCCTCACGACACTGGAGAAAGGAAAGCACGCTGGTGTACGTAGGCGTGGCTGCAGCAGGCCAGGTTATTAACGAGGAGCAGCTGGGATCGGCGCAGGTACACGCGCAGGCAGACAAAGCCCAATCTATAACCGCGAAGCCGTTAAAAATGAGCGAATGGAAATGAGCGAGCACGGATGGCAAGAGGGAAAGTGTGTGCGTGGGGGGGCGGGGGGGGGACGGGGTTAGAAGAAGCCGAAGAAGAGAGCTACAGGTCAGCTGACACGGAGGGCCACTTAGCCAGCGGAGAACAACCCAGAAGCCGCGACAGGTTCAGAGGTCAGGGCTTGAGGGGTGCAGTTATCCGACTCGCGGTCCAGCCGTTTCCAGCTCGCGGTGTGGCAGTTAGCCAAAGGTGACAGCTGCATGAGGACTGGAGATGTGTTCAATCAAACTAAAGGGGGCCGTCGGAGCCTCATTCAACTCGAGTGTCTCCGTATCGCAGACAGTCACTGTCTACGGCAGGAAAATAAATAAATAAAAAAAGAATTCAAGCTTTAGGATAAACTCTTTGAGATTCACGCTTTACTCACCCGTGCCTTTCGAACGGCTCCGTGTAGACGCCATGCGGAGATCATAACTAGGTCAAGCATTTATTCGACCACAGCACAAAGTAGGCGCGTAAACGTCGAACCCTATTAATCAAGCCTGCTTAATGTAATAAGTGATATCTATATAAAGATAGGTAGGAAAAGAAAAGATAAGATGAAATGGGTGGTGGTGTGGGGGGGGGGGGGGGGGGTGTTTGGTGATGTCACTCCTAGCAAAAGCTCATCAGTAGTACAGAGGCGTGGTGCAAGCTTATTCAGACACATGCCCCAATTAGCCAGCGTTCCTCATGTAAATGCCCTATAAATTATCCCCCGTGCTACAGGATTAGAGGCTCATAAAGGGAGTTAGCATCTCAATAAAGAGGCAGGTTTACAGCTAGAGTAAATTAGTCCAATCGAGCGAGGATGTGGGGAGGAGAAGTAGTGCACTAGTGTTGTTTGGACAGAGGTTGACATTGTTTTATTTGTGCATGGGGAGTGAGTACATGGCTAGTGACGAGAACGAGGATGTGGACAGAATAAGAATGGCAACTTCTGAATGAGTATAGAGGTCGCGATTTCTCTGTTTTCTTTTAATTCCATGCTATTAAAGAGGTTATTAACTTTAACGGCAAGTTTAAAGCAGTTGTGTTTTACTATATGAGCGATTTGCTCATTCACTCTGCGTCGTGTTGGAGAACAAACAAAAAACAAAACGAATAAATAAACGTTAAGTGCATCCACTCACACTTCCTAATTTTTTCCCGAATTACGCCCCCTAGCTGCGCATTCACAGCAGGTACGATCTCCTCACTATATTAGCGTATATTAGCGTATGGAACCTTACACAAGCGCATCGCATTCCCAAATCCGATTTACTGAATGCAATAAAGCGCTTCCGTATAACCTAAACACCGTATCACCAGTTTATATGGAAAAGCAACCGGAACACAATTCTTAAAGGAGCCACGTCCCATATTTTACACTGCAAACCAACACTAAACAAATAACATTGTAATTAACAACAAATTCATATTAAAAGAATCATTTTCCAGAGTGAAATAAATATGAAATTATCAATAGTTGTATTAAAGGGAGATTTTGAGTATATAATTATAACATCTCTAGTTACAGTATTAGAAACATTTAAAGCTCATTCAATTTATTTATTTATTTATTTATTATTAATTATTGTGTTATTTTCAGCTTTGTCAGTTTAGTCTTGGATCTGTAAACCACAAATGAATACAGGAATCCTTTTAGTTCCTTTTTTTTTATTTTCTTCCTGTTCTTGTTCCCAAAGTGTAAAATCTTGGGCTTATCTTGGTCTTGACTGGTAAAAAGTGATCTTGGTCCCGACTGAGATATTCTTGACTTCAGCATTGCTAAAAATTTTATAGATAAATTTGGGGTCAGACCGGTTCTCTTTACACCAGTAGACCTTGTAGACCTCAGCGCTCTACTGGTGGATCTATAAAACCTGATCAGAAGAAACAACTTGTTTATGTGGAGTCTGAGAGGGCATGAAAAAAATCCTCCAGCTGTAGTAGTTTGTAGTGTGAATTTCCTAACAGCCAACTATAAATATGCTTCTGCCTGCTTTCTAAACTGCACGTTTCTATTAAAAAAGAAAGGCGGTGAGAGACGAGAGACGATCACCGAGATATAAGTAGTGATGCTGTATGGATATGATACGACTGTCCGTAATTCATCTTCTAATCCAAATCGTCCTCACGAAGACAGTTTTGTAGGGATATTTGTGCTTGTCTATAGGTATGCTAATACGGGTATGCCGAAGGAACGTTATACGTCAACAAGCACAGCCCGAAGGCGAGACGGTTATAACTCCTTGGCACACAAAGGCAGACTGATGCCGGATGAGGACAGCTGGAGAATGCGCATTGTCTGCTGTAAGGGAAGATGCGAACGCGGCGAGATCGAGCCGCCCGTGTTCAAGTGCACGAGCGCAAACGAGCGACCCCGTGTACTAACTTTTGCTCGCTTTCCCGACACTGGCAAGGCTGATGGATTAAGCGAAGGGGAAAGCTAGATTAATTGAGATCTGCCGTTGCCCGGATCAGGCGTCAGATGGCGCTGTGATAGCAGCACCAGGAGGTAATGGGGACAGATCGGGCCGCATTACTCCCCATTATCTTCTAATTACTTGTGTGAGGAGGGCTGATCCTGGCGTTTGTGTAAGAGGAAAGCGGCAGCCTGGATTACTCACGCGCCGTCTCCGGGGACCGCAGGGATTCAGCAGGGCTGGTGGGCTCGGATGAGATCTAAAAGAGAACAATCCCTCCCTCGTCCTTTCTCTCGGATTCTGTCTGCTGCAATCGCAGACTGCCATCGCGTCGCCGTATCTAAACCTCCCTCGTTTCTTCCCCAATCTGTAAGAGAACGTCGTCTGGATCGCGGCCTCCACCTTTCCCGTAAGGGTCCAACAACGCTGGGGGCTATGTATCAATCCCATCTCCGATCACATAGACAGGTGCAGGTGGAAGATCTCAGAGAAAAAGGTGCTACTGCAGGGGTCAGACCGAGGGAATGCTAGAGAGAGAGAGAGAGAGTGAGAGAGAGAGAGGGACGAGGGAGCTAAAAGGATAGGAATTGCCAGAGTGTACAAGCGAGTGTGTACATGCCTTTTCTTACTCTCCCAAAGGAGGCTGCTCTCTTTTCAGAGGCATATGGCTAACCATGTGCTGACTCCCCCGTGGCTGCTCTTAAGCTCCGCACGCCTCCAAACCTCCGCACTTCATTATCAGCACTTTGTTCCGTGCCCTCCGGTTTGTGCATATTAATACCCATCGGCCTCTGCAGCTGTCTGAGACGCAGCGGGCTAGACTATGACAAAGTCTTCAAAAACAGTTTCTTCAGGAAGGAGGGGAGAGGGGAAAAAAAAATTCATAAACAGAACACTGTCATCTCCAGGAGCCATTTGTAGGTTTTATCCACACAGATTGTTGAAGTTATTGTTGGTGGGTGTGCTGAAGCGCAGGCATGCCAAAGCAGGATCTTTTTTTTTTTCCTTTTTCTGCAATACAGCCAAGAGGAAATATGCCCAAGGACAGAACATTTACACATGATTGATTGGGTACATGATGCATGAAGATCACATGATCATACCAAGGCATACTGAAGATTTTTTCGGGTAAATACTTAAATATATATATATATATATATATATATATATATATATATATATATAATATAAGCGAAAAATCAGGTAGCATGTTAATTGCAAATTCATGGGAGCTCCTGTAAACTGGCAACAACAAAACTGTGTGTGTGTGTGTGTGTGTGTGTGTGTGTGTGTGTGTGTGTGTGTGTGTGTGTGTGTGGTGTGTCATGGTCAGTTTTGAAAAATGCACTTTGTGATTTTATGCACAAAAAAAATTGCATGCATTACATGTGCAAAATTAACCAAAAGAAAATTTTACGGAAAATAAATAAATCTGGTGGCAAGAAATAAATAAAAAAATAAAAAATTATAGAGAGAGTTCATGCTGGAAAAAATAATAACCTCAGTAAAAAAAATAAAAATAAAGGGAGAAAAAAAAGCATTTTTCCACCTTGAATAAAATATATGCTTTTTTGATTTTTTAAAAAAAATCTCGAGAAAACCATTTAATATATAAATCTATGAAATCATGAACCTCTTTGATGCATGCTGGAAAACATGTCATATATAATCTGTTTGAAATATTTACTATCATTTTAATTTTAGGGAATCAGAGCTACAAAAGGGAGTCCTGAGATGCCCAGAAACACAGAGCTTAATATACATGTGTTAAATTGGTGTTAAAGTCCACCTCATTGTAAATCCCAGGAGCCTGAAGTTGGTGTAAAATGGACTGGAAGCGGAATAGTGCGTACTGGCATTGGGTAGTTCATGTTTGGTAGTTTTGGTGGTGGAGTAAATCTTCTCAGGCTTCATCTATTGGTCATGCTTCTGTGCACTTGTCAGTGTTATGCCTGGAGCTGTCAGACTGTGTGTATGAGTGTGTTATATATCAGCACTGATCACACTCCGTATATACACTCATGGATCGTGGTAAATCCGGAGCCTATCTTGGGAAAACTCGGGAAAAATGTAGAAATGTAGGCACCGGTCATTCGCAGTGCACAGGGAATACATGTCCTACGGATTAATGTGCATTTGGAAAGACATTTTGTGCATGTAGTGCAGAATATTAAGCTCTTTCTTTTACCCTTTCCTATGTAATATAATACCCTTTACTTTTCACTATATCAGAATAACTCACACAGACATGCTTGGACAATTATTACGAAGCCACCTTATCTTTCACCATAGCTCTTTTTCAATAGTTTGGTAAGAAATAATCATATATTTTTCTGACAGAGACGCTGATGTCACGGCCGAACATGTCTGTGAGAATTGTGCACATGCAAACTAGATGAGAGATGAATTTAGGTTTACTGGTTTTGATATCGAATACACACCCAGTAAAGCAGTAACACAGTAATGCAGTAACGCAGTAACGCAGTAACGCAGTAACGCAGTAACGCAGTAACGTACCAATGCATGTTTTTAAGCATTTATAGTGTGTATTCAAATCAAATGAAATGTTATTTTCCCTATACAGGTTCATGGAGAGTATGCTTTTTAAGACTGTGCAAAATGTAATAATAATACATTTAAACGATTTCACAAAGTAATTTAAAATGCAAAGTATGTATAGCATAGTAACAGAGAAAAAGAATAGAATAAATAGAATAGAATATATATATATATATATATATATATATATATATATATATATATATATATTTTTTTTTTTTTTTTTTTTTGTGGAAGATAATTAGACATTCTATTCAGTTCGACAATATATATATATATATATATATATATATATATATATATATATATATATATATATTGTATATTCTATTCTATTTTATATTATAATTATATTTTCTATTTCTATGCTAAACTATTAATATGCTGATATTGAAGTGACATTGATTTGTGTCAGTCCAGTGTTAAAGTGAATTGCATCCCATCATTCCGCATCTCTAGTAACTCCTTGCTTGCAGCAGATCCTGAAGTCTGTGTGTGCGGCAGGAAAACACCCATCGTAGGCCACCTTGCACATTCACACCCACCCTCTTACAGACACCTGGGGCAACTTAGAGTCACCAATCTAACTAACAGCATGTTTTATTTTTCAGGGTTAGGAAACTAAAGAAAGCCCACAGGGAAAGAAGGAGAGCATGAGAAAGTCCATGCAGACAGTAATCTGAGCTGAGGATCAAACCAGGCACCCTGGAGCTGCAAGATCTGTCTCAATTCGCAGAAATGCTCATGACGGTTATCGTAGGGAAATAGATTGTGGTCATTTAATGCACGCATATGCCGTTGTATTTAAAACCCTATGATATTAGGATTAACATGGACTATAGAAACTGATTTTGATTGTATATATATATATATATATATATATATATATATATATATATATATATATATATATATATATATATATATATGTATGGTGCCACATGTGTGTGTGTGTGTGTGTGTGTGTGTGTGTGTGTGTGTGTATGTGTGTGTATGCCCACTGCGTACGCTCTCTGCCTCTGACTGACATGTAATAAAACATGCCGCTGCGTTGTTGATCAATCTCTGCGGCTCACCGGCCACACAGCGAGGGCATGTACATGCAAATGAGAATAGTTAAATGCCACTGGGGGTGGGAGAAGAAGGCAATCGCTTCATCTGACAAAAGCATAACGAGAAGAAGGAGGGGGTGGGGGGGTCGGTGGAGCGAGAGAGGACGAAGAATAGAGTAATATAGGCAAAGGTGAGTGAAACGAGAGAAGGACAGTCTGCTAACAAGCACATGTGCTTAATTACAGCCGGGCCTCATGGGATACGTGGGTTAGTGGTGTATTTAGGCTGGATGAAGCAGCGCTCCCCTGGACACTGAGGCCTTTGTGTGGCGCTCAGGAGGCACGGCTGAACTCTGCCACACAGGGGCAGCAGAAAGCTTAATCACAAAGGCACTGGAGGGGAAGCTTCTGGGAACGTCCTGAATGAAAGTGTTTGTTGGTACTACGCCTTTTGCTACGTCCACGTATGATGCGAGCGCTTCATTGTTGGCCTCTTTTGCACCGCGAGGCCGCGAGGTCACGTAATCTTCTTGTGCGCGCAATCCGAAGCGTACACAAACCCCTGAAAGACTGAAAAGTGTGAGAAAAAGTGGACGGACAGTCGCCAGCGTCATGACATCCCCGGGAATCCTGGGAATTTAAAACAGACCTCCCTCCGCAAACTCGTCGTGAAGAGTCCATTTTCCACTCTTTGCATGTATAAGCGGGTCCATAAGCACTTCATTAAAATACAATAGGATCAATCTCTGGGCTTTGGGAGGCTCATAATCTCTTTTGAACAGCAGCCGTCAGACTCTGAGCGCTTTCTCGGGCTCTCGCCGCGACTGTTTAGCTAAAGGATGAGACTTTGAGCCGGTTTCTTAAGAGAGACTTGGTACAAAACCCAGCTGAACTGAGGAACGATGAACAGATGATGCACAGAAGGAGGTGGTGGCCAGCTGGCTGAAATTTACTCGCGAAAATGTCAGTGGGAAAAGCATGCAGCGCGTTATTACAAGACCTGCGAGCGACACTCGTGATCTCGTGATCTTAACGCTCGCGAGATGAACGTTACAGCGCAGGCTTCGCGCGAGAAAACAAACTTATTCGATAATTAACCCAAAAAAAGCTTCATTGGAAAAGCCGCATTTCCACACCGGCGTATTAAACACCCGGCTAAAAGCAACTTCCGATGAATTTTGTGAACTTTCTTTAACCAGCGGCAGCAAGGCAGCTGTTGCATCACCCCTCAAACTCGAGCCCTGGCTCAGAATATTCTGAGAGTGTGTATTTATTGGTGCTGAGATGCAGCACACTGAGAAGCTCGGATGGAAGGTTTATCCTAATGGTCATAGTATTTGTGCATCGCAACAAGACAATTTGCCAATAATACGCCTCAGGATATTTGGATTCGACTCTCTTTACGAGAGCGCTTTAGAACTGGCATGTCGATTGGGCCCAAATTAAACATTTACCCACTTAAGGTCTTCCTCTCTTGTTTTTTTTCCCCCCACAAAGCAGCACCAAAACGGTACGAGGAGTTTTCAAGCGAAACGGCCCCAAACCCCATCCCATATGGCACGCGCATCATCTATCTTCTGCATAATATAAGAGGAAAGTAATGAACACACATTCCTCATCTGAACATCTTCTACTCTATTTCCTACAGCTTTCCAGGTCTTGACTTTGGAAAGAGGCTTAAACTCTTTCCGTCGCTGACAACTTATCAGTTCTGCTGAACGCTGACACTTTGACATCCTTGACAGTGAATTATTACTTTTTCATGATGCAACCAGATGCAATTACAGCAACATCCATGCGTCGTATCCATTCCCAACTGTCAAGCCAGGCTCCAAGTGGTACCTCACAGAGAAAAGACATCAAGCCCACCCAGGCATTAGGAGTCAGACAGGAAGGGGGCATTGAGAGGAAGGAGATTTTTGGGAGGAGGGATCCGTCTTACCAATGGCAACCCATGCTGCTTTATGCAGGCTGCTGTATTTTTATTATTTTTATATTTATATTTATATATATATATATATATATATTGAGAGAATAGAAAGTGTTTGAGTCCATTTACTGTCGGTCTATACAAAGACACCTGCTTTTGCTTCTACTATAAATATTGTGCCCTGTCCATGTAGAAAAATGGCCTGCATGGCTGTCTTTCCCTTATACACACACACACACCCACACACACCACACACACACACACACACACACACACACACATACCCAAACAAATATACACTGAGTCCTCACAGGAGTCACTGACCCCAAGTCAGCAGCTGGCTCTCTTCATCAGTAAGATGACCTGTGCTTGGCATCTGTGCTTCTTTTCTCTGAGCAGTGGTCTAATGGCTATTCTAGGTCCGGCCACCAAAACACACACACACACACACACACACACACACACACACACACACACACACACGGTGCTCCCACCTGGCCCTAGGTGGAAGCATTACCTGACATCCAGGCCAAATAGCTGTGTCAAAGAGGACTAACACCTTGAGACACTCAGAATAAATGTGCACCTGCAAGGAAAAATATCATTCCCTCGCAAGCGAGAGAATTTGAAAGCGATAAACTGTTCCATAAACTGTTCCTAGAACATGCAAAGGGCCTTTTTTCAGATTAATACTATTTAACAACGCTATTTGTTAGCTTAGTCGTGAGTGTTTCGGGAAAGGGCCTCGGTAGGGGCAACCTTTTTATCTCAAGGGCCACATTGACATTTAAAATGCGGCTGACGGGGCCCGGACCAGTGCAGGATGCGTACATATCAAACATAAACATATAAAAGGGATTCATTTTTCTAATGCGCCACCTGGTGGGACGTCAGGTAATTACAGGACACGGTCAAATGAACGCAATCATAATTATGATATGATTTGACTCTGATTTTGGCTTAAAATATAACAGGTCTATATCTAGTGTTGTAGAACGTAGGAGGTGAAAACCATGACATATAGGACGTGAATCATCGTGAATTAACTTCCCTGGTTTACAATCCTCTCACAAAAAATCTCTGTCTGTCGCAACGATTAACACACGTGTGTACAGTAATATACACCGATTAGGACAGAGGAAGTAAACAACACTGATTATTTCCTCATCGTGGCACATGTGGGTTTTATTATTCGCTTTTATTATTACTCGCTTATTCTCCTGGTGTACACGGGTCAGGATATTTCCAAAGTGGTCCAGAATGAAGGTGTTATTACAACGAAATCATTGACAGACGCGACTTACGACTGAGCAATTCAGTGTTAGGACCCTTGCTCAAGGGCCCACTGGTCCACAGGCGCCGTTATCCAGTGCGACTTACAACTGGGCTAAGAGCCCCCTAGTGGTAGTTTGGTGGTACTAGAATTTGAACCAGCGATCTTCCGGTCTAGAAACCAAAGCCTTAACCACTGATCTCCCCATACTCACTATACTCCCCATACTCCCTATACATACTCCCCATACTCCCCATACTCCCCATACTCCCCATACTCCCCATACTCCCCATACTCCCTATACTCCCCATACTCCCCATACTCCCCATACTCCCTATACTCCCCATACTCCCCATACTCCCTATACTCCCCATACTCCCCATACTCCCTATACTCCCTATACTCCCCATACTCCCTATACTCCCCATACTCCCTATACTCCCTATACTCCCCATACTCCCCATACTCCCTATACTCCCTATACTCCCCATACTCCCCATACTCTCTATACTCCCCATACTCCCTATACTCTCTATACTCCCCATACTCCCTATACTCCCTCTCCCCATACTCCCTATACTCCCTATACTCCCCATACTCCCCATATACTCCCCATACTCCCCATACTCCCCATATACTCCCCATATATACTCCCCATACTCCCCATACTCCCCATATATACTCCCTATACTCCCTATACTCCCTATACTCCCTATACTCCCCATACTCCCTATACTCCCCATACTCCCTATACTCCCTATACTCCCTATACTCCCCATACTCCCCATACTCCCCATACTCCCCATACTCCCCATACTCCCTATACTCCCCATACTCCCTATACTCCCTATACTCCCCATACTCCCCATACTCCCCATACTCCCTATACTCCCCATACTCCCCATACTCCCTATACTCCCCATACTCCCTATACTCCCTATAATCCCCATACTCCCCATACTCCCCATTCTCCCTATACTCCCTATACTCACTGACTCAAAGGTACCTTGATATAGTAAGTTCCAGTTTTGGCCTCTCATAAGGACCCTGAATAAAATCTGAAGTTGTAATAAAACTAAGCGTCGTCCTTTAACAGAAATGATATCAGAAGAAGTGCACGTCCAGTCCTATGTTGAAGTTTCATAGCTTTTTTTTTAAGAAGGAATGATCAGTTCTAAAAAAAAAAAAAAAAAGACAGAAAGATCAAGACGTCGGCATGCGTTTCTCTGTAGGCATGCGGTATCCGGCTTCACGTGTCAAATCCCAGAGGAAGCACCTGTTAGCCTGTGCCATCCTGCATTCGCAACGGTTGTGCAATAGGAAAGAACTAGCTAGTGGGTGGAAGTTGGGGCGATGACTAAACTGGATGAAAGAGGTGTAAAATTAAAAAAAAAAAATACTGGGGCTGATGTCACAAGAGCCACGAGCTATATTTTTTTACATGTGCGAATGTTACCGGCGCTAATTTCCCGGAGAGAATTAGCGCGGATTAGAAGTCGTCGTCGGCGGCGATGGAGCAAGGCGGGTTTTTGCGTTGCGTCATTGCGTTGTGCCTGCCGCTAGACGTGCATTCCTCGACGGCGCTTTGTGTGAAATAAATATGCTTAATAGAGCAATTTTTCCCCCCTGCTGCTCCATTAGAGACCCCGAGAAAAGATTTCATTCAAGTACAAACGCATGGGAATAAGAGGATGTCTAAATCCTCGGGAAGCTTTTTTGCCTCGTGTGTTTAAGTTTTCCTCCCTGCAGGTGGATATTGCCTCATTCCTCTGATCGCTGCCTGTCCTCTGACTGGGTGCCATTGCAGATAATATGGGGGAGGATTTGAGCAGATGTTATTTGCGGAGACGGATACTCGTGTTTGAGTGGCAGAGGGGCGGCTGGGACGCAAGAACAAGCTCATCGCTCGCCGAACGCAAACTTCCTGTAAGGACCGGTCACGTCCACGCCTTTTTCGGGGTTTTCTTTGAATCTCCACCCCGGGAACTTTTTTTTTTTCCTCCGACTTTCTCTCCAGCCCACATCAAGCGCGCCTGACTTATGTAGCTAATGACACCTCGGTGAGCTGTTGGTTTTTCTGGGGCCCCCCTGTGTGTGTGTGTTTCTCTCTTGCCGCCTCATTCGTTCTCGCCCTCTTTTTCTCTCTCTCTCTCTCTCTCTCTGTCAGACACAGATTTATTCTGCCTGTGATGCGTGCGGAGCTGTGCAGTGCGAGCGAGCGGGGAAAGGGTCAGCGGGAGGGAGGTGTGTGTACAATAAGAGATAAGATCATGGCTCCCCGGGGGCTTGTTTGGCCCTGTACCCGATCCATCAAACGCAGGCTCCTGGTGCCAAGGTCAACTCTAATGAGCATTTGCTGGGGTCTTATTCTCGACAGTACGCCCCCTACACTCTCTCAGTCTCGCACATGCATGCACACACACACACACACACACACACACACACACACACACTGAATCAGGGAGTCCAGAAATACCTACACAGTTCATATACATGGGGTCAGGAGGGAGATCCTGATTATACTCCTAGCGCCGGATATTCTCTATGACAGCTATGATGAGGGAGCAGACGCTTACAACCTTGTACCTGAGAACCAAACATTAAAAAAAACGGCTCGTTCATTGTCAGTTGAATTATTGTGCTTTTTTTTCTTGCTAACTTTGCAAATAAGAATAGTGAGCGGAAAGAATACATTCGTGTACTATTAACAGTGTTATTGAAAGGTGTCAAAATATCTAAATCTTCCAAAATAATAGGAGTCAGTTACCAGGATTGGCTCATTTACAAGTTTTCCTTTTCTCGATCTAACGTAACATAGCCACGCGCGAATATAAGTAGTAGCCGCTAACTCGCTAGGGTTCGTTATAGTCTGGCTGAATTTAGCGGCAGAAAAAAATCCTCCTGCTCGTTGCGAATCCTCCGTCCTCAAACAGCCCAGTAAACTAGAAAGCGCTCAAAATGATGAAGTACGATGACACACACTGCTTGTATAATTTTGTTGCCTCCAGACTGACCAATTTATCCAAAAGATTGTGCTGAGAAACGGAGATTCATTTTCTCCTCTTCAGATCAACAACAGAATACATTAAACCGGGAAAACGGCGCCCGTGGATTAATGGGCCGTGCGGATATAAGCGTCTTAAAGCATGCAGTGTGTGTGTGTGTGTGTGTGTGTGTGTGTGTGTGTGTGTGTAGGGGTGAAAACACAGGTACAGAGGTGTCTATAGATCCATATTTACTACTTACACTGTCCATTGTTAAAATCACTATACAAATAAAAGACATATACTGTATATACTGTAAAAGACATATACTGTATATATATATACATGTTATTACAAATTATTATACTATCACTTTTTGTAATGTTTGTTTTATATGCATTCCATATCTCAGAAAAACAAAACAAAAATATGTGCAAAAAATAAGTTTTGCAGGTGCAATTTTACAGATAATTAATTATGCAGCCCAAATGTAGGTGCAGGACAGAAAAATGGGCGGAGCTAAATTATGCATTTACAAATTAGTTAACCAAAATAACATTAAATGCACATGTAAAAATCAAAGAGCTCACAAAGTTTTCACGGAATTTTACTCCGAATTTGAATTCAAGTACAACATGAAGTTAATTTGCATATATTGTATATATCGTGCGTGCGAGGGTAATAGTGTGAATGTGAATATACGGTATGTATAAATGTGTGTGTGTGTGTGTGTGTGTGTGTGGGTGTGTATGGCTCTGTTTCAACCATCATATGCCTCCTGATCTGTGATAGTGATGTGAGGGGGAGCGTGCACTATAGCATGTGGCGTTCACTAATGAAGCAATAAAAGTCACGGCAGGTGGAAGGAGGTTGGGGAGGACGATGTGAACAGTGACAGGATTGTGATAATTGAGATATTCTGACCTACACATCAACTTTGGAGGAAAATAAGAAGGTTGAGTAGTGCATTTAGTGTGTGTGATGTGTGCGATGGTTCTATCATAGAGAAGGAATGAGAAAGTGAGAGAGAGAGAGAGAGAGAGAGAGAGAGAGAGAGAGAGCGAGAGTATAGACATCCACCCTCCTGTAAATAGTGTATTTACATATTAAACCCAGTCTGAATATAAATTCAAATGACTAAGTCTATTCTAAGGTCATTTTTCATGCTATTATGTTAATGTTAGCAAATTATTACATTTTTGCATTTTTATATATAATATATATATATATATATATATATATATATATATATATATATATATATATATATATATATATATATATATATATAGATAGATAGATAGATAGATAGTGTGCTTCAATTCAACATTTGAAAAAGTAATAACATATATATAATATATATATATATATATATATATATATATATATATATATATATATATATATATATATATATATATAATATATGAGTTGCATTATATAATATAGCCAATGCTACATTATATAATGCCACTCTACTGTTTTGCACTCCAGAAATGAGATTTGTTATTATCAGTGGCAGCTGTTTGTTTTCTCTGTAACTTTGGGAAAAGAAAGACGAGTGATTTTGTGCGACCCGAGTTTTTGCAGCCCCAGTTAAAGTGGATGTCACATTGTGTACAAGAGAACATCCCGGAAAGTTCCACAGCAGCTGCGGAATACTGAAAATAATTTTTCTAGCACGGCGCATATCTTCTCTTATCTGCTTACCCAACGCAATCTTTGTGCCTTCGTATTCGTTACACTACACTTGTCCCCTACAAGTCACGATTGGTCAGGACGCACCATTGAAAAGCTTTAAAAACGTTGTGCATTTCAAACGTTCTCTCTTCTATACTATTTGAGAATTGTTTCATGTAACCAACACCACAGTCCACACTACAGTCTTTTATTTTTTTGCCTTTCCTGCCACACTGTAGAACTATTTTTTAATACTAAAAATTTACAATTTTTTTTCTGTTGAGGGACAAAAAATAGTGTTGTAACAGTGTTGAGTTTTTTGCATTGTACTGTGAATAGGAGAAACATTCCTATTGGAAAATACTAACAAGTAATATTCGATATCTCTTTTTTGTAAGTAATTCCACGCTTGCCAAGAAGGTGTGATTTTTTTGTTCATTGTCGGAACGAAATGAAATGCAAGAGGTCAGAGTTTTCACACCCGGTACGAATTGCAATGCATGATTTTCATGTTTCATTGTGGACGAGAACATCTGAAAAAAAATAAAGAAATAAAATGCACTCTTGTGTTAATGTGCTTCTCTGGTGTTAAAAATGATCCTGCATAAAATCCCACTTTTACAAGACGGGTTTCTGCATTTCCTGTGCTTCACTGGACAATCTCATGTGGATAGTAAACAGGACCAGAATTCTAATGAGGCTGAAGTTTGGTGAGAAACATCCAGACTTGATGTAAAAGCTCACATGGACATTAGAAAAGAACGTTCCTTTTGCTCCTCTGTTCTGCGTAAACCCCGTGTCCACACACGCCGCAGCCGCACTGATTCATCACTCCATGCAATGATGCATCGTTGTGCCACACTTTACCAAACCTCTCCCAAATGCCCTGACTGAAGACAAGGGACAGTCTGACCTTTTTGCTCCTGGAAAGGATGTAAAACATTGGGCTAGTCTTAGTCTCAGCTTGCACGCAGCAGCTTGTGTGTGTCTCCCAGTGGCAGCTGTGTGGGATCCCCAGTCCAAGTGATGCCCACTGACCCCCCCCCCCCCCCTTCCCTCCCTCCCCTCCCTCCCACCCAGCACTTGGTAATGGCTGTACCATCAGTTAACATTGAACTCTGACTCTTTAATAAAAATGCTCCCCTTCAATTTTGGGCTTCCAAAGCTGCAGGAAATGAAAAAGTTTGGATATTGAGGGAAATATTTACAAAAGGAATTGTATCATATAATAAATAAAAAAAAAAAATGCCCCCCCCACCTCAAAGCCAGAACGTCATATGAGAGCTGAACCTTTCCAATAGCTTTCAGGTGTTTCTCCTCACACTTTCACAAATTTATCTTGATTGCCTTCGACACGTGTCTGACACTCGTCTGTCATTACCTGACAAACTTCATATGAAGCGAGGGCTTTGAAAAAAGGCGTCAGGAATCATTAGCAGGATTCGCTATTTTGCAACAAGAAAGGAAGGCGATGCCAAAACGGCACGGCATATTGAGTGAAGCGCCCAGGGCATGCTGCAATATTTCTTGGGCTTACCTACACCACATGAAACAACTGCCAAATACAAACGTCTTATATGAGTCGCGAACGGCGGTCGGAAAAGCCGGCGCCGGTGCGAAACACGGTGGCGGTGTAAAAAGGTGCCAGTCTGTGCCTACTGTCCTAGTCTTTATGCCAATGAGGTGATGGATGTCTGAAGCGCCTCGTCCCTGCCCTCTCCCCTACCTCTCTGTTGGCCTGTCTCCATAGCCCCTCTCAGCAGATGTCTTCCATGAACTCTGTCAAATATTATAAACCACTGGACCACTCATGCACATGGGCATGAAAGGGGCATGGAGGGCCAGAGGGGTCAGGGGTCAGGGGCGAGCTGCTGTGTTCACACCTATCTCTAGACAGGACTAGAGGGTTCGAGGATGAAGAAATTGAGAACATTGAGGAACACCATTTTCCATTTGCGCCATTTTCGTAACGCTGCTACACAAACGCCCTTTTATGAGGCAGGAAACGCCTGTGCTCCAAAATGTACCAAAATGAACTTTTAATGGGGGGCGCCGTTAGATTAGGAAAATGCCCTATTAGTTTACTGTTTGTATCGGGTGTTTTGTCGCTGTCATGTTTATCCCACAGCGCCACACACACACCTTCAGCCATGTTCTTCTGTGTGAAATAAATGATTTGTGCTGCAAACTTTAGATAAATGTTATGGCGGGGTTTTGGTTTGTTGAACGTCTGAAATTACCGAACCATTTCCATACGACTGATGAAACCACGCCCTCTCTCGGAAACGAGCTCTTCGGATTGGTCAGAGCACCGGCATGTATTTCGTATTTCGTGTAAAGTGTAAAGCGGGGCGGGAGGTGGAGAAACTACGGAAACTCGTTGAGTCAAACCGAGGTGGAATCGTAACACAATTTTAATTTTCATACGCTCAGGTTTCATTGATAAAGAGGATTATATTATCTCCCAGGATTATAATCTGCCTTTACGCATTCCGTTCTTCGTCTCAAAACACACATGATTGAGATGTGATACGAGTTTTATTTCCCTTTGAAAGGGCTGAAAAACAAATGACTTCATTCGTCTTTCTATGGAAAAATCACAGACACCCGCCATCTCCATTTGCCGTTATATATTCCCCAGCTTTTGAGTGAGTAATTGCATGTCGACTTGTGTGATTTTGTCCTAAATACCCACCCTACATTCATGCTTGTGTTGTCGTTTGTCTCTTGTCACAACATTTGTCGCAATGTCCAAGTGTTATTTTTATTTCTGATGATAAAATAGTAGTAGTCGCAGTCGCCATGTGTAGCCTACAGACCGCTATATGATTTATACACGGTGCAACGGTTTAAAATATATTTAGCCATGATGTACTGCTTTGCGCCGGCTTGTCGGCAAATTAGCAACAGCGAGGTACGCGCTACGCACGCGCCCGCCGCCGATTACCGGCGGTATCACTTTGTCATGGGGGAAATCGCAGTTCCGTGTCATGTAGACGTCGAAAAACTGGCTGGATAACATCCACGACGACGTGTCACCATCCGAAAACCTTTAGGCCTTATTAACTATCACCAAAGAATGACAGGGTTTTAGGATTTCGTCTGGGATAACACTATTGTCCATGCACATGCTTCACTACTTCTTTTTATTTCCTTCCCCTCAGGTTTTTTTTTTCCGGAGCAAAACTGATATTCACAGGAAAAAAAAAATGTGCACCAATTAGGTCCGAACCCATAATAGCATGAAAAATCTCCTGTGTGGACATGAAGCTTGTGATATCTCTGTTTCAATGCAGAATATTAGGTGTCAGATGAGTTCTCGCAGGATGTACTGGACACGGATTAAACCAATCAAATTGTAGCGTGGGCTGCACTGAAGCAGCAAAAGCCAGCCGTGTCAGCTGTTCCTTTGCCAAAGTCACTGAGGCATCACCATATCGACATCCATGTGTATCTGTGTGCGTGTGTGTGTGCGTGTGTGTGTGTGTGTGTGTGTGTGTGTTTGAGAGACAGAGAGCTTTGAGAAGAAACACTGATGAGTGGTGAGCCAGCTCCAGTGCTCCAGGGACTAAATCAAACCCGGCGTTTCTGTAACCTCAGCACCACGGGAAGTGACTGGCCGCAGTGTCCGAGGATGTGAGTCCGGCGCTCTGAGGGGTTTTTACACGAGGTGATGATTTCCTTCTCAAACGTTTCCTTTAAAACACACACACAAATACCCCCCCAAAACACACACACACACACACACAGAGACAACCGTTCCCTGAAGCACTCCCCATCCATCCACTCCAGCCCCACCATGGCGAGGCCTCCAATTAAATCAAAAGTGGTTTGTTTTTATTGGTCTTTTGCGCTGACAAGTGGGCTATCATCCTGACGGTTCTACCTGTCAGCCGAGCAAGGGAAAATCCTCCGTTGACAATGCCCAATGCTTCCAATTAGGAGAGAATCAGACTCCTGGCGTGCAAGCGATCTTTCCACCCTCCCCCAAGGCCTTCCTCTCGACCACAGACCCCCCCCCCCACACACACACACATACACACACACACAGACTAACCCCGAGCACCGCCAGCGCACCATCAGTACCTGCCATCTCGTTCTCTCTCACTCTTGCAGCCAACCTAATTTCTTTCTCCCTCTCCTCTTTTTCATGGTAGGTATGTCTCCGCTGCAAATTACTGACACAAAACGGGGTGGCACGCTGCCGCCGAGTCCTGCCCATCCCGAGCCCCCTGTCAGCTTTAATGAGCCGATGAAGGTTTATTTCTCCACCATAGCACGAGCTAAATTCTTTCTTGTGTGACAGCTGACTGGGAAATGTGAGTGTTAACCTTATAAAAGATTCAGCGCTTCTCATTATTTTCTGTCAAGTCTCGTACTTGATGGCTTTCAGGTGCATCATTTGCATCCCTGACTGGTCCAGGGCTTGCAGCCATTTTTTTCTTAACACTGTTTGTTGTTAGGTTTTTTTTCCTTTCCTTTCTTTCTTTCTTTCTTTCTTTTTTTTCTTAGTTAAGTCGTCTTGTTTATTTTCGTCACACACACACACACACACACACATGTATATATAGTTTTACCGAAATGCATGTTTTACAGGGCATTTCAAGAAAAGCAGAGATGCCAAACTTTACACTAAACGATGACAGACCCATGGAAAAAAAAGAAAAAGATATTTAATAAACACAAAGCAGCACAAATAAACAGAATGCAAAGCAGTGTTGTTGTTGTTTTTTCTGTGTCGCATGATGCACGAGTAAAAGAATAGCCTTTGAAGCTCTGTGTCAAATTTGTCTCCCCTTTTTTTTATTATGTCTTTTTTTTAAAGACGTGTGGATTAGTCGTTCGATTCGTTTTTAACAAAGCAGCACGTGTTTTAACCATTGTTCCAAAGCAGCTTTCCAAAATATCCGTTTTTGAATGCATTGATCCGTGCATATAGGTTTATTCCTTATAGCTTTATCCCTAATAAGCAAATCAGCAGCAACAGTGGCAAGGAAAAAAAAACTCCATCAGATTGTATAAGAAAAATAAGAGCAAGAGTCGGAACAAACACCCGTCCAAGTCTATGGTTATGAACTGTTCATTACACAGACTGAATGCAACAACTGTTTGACTGTTCAGTTTGACTGTTCATGTAGGACCATCCTTCAGGATCAGTAAATGATCTCCAGCTGAAAAGTGTGAGAATATCAAGCAGGTTTAGAAAGACAAAAAGCAACAAAACCAAGGAACAAAAATATTATACAAACAAAAACACATCGAATGCCAATTTGGTCCATTTTTTTTCTACCATTGTGTGGAAATGTTTTGTGCAGTGTTTAATAAAAATAAAGACATATCACTTATAAATCATCTTACAATGTCAAAATGGTAAACATCATTAAAATGACGAGTAAAATCACACAGCTCGTAAACAAGCCTTCACGCAGTAATGCAGCTCAGCCACTGCAGCGGATCTGCTGCCTTTTATAAGACGCCTTCAAAATCGCTATTTTATTTTTTTAATTTAATTTATATAGATTTCATTATTTTGCATCATGAATGCCTTTGTTTCACTACAAAAGTACAAAAGAAATAAATAAAAATTATAAAAAAAACATTTAAATAGTAAACAATCCATAACATGAGTATGAAGCAATACATTGTCGCCTTAAATGTTCTTTTTTTATTTTTTTTTTTATACAGTGATTTAACAAAAATAATAGTGCATGAACATTTTCCAAGTAAACGTGATTTTCATCGAAGTCGGATGTTTTGTGTTTATGCACTTTGGTTACGACCTTAACGGCTTTCCAAGATTTCATCATCCTCTTGTGATTTTAGTCGTCCTGTCGTCCTGACATTTGGAATCAATAGATGTCATGTTAGTGATGATGATGATCCTGAGTTTGCAATAAAAATCTTTAAAGTTTAAAATGAAATGGCACCGATTTTATATTTTAATGCTTCAGAATTAGCCATAAAGATTGATGTAGAGAGTCAGAAACCTTCTTTGGTTTGTCACACTTGGGAAAACCCCGGTTTTGAACCCCTCAGCCGGGAATAATGACATGAAGTTTTCAAATCCAATGTGGTTCTTATTTTTTAATTTTGACATCTACACCAGGTTTAAATGATTCACTTTCTTTAAACAAACATGACAAGATCTCAGAGAAAACCATATTTGTTGTTAGTCTGTGTATTTCACTTCGTGTTGCCCCACAATGTTATAGAAGCAATTCCACAAAGACCAGATCATAAATCCTATATTTTCTTTACATTCTGTCACAAAAGTTCTTATTTGTTTCCATTTTAAAGATTTAGTTTTGTCAAGTATTATTGAAATATTAACTTTTTTAAAAAATTATTATTATATTTACTCGTGAAGGCACTCGTGAGTATCCTTCTCTCTCTCCTCTGGGATTGGAACGCTGGCAGATGTCATGCTGAGGAGGGCCTTTGACTCTTTCTGCACAACCGACACAAAAGTTTAGGGTTAGTGTGGATTTATTGTCAGTTTGAACAAGTCCAGCTGCTCATTTCTCACTTCTGAAAATCCACAGTCAACATCACATCAACTGGAAAAAAACACAAAATCAACAGGTTCTGGAATTCTTGTTGTCGGGCATCAACAAATATGCCACAGCCAACAAAAATGTTTGTTGAACGGCTATATTTCTATTGTTTTATATTATGCTCCTGATTCTATTTGTTCGCATTGTACACATGATCAGGAAAAGTTCTGATGATAACATTATTCAAGTCAGAGTAATGATTCATGTTAGATTGACGGCTCGGCAGATTTTTACACCGAGATAGATTTGCATTTGGATTCATTTTGCATCAAATGTCAATTATTATTATTATTATTATTATTATTATTATTATTATTATTATTATTCCCAAAACTTGGGTCAAACATTTAGGTGGATTTTTTGTTAAAAAATAAATAAATAAATAAATCAAATAAAATAAGGCTTCCATCTGAACCACCCATGCCATAACTCAGACATGTGAAGAATAGAGGAGATTGTTATCACATGCAGCGAGTGTCCAATACTTGCCAGATATTCCTGCAGCTCCTTTAATGTTGCCCTAGGTAACTTGGCAGCCTCCCTGATACGTTTTCATCTTGTCCTTTTGTCTATTTATAATGTGGATGATGGCCTTCACACTGCTCCGTGGTACCTCTAATGTTTTGGAAAATCTTTGCAGCCATTCTTCTAATCTATACCTCTCGACAGTGAGATCCTGCATTTGCCTTAAAAAAAAACACACACACATCTCTTTTCAGTGCCACGGCTCGCACGAACCCACGAAAATCCTACAATAGGATGATTGATCGAGGAGTTCAAAAGTGATTGGATAATTCTGAGAACAATCAAAGCTCAAAGGGAGAACATTTATGAAAGGGTGGTTATTGCTTTCGTTCTCTTTTTGTCCTCTGTTTCTTTTCTTTTCTTTTCTTTTTCTAGCCTAAAACATGGCTTAAATGCGATTGCATGTAAAGATCAGACATGAATAAAAAATAACAACAAAAACAGGTGTGTGGACTTTTTATATGCACTAAATAACTACGTTTTGCTTTCATTCATTTCTGCCATTTAATCTGTATTTACTTCATCCTAATTCGATTTCATTAATACTGGAACACTGGATATCTCTTGCAGCCTTACACGAAGATCTCAGGTTCTAAAATAAACTCTGCGTGTGTGTGTGTGTGTGTGTGTGTGTGTGTGTGTGTGTACCCCGCCTCACTGTGACAGCTTGTAGCCGCGCGCACGGAGCCCCTGGGAGCACAGAGCCAAGTCACCACCAACCTGCCGCTGCGCGCGAGCCACCGAGCAGCGCCTCCAATCTGCCCTGCGCGCGGGAGGAGGGAGGAGGGGAGGGGTTACAGCGGGGTGGGGGGGGGGGGGGCTCTACACACTGTTATTATTGGGACATGTCGAAAAGTCACCAGGGGCTAAACTGGCTCGAAGAAAGACGTGAAGGGGGGGGACGATAGGAGCTCTTTCTTAAGCAGAACACTAAAGCACTAAATAGTGTGTCAAAATAGTGTTCCACCATAGGAGACCATAGTGACCATAAGGAGCGCACTGCTTAGTGCAGTAGTGTGTTGTGTGTGTGTGTGTGTGTGGGTGTGTGTGTGTGTGTGTGTGTGTGTGTGTGTGTGTGTGTGTGTGTGTGTGTGTGTGTGTGGTGTGTGCGGTTTGGGACGAGTCCAGCAGCAGCGTTCTGCGTGGCTAAGAACTTTTAGGTCACGCTGTCGTCCCATTATTGCTCATTAGCATTGAATACATTAAAGTCGGGCTCGAGTTACAGTGGCGTGAAAGTCACGGCTGTGAAATAATCAGGTTATAAAGAGGGAGAGAGAGAGAGATAGAGAGAGAGAGAGAGAGAGAGAGAGAGAGAGAGAGGAAGGACGAGTAGAGAGAGAGAGAGAGAGAGAGAGAGAATGAGTGGAGCACATTATGGACTGGCTGCTGGAGTTTAAAAGTACATACATATACTATATTTCTTAAACAAATATACTACAAAAACGTCTAAATACGGCAAATATGCAAGAATGTTCGGTACAACCGCAATTAATACATTAATATTATTCACGATAAAGAATATTAAATATAAGTAGATATTAACTGTAATATAATACAACAAACAATAATAAATGTTGTGCCATTTATGGTATTATAATGTAAATGATCTTTATAGATAGATAGATAGATAGATAGATAGATAGATAGATAGATAGATAGATAGATAGATAGATAGATAGATAGATAGATAGATAGATAGATAGATAGATAGAAATAAATATAAAATAAAAACAGACGTGGTCATAATATAAGTAAACGCATTAATTCAACAGTGATTCCAGAATTCAACAGGACACAAAACAACGTGTTTGGCACGACACGGGTGTGGTTTATTTTGTTTTATTGGTCAATGCAATCTCTTACAAGAGCAGACCAGGGGAGCGGAAATATGGCTGAATGTGCTCGGGTTTTTGGTTTTGAACATGGGCTTGGAGAAGAGCACAGAGAGAGAGAGAGAGAGAGAGAGAGAGAGAGAGAAGAGAAGAAAAAAGAAAGAAGAGAGGAAGACCTCCCCGCTCCTCATAATAACCCCATTATAAGCCTCATCAATGATGTAATGAAAGCAAACAGTGTGTGAAAATGGCCTGTAAACAGTTGGATCCGAGTCTCCTAATGAATTCAGTGTCTCTTTCTCATCAAAGTGAGAGTCGTGGGTGTGTGAGAGCGTGAGGGTGGGGTCTGTGTGCGTGCGTGTGTGTGTGTGTGTGTGTGCGTTAGGTCGACACCCCAAAACAGACCTTCAGCCAATAGAATCGCGCCGCTGGGGACTCACGTGTACGGGGCGCCCTTAAAAACTCGTAAAAGCACCTTAGTTTTCCATCAACTTTATTTGAAAAGGCTTTTTCTCCTCCACCGTCGTGCGGGTTTTGCTCAGTCGATCAGTCTATTTAACCTGCGCTCATTTCGCCAACTGCATCCTTTCTCTCTCTCTCTCTCTCTCTCTCTCTCTCTCTCTCTCTCTCTCTCTCTCTCTCTCTCTCCCCGTCTCCTCTCCTCTCCCTCTCTCTCTCTCTGTCTCATCCCTCTCTCCCGCCTCTTCCTCTCTCGTCTCCTCGTCTCCACCCTCCAACGATTTTTGCGTCGCCCGGTTGTATTAGTTTGAGGAGCGCGGATCGCCACTGCAACTTCCTCTGATGCAAAATGTCCGCGATGTTTTCACCTCGTCTGTGTCTGTGATCGAAGCTCGGGCTCGGTGCTTCTGTCCGTGGTGCTGAAACTCGGCTTCAACTCAGCTTTTACACCACAGCACCTTCATGTCATTGCACTTTACTACAGCCTGAAAGTAGCGTGTGTGTGTGTGTGTGTTTATGTGTGTGTGAGTGTGTGTGTGTGTTACCGCAGGGGTTCTGCAAGGTGATTTCTTTCAGAATGGTTTTACAAACAATTTAAATTGTTGATTCCTTTTGAACAGGATTCAGAACACCATTCTCAATTTACAGATATATTTAGGCTTTTTTTTTGTATCATCGTGTTTTGTTTTTTTGTTTAAAAAAAGAGTGAGAGAGACAGACAGAGAGAGAGGGAGAGAGAGAGAGAGAGAGAGAAAGAGAGGGAGAACTGGAGAACTTCAAACGTCCTAAAGAAAGAAGAAACTTTCTCAGACATTGGATGAATATCTCCGAAAGTCTTTTGGATGTTCCTACTGGATAGGCTGTGATTGTCGCATTTTTGTGAGTCGAACTTGGCCAGACCCAAATGAGAGTTTGAAAGCTCTGGCCCGGGAGGAAGCGCTCGTTTTATTTTCCCCCCGAATGGAGGCGTCCACCCACGGCTCGGGCTCCGGCTCCGGCTTTGGCATCGACTCTCTGCTGTCCCACAGACCCGGGAGTCCGGTGGCGGTAGTCGCAAAGGGTAACGTCGGCTTGGAGGGAGAATGCCGCTCTCCGCCGGAGTTCAGCGCCGCGTCAGGACGCGGAGAGTGTGTGCTCGAGCCCGCCGTCGCCGAGACGCGAGGAGCGCGACGAGGACGAGGAGCGCGAGGCGCTCGAGCAGCGGCGGGGCCGCGCGCTCGCCCTGCCGTCGCACACGCACCACGGCCCGGTCTCCGCCGCGCCCCAGCCGCGCACCGTCACCTCGTCCTTCCTGATCAGAGACATCCTGGCCGACTGCAAGCCGCTTGCCGCGTGCGCGCCCTATTCCAGTAACGGGCAGCCGACCCACGAGGCGAGCAGGTTAGCGTCTAAAGTGGCGGAAGAGTTCATCGAGAAAATCCACAGCAACTCGTCCTCGGATGGAGAATACAACAAAGGTAACGGGGACATTTTCGGACGTCTGCAAAAAAACTTCTCTAAAACTTTTCCTTTTCCAGAATCATCTTTGCAGGATTTGGTTCAATATAATTTAACGATCCAATTTAATCTGGAAATTGTTGTGGAAAACTGGTGTATTTTTTTCTGCTTTCCTGAAATATTGCAAACAAAATAATGTCGACTTTTAAAATTTGCCGGAGCCTCAATTACATTTTTTTCTCACATCAGTATAATATAATATAATATAATATAATATATAGTATAATATAACACCTCTCTAATTATGTTTTTGTTTTCAATTTCAATTTTGCTATTATTCCTGTACAAGAACAGAAGAATCTCTGCAGAAAAACAAATACAAATAATAATAATAATAATAATAATAAACGTGAAAAATTAATAGTGAAAAACCAAGCACAATCACAATCATAACTTTCAATAATTCCTACAAACTAATAGTAAGTTTTTGTTCTTTTAGTCTTAGAAAAGAACAATTTTATTTTAAGCCAGCAAGGGGTAAAACTTATCTGTTCTTTCCTGGATAATAATATATAATAATAATAATAATAATAATAATAATAATAATAATAAGCGAACAAAATGTTTCGCTGGAACATTTTAGAATATAAAAAGTGATTTAAAATGTTTAAACATGACTAGATCGCTTTTTTATTTTTTTTTCAAACTACTTTTAATTTCTCAAGCTCCTTCATCATGATTAACATCTTCATCATCATCATCATCATCATCCTTATTATTATTATTATTATTATATTATTATTATTATTATTATTATTATTACACATTGAGTACACGGCAACCTGTGCCATAGTGTATACCATATAACGATGTAACGAACACACACACACACACACACACACACACACGTACACACTACTTCCTATGTTATTACAGACCCTGAATTTCGACATCAGAAAGTTCAATATGAATACTCTATGTATCAAAGCCGTGTGTATGTGTGTGTGTGTGTGTGTGTGTGTGTGTGTGTGTGTCTGCTTTGATTTCAGAGCTGATTTTTGGTGTAATTTGTCCCAGTGTTAATCAGATTTGTAACGGTGAGCTCTTCTGTGAGATCTGTGTGAAGTTTCTCTCCGAGTCTCGGCTGAAAGCTCTTCGTCCCCTTGTGGCTCAATTAGCCGGATTATTGTGCTCCTTCAGAGACTCGCTGATCTCTGTACCGTGTCCCTCTTGCTTTATACAGGCTTAGAAATAGAAGGGTCTCTTGTTTCTCTAAGTTGAAAGACAAAGTAGTAAATAAAAATTAAATTTGAACTTTTTTTTTCCATTCATTTTTAGTGAGTGGATCCGGATAGGGACGTTTTTTTTGTGTTATTTCTCATTTATTAAAAAAAAAATACACAATATAAATAATCACGTGTGCCAGTTATTTTGAACATTCCTTTTACAAGTCATGCATTACACCAGTCTCTTATCAGATATTTTGTTCACGATATTTCTTTTTTGTCCAATATGCATTTTTCGTTGCTAAGCTAACCTTTCGCTATGAAAAGTGCGTTATACGTGTGTACAAAAAAAACATGTTTTTAGATTGTGCATGCAAGGATTTATTTTTCTTTCTAAAACATAAATGCTGTGGATAATTTGTTACCAGGAAAAGTGCATGTAGTTGAAGTGTGTTGTGCTTTTGGTGCACCTTGTAAGGAGTTGCATTTAAGATTTGAATGCTTTTAAAGGCTTGAAATGTAAATGCGCATACTGAAGGCACAAACCACGTTTAATGATGCCACAGAAGCGACGCGACATCCTTCCCGCAGTTACGCGTGTTTTCATACAGAAAGTCTACACCTGTATTATTATTATTATTATTATTAATGTTATTATTATTATTATTATTATTATTATTATTATTATTATTATTATTATTATTATAAATGCCCCCTTTTTCCCAATCAAACTGAAAACTCGACTGCATTCCCAACCTAGTTGGTTTTCTTTCCCCAGTGAAAGAAGAAGGGGACCGGGAGATCTCCAGCAGCAGGGACAGCCCTCAGGTGCGACTGAAGAAGCCGAGAAAAGCGCGGACCGCATTCACCGACCACCAGCTCGCGCAGCTCGAGCGCAGCTTCGAACGCCAAAAGTACCTGAGCGTGCAGGACCGCATGGAGCTCGCGGCCTCCCTCAACCTCACCGACACGCAGGTGAAGACCTGGTACCAGAACAGGAGGTGAGGACCTGCTGGGTAACGGGGTCACATTGCACTGCAGCGGTTCCGATTTCCAGTCCAAACGCGACAAAATTCTGCGCGTGCACCACGAAAAAAGGTGCTAATTAAGGCAAATTGTAGCCTGAAATAAAACTCATTATAGAGAAATGGATAGATAGATAGATAGATAGATAGATAGATAGATAGATAGATAGATAGATAGATAGATAGATAGATAGATTTACATGGCTAAAATGTACATAAATATAAAATAACTCATGAAAACAGATGAACGAACTAAATGAAGAAATAAAGAAAAAATGTTTGATTGCTGCGTTTGTATTGGTTTGTGTTAAACTGATTTTTTTTTTATTATTTCTCCAAATAATAAACATTGGTAAATTATAGATTTCACGTCAATCATTGTCTGATTTAAATTATAAATCCTAATAATTAAAATCAGTGCAGGAACTACGCACGTCCAGAAATGAATTATTCATTGGTATGGGATTATAAATTATTAAGAAATCCAATTTAATAGCGGATTATTTACTGGCAAATTTGGCTGTTTTGTCCTTACAGCCAGTAAATTGGTGTACACCATTACAGTAACCCAGTGTGTTTTTTCCGTTTATTTCTTAAATTTACATTTTGAATTCAGATTGATAGATAGTGTTGTTGTTATATTATTTTTATTATTATTATTATTATTATTATTATTATTTTTATTATTATTATTATTATTATTATTATTGCTATTATCTTTCAGTTTACATACAGAACAACATATGGAGAGGCGGAGTTCACGTTTGCCTGCCAAGTTCACATTTATACAGGTCACTCAGATGTGAAGAGCAAAAATCAAAAATCCTGATATACAGTAATTATAAAATGTAGTAATTTAGTAATACAAAATGTGTCACTTTTTTAAATCCTGAAAATACAAATATACAAAATAAAGAAAACTGGGTGCGCACACGAGTATTTCCAGATGCTCCCTAGGAATGACTTACATTTCCTGTAATTTACTTAAATACATTTTTTTATAAATGAAAGACAAGAAAATATGCATGCTGTGTTTTTATTATGACACATGCTTTTCTACTTTTTTATGGCATTATGGCATTTATTCTGCCATAAAATACTCTTCATAATATTCAGTATATAACGTTAATATGTTTTCAAGATTAAAACAATGATATTATTAATTGTATTTCAAACCTGAATTATCACTATTAATATGCTGTGTATATGTATTTGTGTGTATATTTATCTAATTTACAGCCAGAAATAACAGGGGAAAAAAATATTCGCAGTGAAAAATGTGTGTTACACGTGTGTCTGTAGCGTTTGTTAATGATGTCACACATCTTTCTTAGAGGCGGGGCTTTTGTCTCATCCGTTAGTGTTAATAATGAAATAATAAAATCCGTGTGTTAAATCGAGAGTAGATTTGGGGAACAGAATGGTTGAGCACAGAGAATAATGCTGAGGAATTTCAGGGTGAAACATATCAGCGTATATGTGTGTATAATACAATAACTATACACACTCACAAATATACTAAGCTACCAATTTGTATTATTCCATATATTGGCTCGTGATATCAATGTTTCGTATTTGAGCTTTTGTGATGTATTTTATGTTCATGAGAATACGTTTAGGACCTTTTACAGATCTGTATATTGTAACTTTTAAAAGGAGCACCACGTGCACTTCCACGTTTACAAGCTACAGGTAGAAATTTGGTGCAATGTCAAAGGTACAATTTGCTACCGTAGGTAACTCCTGACACGTTTTGTGTGCTGTTTAACTTTTGTTTCATTTCCTTTTTTCCTCTTTTTATTATGATCATTAAAAAGGACGAAGTGGAAGAGGCAGACGGCGGTGGGACTTGAACTCTTAGCAGAAGCCGGGAACTACTCGGCCCTTCAGAGAATGTTTCCGTCACCGTATTTCTACCCGCAAGGTTTGGTCTCGGGTTTGGATCCCGGAGCAGCCGCGCTGTCGTATCTGTGCCGGGGCGCCGGAGCTCCTCCTCCCGCTACTCCTGCGGCGCTCCAGCGACCTCCGCTCGTACCGCGGATTCTCCTGCACGGGCTGCAGGGCGGACACGAGCCTCCCCCGCCTCTCCCCCCACTGCCCGGGGTTGTACTGCCCAGACCCACCCCACCACGATGAGCTCCCCTGGATCGGACATTACTTTTAAGACCATAGACTGGAAACTTGGTCTATACTTACCTAGGTCTAACTCGGTCTATACCTATATTAACATACACTCACACACACACACACACACACACACACACACACACACACACACACACACACACACACACACACACACACACACGCTTGGCAGCTCTGGACTTCAACCTTACTGTTGACTAAAGGATGGAGAATATATATTATATCATAAAGCCAATATATATGCTTCTTAACTAAAGAAGCAAACTTTAAGTTGATGATATTGTTACCGCTAGTAGTCATAATTTATGTAATTATTTATGCCCCCTTTTTTTGTATTTAACTTATATATTTATATAGGATTATTCTTTGTTATCCTTTATGTTCTGAGAAAGGAAATGATTCCAAAGGACGCAATAATAAGAAACAAACCACACGATGGGCTATTATTATTGTTATTACCATTATTATTATTATTATTATTATTATTATTATTATTATTATTATTATAAATACTATTATTATTATTGGCTTTGATAGATTTAATTATAATTATGGTAATAGCCTCTGTGTAAAAAAAAAAACTCTTGATGTTATCGAGAGAGAAAAAACAAGGACAAAGACAAACAGTTTCCTTTTTTCCGGCTGTATAAAAAAAATGAACGTTAAATAAGATTTGTGTAAATAGGAATATTTGGGTGAGCAACAAATCTAGGTTTTCATCTAGGTTTTTAATTTATTTATTCTTATCTAAGTCTTCTTCCAGGCGAAGATGATCAAGGACACGTCTATAAAAATGAAAACGCCTTCATGTAATAAATTTCACGGATTACAGAAGAATCAAAGAATATTCAAATCCAGTGATAGAAACACTCCTTTTCTGTTCTTTTTTTTCTCCCCCAGCGGCTAAATGCAAAAACAGAATGTACCGAAGTGGAAAGGATGAAATCATTTGTGCTTTTAGATATTGCAATAGCAGGTGTTCTATCAAAAAAATATTTTGCCATGGGAATAACTCCGAAATGCTGCCATAATGTAGGTTTTGGTTGCCAGATTGTACCACACTTTTCACCACGCCACGATTCTTCCGAATTCATGATAGTATAAATTAACGCAATTTTACTCATCACTCATTACTGGCTAAATTTTATCTCGTTTTTTTTCGTTTTCCAGCTCAAACAAAATGAGAAACCAGTCCACCTCCACATTGAGTGGAATATATTTATCTGGCAACCCTGTTTAAAACCTGTTTGGGATTAAACAACATTGGTGAAACGTGAAAGCCTCACAAAATGTCACGTTACAAATACCAGTTGTGATGAATGTCACGTTAAATAATAAGCTAAGATTTTTCTTCATTTAATTTTTAAAATTTAAATTTTATTTGAACCCGATCCTGATGTGTTAGAGCAGATATTGTGCAGGTATTCTGTATAAAGCCGTTGTTATTCTTTCTTTGGTGAAGGTGTATATTGAGAATATTGATTTGTGCAGTGATTCTTGTCTTTAGCCCTCCTCCTTTGTGCTTATAGTGGTATGAACTTTTGGGGTTAAAAACAAACAAACAAAAGGAAAAAAAAACTCTTATAGCTGCTGAATGCACAGGGATTGAGAGACTTGAGGTGGAAAAAGGAGAATTACTTTTATAAATGTGCAAATAAAGATCTTTCACTAAATTATACGATGTGGAAAAGTGGGACGTGAACAAACCTTTACCTTGACGTGTATAATTAAATCGTACCTTATTGAATTAGCTTGAACAATAATGTTCTTTTTTTTTATTCATACTGACTTTAAATGGTTTAAAAAAACACTCCTTCAGCATAAATGTTTGCTGATTTTATTCTCTGAGTTGTTTTACAGGTCAATGTAACCCTTGGTCGATCTTTATTAATTGAACGATTTCTTAATTAATTGGATTCCCCTGGAGTTATGAATACTTTTAATTAATTGGCTGCAACCCCATATAACTGGGAATCCTTTATATATATATATATATATATATATATATATATATATATATATATATATATATATATATATATATATATGAAACATGAAATTACTTTAAAAAGGCAAATAAATCAGTAAAATAAATCAAAATAAATACATAATTAAAATCGGATCCTATAGGCTGGTGTATTCGAGTGAAAGATAAATAGCCTAGAAAATAAAGCTTTATGAATAATTCTATATAATTTATGGATTTATGTTTAAAACATGTTCCATCTGCTACACTATGTTATGGCCATGACATAACTGAGACATTAATGAAAAAGTTAATGAAACAAAAAAGAATCATAAATATTTTACATCGCGTCGTTTAGGTTAGTTCATTCGTGCGGAGGAAACAGACTTCATTGATATCCATGATGTACATCCCATATAATATACTGATATATAATTATCAACTGGAACTATTTTCATGATTTCTTCCGCAACAACAAAAACAAACAAAATCGCTGCAAGTCACATCACAAAAATTATACTCTTCGAAAAAATCTATTAGTGGGGAAAAAAAGGGTGTTTGAGTAAATTTAAACACGACTGTCAGACACTTTGCTCACAGCCTGCACTATTTGGTTAGCATCGCGGATTTAATTTGTCAAACCTTCGCCTCCAAAAAAAAAATAAAAAGGGAAATAAGGTTAATAAGAGCGTCTCAGCCGGAGGAAACTTTAACCTTTGAGAGACGCCTGCAGAGGCTTTACACATCCAAACTCAAGCGGAGAAACTTAATTCTGCCATAGACCATCTCTTATTAATAGATTATAGCACAAATATCACTTTAATCACACGCCGGGAATAGCACAGTGTGAGCGGGGTGTGGAGTGCTGATCCAGATTGCGCCTGTAAAAACGGGAAATGGATTACAAACTGGCATTCACAGTAGGGTAATGGAGTGGACACACACACACACACACACACACACACACACACACACACACACACACGCACACACACACACATACACAACACTGCCTATTGCGAGAACAACGCTGCAATCACATGCAATCAACAGTCTTTTACTCGCGAATAACGTGGGGGGAAAAACACTTGTAAGATCGTTTAAATATATCGTGGTGATATCGTGATATCGTGATATCGTGGTGCAACCGGGTATCACATGTAGCCTTGTTCTCTCTTTTTTTTTGGAAGAAAAGATGTGTTCGAAACGAGACGTCTTTCACGTGAAAAGCAACGTTACGCTTAAGAACATCAAGTGAAATAAAACACAAACGCCACGTTAAAAAATACACGTCCAAATTGTGTTAAACGTTGCAAAAGACGCGTGTAAATGAAGGCCGTTATTCGCGTGTCAAAGTTGCTGCAAAGGATTTATTTTGGGCCATGGAGTGAACACACACACACACACACACACACACACACACACACACACACACACACACACACACACACACCACACACACACACACTGTCTATTGTAGTAAAGAATTGTGACAAGTGTCCGGTTATGTTTTTTTGTTCTTTGCTCCACCGCGTTTCGGTGTTTTCATTCAGCGTGTCCATAAACAATATGCGATACGTGAAATATTAATGTTCACCAAAGTGTGTAATTGTTTAAGTGCCCTAAATGATCCCATTTGGAAAATGGATTGTTTCCACCCCCACCTTTCTTTCTTTTTTTTTTCTTCTCTCCCTTCAGAGAGTGTGTCGGTTGTCTGCTCCTCTGCCAACCGACTCCAACAGCTGGTCACCGGCCGACGGGACATCTGCTGAGCGGCGGCCTAGAGTCGCTTTAAACCGGGCCAAAGATCACTCGCTACAGGAGTGCGTTTTTAGGGGGAGTTCACTCTCTGAATGGGACATTAACGATTAGACAAAAGTCTGTAATGGCTTTTAATTGAAAGTCGATAACGGGGTTTGTCTCGTATCGCACATGTCAGAGTGCCTTCCACACTAAACTCCCACAGTGCTAAATTATGCTGCATTCAATTATCAGATCATGTTTGTTTACTGTACGTTAGAAAGCTGGCGACTCTATTTTGTACAAAACACAATTCTCATTTGCTTCTGCTTAAAATCAGACATTATTGTTGCGTCCTGAGTGACCAGCCATGACAATACTAGTAGACATATTCTTACTGATACTTTACTTCTTCTCAGCTACCATGAGCAACACGTTAAAGTATGGGTTTAACAATGCAATATACAACAAATACTATAAGTATAATTTAGTCAAAGTATAGTTTAGTCAAACAGTTTTCTACCCAGGTAACAAACTGACATTGGCCCAATATCTTTTTTTGTGTGGTTATGTTACCAACAGCCCTGCCAAAACAGGGCCAACGTTGGCATGACGGCCTTAAAGGTGGCTGAAAGTCTGTCAGCACTGGTGGCCCAGCTTCAGTTTGAGATCTATAGGAAATCTGGACCCTATAGAAAACGTATTTAGGAAGCATGCATGTGCTTTTATGTTGAGAGACCGCAATAATGACTACACATGATGCTAGAATTTGCATAGTTTACTGAGTGTCTAAGACTTTTGCCAACTTCTATTTTGACCAGTTATTCAGCTTGTAAGAAACATAATAATGTTATATTTAAGTAGTTTATCTGATGTGTATGTTTTATTAAACCCCTGGCATGTTAGGGAGAGTTTTAGTCATCTATTTCCATCTATACAAAATATTAACATATTGATTTAAGAAAACAATAATATGTAAAAAAAAAAATCTTTAGTAAAAGGAAGTATTATTTGCAAGATTTGTAGAGATACCTCACCTTAAGGCAGTAAGACACAATTTTGTAATGAAACAGTAATAAATATGTTAAATATAAATATATTCTACTTTTTTAAAATAAAAAAAAAACCAAAAATTTGGAAGAAAATTTATACAGACATTTCAAATAACGTTTTTCACACACGATTATTCGTGAACACAATATCAAGTGGAAAAACCATGAACATTTGTGAAAACATGAAACTATATATATATATATTATATATATATATATATATATATATATATATATATATGTGTGTTGTGTGTGTGTGTGTGTGTGTGTGTGTGTGTGTGTGTGTGTGTGTGTGTGTGTGTTGTGTGTGTTTGTGTTGTGTCTTTCATGCTGTCATGAACGAATGTAGTCGAATAAAATGAACAACTGCGGTATGATCACGCACGTTTTGGATAGGAAACTCTTTTATATCCTTGTTAGAAAGTAAAATGAATAAAATTATTATTGTTATTATTATTATTATCATAATACACAATGAAAACTTTGTCATTGTACAGAATTACTGAATGTTAATACAACCAAGTAAATATTGTGAATGGTAAAAAAAAATTGTAATTGTGATTTTGAACATTGATTTTTATAGAATCTGTAAAATGTGCCGTCTAAAAAAAACATCTTATTATCATACAATAATGAAAAGCAAGCCGTTTGCTCAAACACATTTGGAAATAATCGCAATCACACGGATCCGTGCTCCTTCCCCAGAAAGGCAAACACCTCCTCAGCATTAATGAAAAGGGGTTATTCTTGCGAAGTACGCAGCTGATTGCGGAGAAAAGCCTCTCTCCCTGCTCTTGTTAAAAGGCTCTGAGAGATTGTTCTTTTGCATGTGAAAGGACAGCCGTAAATCCCCGCGGTTCTCAGGGCGGATTGTGGCTGACTCAGGGTTAATGAAGTGCGGCCAGAGCGTCGCTAAGCTCCCGGCAAAACACCAAACACGACCACGGAGCATAGAGGCGTAGGATCAGGGGCTCTCATTAAAGCTCATTGACTCAGAATAAATAAAAAAAAAGACCAACAAAACAGCAGTCGGATGGAATTAAAGAGTCGATCAAAGTCCAATTTGCATTGTTATGGAGGCGTCTGTTTTCAGTCTCCTGAGACTTTTCCTCCCACTAATAAAGCTTCCTCTATTGAGACAAATAGAAATGTATATTACAAAATAAAGTACAGTTCAATGTGAATTAAAAGTTTGAAGAATATCTGTATACAAGTTTCTTCCAGATCAGATTGAGATATAAATTCAAAGTAAAAAATATATAAAATAATTATTACATGAAAAAAAATTGGTATAAATATGAATAAAAAATAAATAAAGATTTTATTTCAACTGATATCCAGGTTACTAAAAAAACAAAAAATAAAATGTGTATCAGAAGCAGTTATGGATAACTGGGACAGAAACTGGGCAACAGACAGCAGAGTCAGGGACGCCCACTGACGTGCCATGACCTCTGTGACCCTGGGACAAGGTTGCCGGGACAGCAACAGCATGCCAAGTCCGCCGTCCTCTGTGTCTCTCCAACACACATTTACATGAAGCTGTAGAGTTCAGATTGAAATGGCGAGATAAACAGGAGAAGCAATCATCAGCATCACAACGAGATGATGCATTTACTGATGAAAGACGGGGAGCAGAACAATGGAAAGAGAGCGTAAGTAGTGCACGGTTCTAGATCTTAAATCTTGATCCGTGCCTGAAGGAAGAGTAAAAAAAAAAACCTTGGTGTTAGGTAGGGGAGAGAACCCTGGTAATTATATCCACAATAAAAGCCAAAAGCATCTCAAACAGGAGACATGGGGCAGCAGGGATTGACATCCCAATCTCAGCAAATAATGAAAACGTTCCTCTACTGGTCCTCGGAGGGGGAAAAAAGAGAAAGGGATGGAGTGAGAGAACAGTGGGAGTAAGGACACAAAGAACAATGTTCTATGGCCGACATGAAAGGAACCGGTGTGAAGATTTCCTCCAGTCAGCAATATCGGTCGTGTTTCTCTCAGCAGGGACGTGTAAAAGATACGTGTAATAGGTGACAGGGTGATTATCTAATCAATACGTGTGGCATGTGGGAGGGCTTCGTGGTTTTCCTTAATCCCTGGTTACCGTCTAGTACTCACCCACAAGCACATCATACACTCACACACACACACACACTCACACACACACACACACACACACACACACACACACACACACACACACACACACACACACACACACACCCAAAAAATGCGGACTGCATGCTATCATGGATAAGTAGGAGGGAAAGTCCTTTGGGAATATTCACATTTGCAGAGAAGAGCAGACAGAGCCAGTGTCAAAGCCTTACAACACACACACACACACACACACACACACACACACACACACACACACACACACTGATGACCATCACAAAGGATGAAGCAATGTGTTACCCCATGCTCTGCATTGACCCCCAGTGTCTGGGGCAATTTGGAGACTTGAATGATAATAATAATAATAATAATAATAATAATAAATAATAATAATATAATAATAATAATAATAATAATTATATATATATAATATATATATATATATATATATATATATATATATATATATATATATATATATATATATTAGTTGTATTATAGTGAATTTATCAGTGGTGTTGATAAAAGTAATTCAAACACAATACCATCATTATTATAGAAAAAACAAAAATAACATAATTCTTAGTAAACAGTAATTCTTCTTATTAGTGATCTTTGAAAAGACTTTGTCTTTAATATAAATGCATTCACAGTGTTATTAATTGTAAGACTGCGAAATATAAAAAAAAAATCCACCATGTATTGTGGTCTAACCTTAACCTCCACCCAGGAGCCAGTGCTGTAATGATACCATTGTCCGGGTATGTATGGCAGCACACCATGTTTTGGGGGCTCATTTATAGTGAATTAGATTTGAAAAACAGGAACTTTCTGGAGCCTCTCTGAACCCCCCTGGGCCAGCGGCATGGACCTTGGGAGCCCCAGAGCCTCATAAACATAAAGGAGAGAGTAAGAATGAATAAAGGATGAGGAGCGCTATACATGTATTTTTAACGCTTGCCTGTGTGAAGCAAGGCAAGAGTGTGTGATGGGGTGTGTGAAGGCACAAGGGGCAAAGGGAGGGGATGGACACCAGGTTATTATTTGTTTTCATGCTCCAGTGTGACAGGCCAACGCGCTGCATTAGGAGGAGGAAAAAGCAGACGTACACACTCCTGGGAGTTTGCAGCAGAATCTGAAGCGCCAACAGAGCCAGTGTAGTCCGATTATATATATATATATATATATATATATATATATATATATATATATATTTTGGATATATATATATATATATATATCAGATGCAAGAATACTCAGTGGTGTTTTTCTGGCCTTGCATTTGCATTTGTAGAATTATAACGTCCTAGAACAATTAGTGTATCATTACCTCCAGATCAGCTCTGTTATCATGGATGATGTTGTGATGAAGACGTTCGGTGTATTCCAACTCACCAGACTGGCTGCTGTTGGCTTTCCTTAGGAAAGCCCACGGGGATGACACTCATTGAGACTCGCCGCTCTCGGCGTTCTTGGGTTAGTGCTTCGGATACAGCGCATGCAGATATAACCAGTATATATAAAAAAAGAGAAAACATGTACAACTTGTACACAGCTCCAGGGGATGAATCTTTTATAAGGATAAGCAGAGATCCGTTGCTGGATCTGTCATTTGATTTGCTTCTCCGTAAGTTACATGGACTGTATTATGTATACATATAAGGGATTTGCATTTCTCTACGACACGATGCATTAAAGGTGCGATACGATACGATTCTCCCCATTACGATGCGATCCGATTAAAATTCGATTCGACACAATATGATGCAATGGACCAAATATGATGATGATGTTGTTGTCGATTATTTCTTTGATTCAGAATTTACCTACGTCTTTTTAGGGCAAAAAAAAAAGCTTCAATTGTTCCACCTCCAGAAAGATGCAGTTTTACCTCTGCCATGTTATTCTCCATGCTGGTCTCAGTAGTGTTGTAATGGGTCCTTATTCACATCGCCGGTGTGGTGCTGAGAGAACGCGCTCAATAAACTGTTTTAGCTTACTAAATAATTATATAAAAGTGTACCGCATCTACTAATGATTATATATAGATACATCACTTTTAAATGATGAACATATTTTTATAAAACGCATTGCGAGACAAATGCTTGCACACTTTAATAATTGGTGCGTCACTTTATTGTAATAATAGAATATACTTGTGATAATAATATTAGCCAGCAGATGTCAGTCACATAAATATAGAGCTGTAGTTATATAAGCGACACCTCGGTGTGCATTTACATCACGATTCTGTATCTTTTACGGAAATAAAATTAAATCCATATATCATCGGTAAGCCGGTAACCTCTACTGTACCCACAGATTTCTGTTTTGAGATGAAGTGTGCTAGCCCATTTTACTCAGCCTTCAATGTGATGTGCATCCTGAAATGCTTTTCTGCTCACTACTGTTGTAAAGAGTATTTCTTTAAGTTACTATAGCCTTCCTGTCAACCCAAAGCTGTCTGGCCATGTTTCCTTCCACAAAACTGCCACTCACTAGATGTTTTTTCTTTCCACACTATACTGTGTCAACTCAAGAGACTGTAAAAAAAAACTAAATAAAATTACTGAACAGGTAATACAATAGTTTCTGGAATACTTCACGCTCAGAAACCAACAACCACAGCACAGTTAGAGTCTCACTATATTATTATTATTATTATTATTATTATTATGCACAACATATATATATATATATATATATATATATATATATATATATATATATATATAGGACATTCATTCATTCATTCATCTTCTACCGCTATTATCCGATCTTCACCTCGGGTCACGGGGAGCCTGTGCCTATCTCAGGCGTCTATGGGCATTAAGGCAGGATACACCCCTGGATGGAATGCCAACCCATCGCAGCAGGGCATATATATATATATATATATATATATATATATATATATATATATATATATATATATATATATATATATATATATATATATATATATATAATATATATGTTATTGGTATGAGTAATTGTTTCAATCTACAGTATTATCAGAATCATAATACTATGATAATAGTAATAATTGAAAAATTAAATAAAATATTAACAGAGATTTGGTCAAAAACGTCCTTTTTTGTTTATTTAATTGTTGGCCGATTGCTTATATATACAAACAACATCATCAACGGTTAAAATAAATGTTAGACTTAATAATGAAATGAGAACTATTCATCATACACAAGTATGCATTACTAAAAACAATATGAGTAAATATGTATGTATATATTCATGCATGTACACACAAATATATTCAGCAATCTACATAGCTGAAGCAACACTGTGGAACGTACACACCATAAAAAGGTGTGATAAATAATAATGCTGGGTAGACGGAGTCGATCTGGATTAGAATGTTTGTTCCACACTAACAGAAAACCAGATATGGCAGTATTGATTAGCAGGGCCTTTTGTAGTGCCGTGTGAGAAGGTTGCTTTTTTTCTTCTTCCTTGTGTGGAATTATATTAGGACAGGGATTTGGGGAGTGGGAAAAAATTCTCAAGAGGCATGTGGTGCTCTTATGGAGTAGAGTGTCACAATCCTAGATAATGATGTTAATCGTTGTGTGTGTGTGTGTGTGTGTGTGTGTGTGTGTGTGTGTGTGTGTGTGTGTGTGTGTGTGTGTGTGTGTGTGGTGCTAAGAGCTACAGTTAATGGTACTGAGTTGGGTTAAAGGAGCACCTCATTAGCTACAGGTGTGGAAGAAGTGGACACTTAGCGTCAAGGGATTTTTTTTTACTTTTAACTTCCTGCCTCGGAGGACCCTCGTGGCTGACCGAGCTGTTGTCACAGTGAGCTGTGATTCTCAGGTATATTGGACTAACAAGTGGATGTTAGAGAGAGAGAGAGAGAGAGAGAGAGAGAGAAAGAGAAAGAAATATGGCCAAGTCGACAAAGAGTTATCAAGTGTAGCTAACAGCGCCACCGCCGCCGCCGTGCTTCTCGCTCCCAATTGCAGAAAATCCAGCTTGCAATGTGCAGCTTCAGCAGTGCAAAAATAAAAGCTGGAAGCTTTAGCTTGCAATGCAGTAATTCGCGTTTCCCCATCAGAGGTAAGTGCTAATATAAATATTTCCATACAGCAGAGAGATGTGAGGATTTCGAAGGCGGCGTGGCGGATCAGAGTGCTGATTTATTATTGTTTTTTTGTTGTTTTCCAGCTGAGGCGGCAAGCGACAGGAGAAGGATGTGTGCTCGCGGCATCCAGGCAGAACCAGAGCATTTTTGAAGTCTGTTGAGAGTGGAAAGCGTTATAAAGACGAAAAAGCCTGATACCACATAAGGCCTAGAGATATACAGGAGGGAGGGGGGGGGGGGGGGGTTGGGGGGGAGGGCGGGGGTTAGGCTTTCAAACAGTTATCAATAAAATTGCCTTTGCCAAGTGCAACAGTTTAACCTCTTTAGCGTGTTAGGCATCTCCTAACAGGGTGTGACGTGTGCTTTGGGCGCAGTCTGCTTCACGCCTGTCTGCACAAAGCGCTCGGCAGGTTGATCGGTTCACAGAGCCGCGCTCACACAGGTGAGAGTTCCTTTGGAGTCTCACCGAACTCCGGCATAAGACATGACATGAAACACGAACCCCTCACACACCTCCAGAAGAAAAAAGGGGAAAAGATGAAAGAGACGAGATTCTGACTCCAGACCTGCTCCCGAACCCGCCTCGGAAAAGGGCAATACAAACAACGGCTTTTTCCCAAAGCTGTATTTTATTTTTTATTTTTTTTATGGAGAAAAGGTGAACGGCATTATCAAATCACGATCACACTGTGAAATGCAAGTTTAAAACATCTCCTGCACCCGGGGGGGGATACAATATCTTAAAGATGCAAAAAAAGACGCCCTTAGGCTCGCTATTGTGAAGTATTTTCTCAAAACATTACGTTTTTTTTTTTTATTACATAAAAAAAAGCAACAACACAACAGGATATAACAATAGCGGAAAAAAACAACCCGCTAAAATATCGCCTGCACCACGAAAACAAGCACAACAACAACCAGAGCGACCCAAACAACTGCGACAACAACAACAAGTACAACAATGACTTGTCGAGTCCGTGCCGGAGCCCCGATCGCAATACACACTCTGCCGAACCTCTGTAGGATAAAAGCATATCTAATAATTCCTCATTCTTAGTCTTTCTCTTCCCTTCTCTTCTCTCTCTGTTGACCGACGTGACGCTCGTGTGGCTCGTCCTCTCGCCTGGTGCTTTTTGGCTTTCCTGCCCTTGTGACTGCTTCTGTTCATCGTCCTACAGAAAGATGATTATTTCCTCAGTGCACTTTATACCCACTTTTACTGGATGGAAACTCTACAATTTAATAAACAGGGTTTTTATACAAATCATTTGATCTGTTTTTATTCTTTTACGCCAATATAATGATGTATATTTTGACTCCCCTAAAAAAAAAGCACAGGTTCCCATTGCGGTCCTTCCGTAAGAGCGTTTTCCGCAGATAACTTTTATTTATTTCACTGCAGCATTTAAAGTTCCTTTACAGTAATACTTTGGCTCTTTCCTGTGTTTGCACAAACCTTTACATCTAGTTTACTGTCATTTTTATAATACAATATTGCCTAGTGATGAAGATTTAAACGTGACATTTAAAAACATTAATGATAATAAATGTTCAAAATGAATCTTAAAGAAGGTGAGAGATCAGTGGTTAAGGTACCAGAAGTGGTTTGGGATCTGGACCAGAAGATCGTAGGTTCAAATCCCACTAAAAGCAAGCTGGCACTAGTGGGGCCCTTGAGCAAGGCCCTCAATTGTAAGTCGCTATGAATATTGAAAAGTGACAGAGACAAGTTTGGCTCAGTAAAGATCCTGAGAGAAGGCTGTTATTGAGCCATTAATCCATCAAAGAGAATAGATAGAATAGACAAAGAGATATGAGCAGATAGGAGATTTAAAAAGAAAACTGCAGTAAGTCACCACACACACACACACACACACACACACACACACACACACACACACACACACACACACACGCGCGCACACACACACACACACACACACACGCACACATGCACAAGCAAAAACGTGTTTGTGTTGCGGATTAGATCCTCAGTAATTGTTGGCATTGTGATGCAACAAAGACAGAAAGGAGATCAGGGTTCTCTCTAATGTCTCTCCTCACATCTGTCAAACACAGCTTTATCTCTCCTGTGTTTTTTGGGTTACAGTCACATCGACTGCATCCTGAATAAGTCTAGGCGCATGTTCACCGAACGCAGTGTGTGTACGCCGCCTGTGCTGCCAGTGTAAGCAGCAGGTGTAAGCTTGGGACTGACGCAGACGCTTCCTGTGCCAAGCTGATCATCATCTACATGACTCTTCATTCCTTATCAGAATATAATAAAGGCATTTCCTTTATTATAAGGATTATAAGGATAAAGATTGTATAGCAAAGTGTACAGTGTCCGTCCTGGTTTTACGCCCTCTACCTACACAATGGTTCAAATTATTCATATATAATAATTAATATTATTAACGAGTTAACACAAAGTCACTATCTCCTCACTATATTAGCGTATATTACCGTACGGAACCTTACGCAAGCGCATCGCATTTCCAAATCCGTATTACTGCAATAAAGCGCATTTTTACTGAACGCAATAAAGCGCTTTTTACTGAACGCAATATAACCTAAACCTAAACCGTATCACCAGTTTATATGGAAAAGCAACCGGAACACAATTCTTAAAGGAGCCACGTCCCATATTTTACACTTCAAACCCGAAAACACTAAACATCGAAATAAAGCCGAAATTCATATTAAAAGTAAAAAGTAAGAGTAAACAATGTATCTATCTATCTATCTATCTATCTATCTATCTATCTATCTATCTATCTATCTATCTATCTATCTATCTATCTATCTATCTATCTATCTATCTATCTATCTATCTATCTATCTATCTATCTATCTATCTATCTATCTATCTATCTATCTATCTATCTAAGATGCTCTGGATTAAACCTGCATCAACATTATGAGGATTTGTTTTGTTCGTATCTATTTACCGATTACATACAGTAAAATATAAGGTTCTCCCGTAGACGGTGTAACTCGACAGACTCTCGGTATGGAGCCCATAAGCAGAGCGAAGGCCTTTGCTGAGCACTTTTCATCACTTTCCACACACTTAATCTCTCCTCCGAAGTCTAACTCGTTAACTTTAGCCACACAAAGTATACCGGCGTGGCACGCTTCCGTTTCATACCGAGGCCGTATTTATTTCTTTTAAAACAGAAGGCAGAACTTATTGTTTTGATATGAAATCTATTCCCTCAGTAGGCAGGCAATAATGACTTGATACAGCGACGGCTGTGCTATTTGCTCGCTTTTCCCTCTGTTCTGCTTGCCGGTGATTGAGATGGGCTATTTTCACACATAGAGAGAAGTGCTTAAAACCAGGGAGGCCAACGTCTGTTTGATCAAAGTTTATGTGAAATTTCTCAGGGCCACCAGGGGAGTCGGTGTTTATGAAGTGTAATAAAAAGAGTCATTTTGACACTGCAACCTCGGTGCCGTGGCAGGAGGGTGAGGGGGGTGAGGGGGGGTTTGGGGGAGGGTGGGGGGTTTGGTTGGTGTTTGGTTATGTCTCTGTTTGCCAGAGGAGATCAGTTGCCTGACTGTCTCTTACAGGAACTCAGAAAGAGGGAAAGGCTTGGTGTTGATTACGTGTGCCAACTGTTAGCATGTGCACGCTTTATTTAATGCCATGCGAGCTGGAGCAGTCGATGTTGTGGATTAGGGTTAAAATTACAAAATGCGTGTTCGATCATTAGTTATTAATTCCTCATTTACGCAGAGCGTTTATGAAAGGAAACACAGCAGACGACATACTGTTTAATGCAGACTTATAAGCCGATTCTTGTTTACTCTGTACTGGTGTGAATAATTGCTAAAGAATAATAATAATAATAATAATAATAATAATAATAATAATAATAATAATAGGAAATAATGGGGCACGGTGGCGTAGTGGTTAGCACGTTCGCCTCACACCGCCAGGATCCGGGTTCGATTCCCGTCTCGGTCATGTGTGTGTGGAGTTTGCATGTTCTCCCCGTGTTCTCCCCGTGCCTCAGGGGTTTTTCTCTCCGGGTCCGGGTTCTCCGGTTTCCTCCAGGTCCAAAAACATGCACGGTAGGTTGATTGGCACCTTGGAAAATTGTCCCTAGTGTATGAATGTGTGTGTGTGTGTGTGTGTGTGTGTGTGTGTCCTGCAATGGGTTGGCATTCCATCCAGGGTGTATCCTGCCTTAATGCCCATAGACGCCTGAGATAGACACAGACGCTCCCCGTGACCCGAGCGATCGGATAAAAGCGGTAGGGGGTTAGAAGCGGTAATAGAATGAAGAATGAATATGAATGAATGAATGAATGATGCTGATGAATAATAGGAAATATGATGAATGACATTATTATTAATCTTTTTAGGCGATCAACATTGGAAAAAGTATATCATTGTGTAGATGAACAGATTAATAATAAGATCCTTTTCAGGCATAATATTTCCTATTATTATTATTATTATTATTATTATTATTATTGGTATTGTGATTTTCCAATTGGATTTCAGCAGATAATTTAAAATAATCCTCTTTAGCATTTCTTTCACAAATTTGCATATCAAAGGATAAACAACGTACATTCATGTTGAACCAGAACTGAAAAAGTGAAAAAGGGAAAATGAATTGTGTATTTTATTTTAGCTTTTATCCGCCCAGGCCGTGCCTTCCGTGCCTACACGTGGCATTGTGTTGCCGCAGCTCATCTTCTTCAAGGTGTTCATTCCGACATGCTTTTCTACTCAACACGGTTGTAAAGAATAGTTTGAGTTCGCTCGAATTCATCAGATCTTTTTTTTTAAGACCTCTTTGAACTGTTTTTGCACACTTTTAATTTTTTTCTGCATCGCATCAAAACACAAATTTACTAAATGTAAATCACAAACATCAATAGGTTCTGAAATGCTCCACCTACCGGGCATTTCCATTTCACATTCCGAAGCACCGATAAATAATGTTCTAGGCTTCATGGATCTCAGTTAAACAAGTGAAATACGCATAAATCGTAGGCATGTATATATTTATCATTACAAATTTTTTTCATTACAAATATTCATTCATTCATTCATTCATTCATCTTCTAGCGCTTTATCCGATTCCCTCGGGTCACGGGGAGTCTGTGTCTATCTCAGGCGTCTATGGGTATTAAGGCAGGATACACCCTGGATGGAATGCCAACACATCACACACAACACACACACACACACACACACACACACACACACACACAACACACACACACACACACACACACACACACACACATTCATACACTAGGGACAATTTTCCAAGGTTCCAATCAACCTACCGTGCATGTTTTTGGACCGGGGGGGGAAGGAAACCGGAGAACCCGGAGAGAAAAAAAACCCCCTGAGGCACGGGGAGAACATGCACAATCTCCACACACACATGGCCGAGACGGGAATCGAACCCGGACCCTGTCGGTGTGAGGCGAACGTGCTAACCACTAAGCCACCGTGCCCCCTCATTACAAATATATATATTTTTATTTTTGTCATTACAATTCACACTTCATAACACACTGACGTTACGATTCTAAACATGATTAACATGAAAACATAAGAGAACGATGTTTTGAAGCATCTCGTGTTCCTGCTTCAGCAATGCCCGAGCGCACGTTCCTATAGAACGCCTTCCAAGTGACGGAAGCTGCAGAAATCGCGATGAGATCCGTCAGGCTTTGGTGTGACAACATTTGCGAAGTTGTGATCTACTTCTTGTACACACTGCGGGGAAAAAGCCCGACACGGTCTGCTGTAAGCTGGCAAACGTGCAGCACGAGTGAGAGACGGTGCAGGTGGGAAAGTGAACGACAGGAGGCTGCACTCGTATTCCTGCTCCAGTCTCACACCGAGGAGGCCAAATCTATCGGGTCAATTATTATCACTTCATAATAATCACTTTTAATCGACTCCATACAAAGTACTCCAGTCAGGGGAAAAGATACACACACACACACACACACACACACACACACACACTTCACTTCCTTATGCACGCAAACACCTGCTTGCATGCAAAAGCACATGCACGCGAACGCACCGCAACACACCGGGCTGAGAGAGAGAGAGAGAGAGAGAGAGAGAGAGAGAGAGAGGGAGAGAGGGAGGGAGAGAAGCGAGAGAGGCAGAGAGAGAGGGAGGTCTCGATTATTGAAGGGAGTAACATACAGGAATAATAAAGAAGGTTCTTAAGATTTTAATAAGAATAAAATGAAACAGTAACCACCAAGAGGCCAGAGGGGTTAATCCTCTCAATATTACTGAAAATAAAATGAATGGGGGGGAAAAAAGAGAGGGGGAGGGAGGATAGAGGTGGAGAGAGAGAGAGAGAGGTGGAGAGAGAGAGAGAGCACTAGAGAGGGAGGGGGAAACGAGAGGAAACGTGTTGAAAATGTTGCTGGTCACAAATGTAATAAAAAGAACGGTTGTGGGGATAAAATAAAATGCATTTACATTTATTGGAGTTTTACACAATGGAACCCCCCCCCCCCCCCCCCCCCCCCCCCCCCCCCCCCCCCCCCCCCCCCCCCCCCCCCCCCCCCAATATAACTAGGACTGTCAATCGATTAAAATATTTAATTGAAATTAATCGCATGTTTTCAATGTACCATGTTTCATGTTTCTAATACATACATATATTATAATTAAATACATTTCTCTCAAAAAAATACATTTCTTTAAAAATATGATTGATAATTTCATATTTACTTCACTTTGGTAATGATTCTTTTAATATGAATTTCTTGTTAATGACAATGTTTATTTGTTTAGTGTTGTTTTGAAGTGTAAAATATGGGACGTGGCTCCTTTAAGAATTGTGTTCCGGTTGCTTTTCCATATAAACTGGTGATACGGTGTTTAGGTTATACGGAAGCGCTTTATTGCGTTCAGTAAAAATGCGCTTTATTGCAGTAATACGGATTTGGGAATGCGATGCGCTTGCGTAAGGTTCCATACGGTAATATACGCTAATATAGTGAGGAGATCGTACCTGTTGTGAATGCGCAGCTAGGGGGCGTCATTGGGGGAAATTTAGGAAACTTTAGTGGATGCACTGAACCTTTATTTATTTATTTATTTATTTATCTCTTTTTGTTTTTTGTTGTTCGGGTTTCATTTATTCACCAACACATTTATACCAGATCATTTTTTTTCTTTCCTGTTTATTTAATTCTAGGGCATAATATGTTCAAATACACACACACATATATATATATATATATATATATATATATATATATATATATATATATATATATATATATTGGATCACTCACACAGGATTCAGGCAATCAATCGTGAAATAAGATTGCATGTGAAATTTTTATTTATTTATTTATTTATTTATTTCCCCCTCACTTCCCGTATGGAATATCATGCCCGCTCCTCGGATCCCTGAATTTTCTCAATGTCAAAATCAAGCACACAGGCAGCAGATGGCATGAAACAGTTGGCACAAGTAAGTGAGCATGAGTATCTGTTTACTAATAACCCTTTAATTACTTCAGCTGGTGGAAGGGATCAAAAAAAGGCAGACTCACGCAGGAATAACCCTTTAGGTGGGCAGAGACACATTCTTTTCGAGGACAGGGCACGACAGAAAAACCCTGCCATATGCAATCATTCTGCTTTCATATGCAATATATGGATAATGTGGAGGAAAGAAAGAGAGAGAGAGAGAGAGAGAGAGAGGGAGGGAGAGGAAAAATAAAACCCATCTGCGATTGTAATCTGTGAGTGCACGGACTTGAGTGTGACAGTAATAAGCCGTGCTGGAGATTTACTGTACCTTCACTGCAAGTAAATGTCAAGAGAAATCCATTCATCTTGCCGGATAACTTTAACCTTCTCCATTTTGTTAGTCTGAACCCACCCTATGGGCAAATATGTTACAAAGATGTGCTCCATTTCCATTTTTTTCCTCCTCTCTTTCCTTTTGCTCCCCATCCGTTTCGTCTTCTTCTTCTTCTTCTTCCTCCTCCGTCTCTTATTTTCAATAATGCGAGGCTCCGTTCGCCGGATGCCCTTTGCTTTTTTTCGCCGTGCTGCAAAAGCATACATTTTAATGATGAGACCTTTTCTTTTTAAATAACTCCTCTACAGGAGGAAAAATAAATTGCTGTTCAAGAGGAGATATTACTCTGGGCATTGTGGGATTGAAGAGGATTGGGAGGCGGAGGTTGGCTGACCCATACATCACCAGCCAACCTGTATAAATTAAGATATAAATAGCTTTATATGGAGCAATTTTACCTCGGGTGGGTGAGGATGAGTGTTGCGATGGAAGTGTGTTTCGCCTTCTGGGTGTGTGTGTGTGTGTTTGTGTGTGTGTGTGTGTGTGTGTGTGTGTGTGTGTGTGTGTGTGTGTGTGTGTGTACATAACAGAAAATCCCCTTGGAGTGTTGGGCAAACAGAAAGCAGGCCGTGTAAAGGCTGTGAAGGCCTAGCCTGGTTATTGTAAGAAAGGCAGGCCGTGTAAAGGCTGTGAAGGCCTAGCCTGGTTATTGTATACTCTCTTGGGATTTGAGTAAAGACCCCCACCAGCACCCCCACCACACACACACACACACACACACACACACACACACAACACCGCCTCTGCACTGCCATCACGGCCACAACTCCATCACGGGCAGGGGGCATTATCCAGAACCCTGGCGCAGGCTCCAAAAGGAAATTAAAAGGGGATTATGGCTGCCTGACACTCTGGAGGACTTCGCCGCATCCGATTCTTATTTATTTCTCAGTACTGTCTGAGAAACACGACCACTCCCGTCACACCACGCCAGTTCGGATCACATCATTTCAGGGGGATCAGTTCGATGTTCATCTGTTGCCTCATACCACCACGAGTCAAAAGGAAAGGATTTTATTCGATTTACTTTCACGGCTAGTTTTAGCTTCGGGAATCACTGTAAACAACAGGCATCCTGCTTCACCCGTTTATAGATGTGTTTCTTTTTTTGCCGTCTAATTGCGAGTGTCGTGCATTGAGAGATCAGCGCGCAGCAGGTTTGCATGATTGGTATAATCTAAATATCACTTTCTATAAATCAGTTTATGGACAGAAGACGTTTAAACTTGTTATGTTTTTCTGTAATTCCTTGGGAAAACTCTTGCGAGCTCAAGTTTGTGTGTTTTTTTTCAAAAATGTATTATTAAGAAAACACACAAAAAAACAACCTGTTATGAAGCACTGACACAGGAGACTGCGTGCAAAATATCACTGTCACCAAGGTCTTAAACAAAACAACACGATCACAAGTCCAGACAAAAGCTGAAGGAATGATAATATATAAACAAATAAAAAGACTATAAATGCGACCTGGGATTTCATTTTCCATCCGGAAAAGATCCTGTTAGAGAAAGCGAATCCAGCAGGAAGTGTCGACTCAGTGGTTACATTAATGAACTTGGGATCGGAAGGTCAAGAGTTCAAGTCCCAGCACCTCCAAGCTGCCGCTCCTGAGCAAAAGCGCTCAGTGGAAGGAATGCGATGATTGTAAGTCGATTTGGAGAAGCGCTGTAAATGGAATAAATGTCATTCTTCTGACCAATCGCCATCGAGCATTTAGAAGCGGTCTTATTTACTCACCGGGAAGTTTAAATCCTGTGTTATATTGATTTTAAGCCAATGCAGCTGCAAATCCGTTCACAACAATCAACACAATAATATATATATATATATGTGTGTGTGTGTGTGTGTGTGTGTGTGTGTGTGTGTGTGTGTTGAGACCGATTTGAGTTTTCGCAGGATCTTTTACATCTACTGTAAAGTCCCATGTGCATTAGGTAAGTTTCTGTGTGTGTTTGTATGTGCACACACACACACACACACACACACACACACACACAGTGGTGTTGTTATCAATTATCCAGAGTGCAGTCTCACTCCGGTGCAGTGTTAAATTAAGTTGTCAGCGCTGTCTCTGCGATTTCCCCCTTCACCGAGGCAGGAGCTCTGCGATTTCCCCCTTCACCGAGGCAGGAGCTGATGAAGCCTGACGGCCGCTCGCTGGCTCTGCTCGCCGGCTGCCTCTGCGCATCGCGCCTGCAATTCATCAGCACAAACCCAGCACCCACAGCCCGGTCCATTGGCCAGACTTCCAGCTCCAGCGCCAGCCAACGGGCAGCAGCGCCAGGCCCGGCCTTTCCGAGATTGCTTTCTGGCCTGGATGGCAGGAGAATGAGCTGGATCACCTTCCAAAAATGCACTGGAGGAGAGGAGCACATCTTTTTTTTTTTTTTTTTTTTTTCGCAAAAAGTCACTCGAAACTTTCCGTGCGAATACTTCCGTTCCATGTGCGATCTGGTTCTGTGTTTTTGCAAAGACCCAACGGAGCCTCACAGAATGGGAAATCTCCAAACGCAGACCAGTGCCATTTAATTGGGTGCAATTTCAAGATGTCTACAGGTTATTACCAGGTTATTACAAACCACAAGTCATAACACATTCATTGTATGTAAAAGAGGCAGACGAGGCAGAATCGGTGTCTGCTGGAGAGAGTCGGTTATTTCACCATGAAGCGTTTCCCTCTCTCTCTCTTTCTCTCTCTCTGTCGCTTTTTATATCTATCTATATCAAACACACCACGCTGAAAAAACAAAACACAGAGTTAAAGAATAACGGTGTAACGCGGCAAACTGCTAAACTTTCCGTGCTTAAGTATTTATCTGAGATGAATAATAATGATCGCACGCTTACAAAGCATTTGTTTAATGCAGGATGGCATTAAAGATGGGCATCACAAGGGTCCTTTCAGATTCAGTACGCCTCCCCCAGCTCAGGACACATTCTGTCCCTGTATAAGCGTCCCATCCCTGCGCTGACAATGAATAAAACATTATACGCCGTTTTCCCATATTAACCTACTTAATTACAAAAAAATAAAAAGCCTCAATGATTCATTTTGCTTTTTGGCTTCTGTAGCTACCCAGCTGTCGAGGACTGGAGCTAACCTAAATAATCAAATGATGTTCTTTTCATTTCCTGGGATTTGATTGGACGGCGTATTAAAAAGAGACGTTTTGGTAACTTCGTTTCAAATGGAGAGGAGAGACGTATCCATCCGGGAGCGCGAGATTGGAAAACGTTTGGGAAAGAGATCGGACTCGGGCGCGGGGGGAAGGGGGGGGGAGGGGGGGGGTTTGGGGTGATATTTATTCAGGACAATAAAGGTGAAGTTTATTCTCTTGGCCAAAAAAAAGGAAAAACATTATTTTCGGGATCACAGATGAAAGAGAAGCTGCAGGCACCTGTGGGCCAATCAGACACGGACGTGTTCAGACGATCTCCAGCCAAAGTTTTTTCCTCGTTTATTTGTTCCAAGGTTTTTCCTTGCCATGCTCATCCGGTTTATGGAAAAAAAAAAAACTAATAGACAATATATATAGATATATATATATATATATATATACTATATATATATAATATATATATATATATATAAGCCTGTTGCATATATATATATATTATTAGCCTTAGTAGTTAAGGCATTGGGCTCTTGACCAGAAGGTTGCAGGTTCAGGCCCTTTACCTGTAAGTCGTATAATATGCGAGTATAACATTGACTATATACCATATATATATATATATATATATATATATATATATATATATATATATATATATACCTCACCTTTTTGTACATTACTCACTCTCACCTGTTTAATGATGAATCCCAAACCCTTATTTATTACACTACTATGCACTATGCTTTATGCACTACATGAACCTTTCACAAAGAATATAATTGAATCTAATCTGGTGCTTCTATATGGAATGTGATAAAGTGTGCGAATGATGCACTGGCGTCCCGTTCCGTGTGTATTCCCACCGCGTTATTGCGACGCTCCTGGGACCTGCACCGGATCTCCTGCGACCCAAATGCTTAAAATCAATGAAACGGTCAGCATCAAATAAATAAATAATTAGTGGTGTTTATATAGCATGCACAAAGGTGACAAATGAAACCCCATAAAACGGCTCAGTGATCCCTTGTGTCCTGTATACGAGGACGGGGAATGGAAGAGGTTACTCGCTTGTTTCATCATCGCATGAACGTCATCAGTCACAGGACCTTCGCATTGATTTTTTTCTGCTCCCCTTCCGTCTAAAAAGGACAAATGATTCGAGACATGCAAGCATTTTCATTGAATTTGTCGGTCATATTGATTCCTCCATCAGGACATAACAGTAAAGTTACCCCCCCCCCCCAAAAAAAAAAAAGAAACCCTCTCGCGAGGACGATGTGCTTGAAAGAAAGCTGAGTCAAAGCTGCTACTCAGGATCCCCTTCACCCTATTCCACACCTCTCCTGGATAGAACAGAAGACCCAGAGCGTAATGGGCCAGTCAGTCAGGTTCTCCCGGGCCTTAAGGGTTGCCACCCGGGCCGAGGGGAAGAGGCAGAGCCCAGCAAACACAGACACACATGGAGAGTGGAGAGGAAACGGAGCAAAGGGTTTAAAGCCGGTGTTTGCTAGTGTATCTCTTCCTCTCCCTCCATTGCGGTGTGTGTGTGTGATCCATGGGAGTGAGAGCACCATGCCATGTTGCAGAATGCTTCCACTGTTCCCAGAACAGCAGAACAGAATTAACCCCCGATGGAACCCAAATCATTCCGGTGTCAACGTTAGAGTGAGATTAAAAACACTTATCAAGTCCGAATCGACTGCAGTTTATCATTTCAAACGCATTCCAACATTTCTGTCACTATACGAATAAACAAGCGTTCATATATTCATTATTATTAAAGCAGACTGTTGACGTGTTTACCTGTAGAGTTTGGCTCCATTGTTTTGTTTACCTTTCAACGAATAAATATCTATTAAAGGCAACACAGTGCAAACAGTGCCAATTAGATTAGCGCTTATCATAACTCAAAGCGTTTGCAACCTACTTTATAATTAACGTTCCTGTAAAAACAAACAAAATTAAAACAAACGCCAATTTAAATGAAAAAAAAACAAACATCTTTCATATAAAACCTATTTTTGTTAGAAATCCTTCATTAATTCTTCTGTAAAAAAGTGGTTTACACGGTTCACTTTCATGGACATGTAATAATCTTAATTATGAACACAAGATGAGTTTTTGTTTTAGATTAAATTCAAGTTTATTGTCATTGTGCAACGTTTACGTACAAAGCCAATAAGATGCATAAATAAGTGCATAAATGACCTATTTATAATTAATGTAGTAAATGTGGAAAAGGAGGGTATGGCTCCATATGTACAGCATGTAAATATATGTAATATTCCTTGTAAAATCCCATATATAGCTGAATTTAGTGTATTAGTAAATTTTTAGTAAATTAAGTTAAGCTAAATTGTGTGAATTTCATTGTTAGTGTTTAAATTGCATATTTAAAAAAAACTTATAGTACATTACCTGCCCTTCAAATACCATTTAAAAGGAGATAATAAATATATATATTTTTGCTTTTTGCCAGAATAAGGAATTTCATCACACATATATTGCGAATGACTCTTGGAGTACATTAAGAACACGGAGTCCCGAATAACCCGTATTAAATGGTACAGAAGAGCCGGAGAGTGAAATCTGCAGGTCCTTCTCTGTGCGATGTTTTCTTTTTTTTATATTGAATAACAAATGTGCAGATGTGCTGAGGTGTAAAGCACACTGTAGCTGAATGGGAGGTTCGTTAATGAGTCGTTCATTAGGGGGAATAATTAAGCAGACAGAGTGTTTGCTCAAAGACACGCAGCAGTTTCCTCATCAGGAGGTGCACGTGTGATGCCTGAGGCCTTAATCAAAGTGAGCAAGCTTCAGCGGCGGAGACGGCGGATGCTGATAAATACACACGACTCTCTCGTTATATAATTTATGGTCTGACCAGTAAACAAATATAAGACTAAAAACGTCTATTTTTTTTTTGCGTTCGTCGTAACGAGGCCTAGACGTTCCGTCCTTCAGCATAACTCCAGTCGCAATATTCAGCCCAACCACAACACTGGTAATTAATGAATAATTAACAAGACCCTTTTTTCTTAGCCTTTGTTCCAGCCCATCAAAGATAGCGGCAGTTAATCCCTTTCTTATATAAATAGCTCTTTGGCGTGGAGGGCAGCAGCCGCACGGCAGTCTAACCCTTCTGTCCCTGAAAGCGAAGCCAGGATAAGCTGTGAGTGTGTTGGATTGGCACACGGAGCTGCCCAGGGCCTGCCGCTGAGCTGGCCTCCAGTACAGATGGAGGGCAGGGCTGGGCAATGCCAGCTTGTCAGTCGGATTAAAACGACTCATTTATTCACTGAAGTATCGCGCGAAGCGACCACGCCAAAACAGGGTAGCGTGGAGGGGGTTGAGGGAAAGCCGGTGGGCAGGAGAGAGGAGGGAGAAGGGGTCCAGTTATTAAGTGAGAGTGGCTCCTAAACTAACTGACCCTTTGCCAACCTGCTCTTGCTCTCTTTCTTCTACTCTCTCTCCCTCTCTCTCTCGCTCTCTCTCTCTCTCTTTTTCTGTCCCATTACTTATCTTTCTAAGCCTGCCAGAAGCCATTACGATGGTGTGCGGAAGGTGGCCAGCGGGGTGGCGTCCTCCAGTGCCTCGGTGACAGATTGCCACTCGGCATTGGTGGCGGAGGAGGCAACAGCGGAAGCCGATTGGCTCCGGCGGTCAGGAAATAAGCAGCGAGGAGTGGCGGAGAAGGAAGAGCGAAAGGGGACGGAGAGAGAGGATGACAAGAGCCGGCTATGTGACCTTTAGCATCAGGTGAGTTCCTTAAAGGGCCGTGAACCCTGTTGTTAGGAGGGAGCCTGGCAGCAGAGGGCAGCGTAGAGCAGTGGGGGTTGATGCTAATGCCAGTGCCTTGGGCAGAACAGGGGCAGAGCCTACTGGCCACTTGGAGGAATCGTGCCATTTCATTACGGCGCCACTCTAACGTTAAGACGGCGCGGTATTATTCCGATACACGTTTATAAGGACAAGAACATGCGTTACGCGTCACGTATCTCAGACACCTTTTTGGACGCTGCGACATGCACCTAACACCTCGATTGCTCCAAAAATAGACCCTTCAAAAGAGGCACAGCTTGAATGGCCGAGTAATGAAACACTCGTGTCATGCACTTGAGCGAGCGTCTGAAAGAAAAAAACAACGGCGGCGGGAAATATCGTCCGAAAAGAAAAGGGCAGGCCCGGCTTTCTGCCGCCACATCTGTGTGAGGTGTAGAAAAGAGCAGGAGCTGAGTAATAAGAGAAGAAAGTGTCACAGACAGGTTAACTGTGGGATCGGTCAATGCCAGCAACCCCGTGCCTCTCAAATCCCCCACTCTCGTGTCACTGGCAGGCCAAAAGAGAGAGAGAGAGAGAGAGAGAGAGGGAGAGAGTGAGAGCATGGGGGATGATGCTTGGAAAGGTTTTATCGGGTCTAATTACTCCCGATAGCTGTAATTTACAGGTTGGCAGCGGGGGGAAATCGGCAAGATTCACACTTCTACGGGTCAGCATCTGTCGTCATTACGGCGCAAGGCTCACCGAGGTTTCGGTCAGCAAGCCCGAGGAACGGTAAACAACAAACCGCATGTGACAGATTAGTGGCGCAGGCTAAAGGACCTTCCACTGACACATCATTCCTCTCACTCTGCGAGTTTGTATCACGGCAGCTGTCACCAATAAAACAGAAAGGCAGGAGAAAAAAAAAAGGCGGGCGGGAGGAGGGAGGGGGGGGTGGGTGTGTGGGGTGTGTGTGTGGGGGGGGGGGGGGTGGGGGGGGGGGGGGGGGGCGGTTCATAGGCTGCCAGTGGCTTTTGTTCCACTTCCAAGGAAGAAGGTGGCAGGAATGGAGGGTGGCGCTCAAAGAGTGACCTGTTTAACAGCCTGGCTTTAGTTAGCAGAGGAATACCGTATATTCATGTAGGAAAATTGGGGCACCGTTATGTCGACGTTGTGTCAAGCCAAGAATTTTCTGCTGACTCGGTTATAATTAGGAAATGCTTGTTTGTTTTTTTTTAGGTCCCCGGCTACAAATTGCACCTGCCAGCTAAGGTGGTACTTCAGGGTGCATTTTATGTGGGGTAAGAGAAGCTTGGCGTTTGCATTGGGAGGCCTAAGGTGAGCTCCAACCCGACACACACTGCTCCACCCTTTCCAAAGCCCACAGGAGAGAAGTGAAAAGAGGTGGTCAGCCAAGGCCCGGTGATGCTCGTACACCTTTCCAGTAGGCTCCCGTTTCGCATTCCCTCCTCTGATGGATTCTGGCAGGGAAACTTCTTCCCTGACCTCTTCCCTTTGAAGGACGTCCACTCCGCTCCCGAACTCGCTCAAACCACAAAGGACTATACATCATTTCCCGCTCCGTTCAGAAAACAGAATATTGATTAGGTTGCAGGAATTTATTTATTTATTTATTTGTTTTTGCATAAGGTTCACTTGTTGATTTCATCCGTCTTCCTCAAGATGCCCAGCAGGCCAGGAGCCTCAATAACTCACTCTGTACATAAATAAATAAATAAATAATCTCTGTATCTGGATGCTTTGCTTCTTCACCACCTCCATGTTGAAGTTAATACCGGAGATGTGGAAAGTTTCCAGCTTTAGTATCAGCGATTCCAGGTAAATAAACTTGTCAAGGACACGACCCAAGAGCTCGAAATCGTTCTCTCTGTCTCTCTCTCTCTCTCTCTCTCTTTCTCTCTCTTTCTCTCTAAGCTACCCACATTTTGGCCCTCCTTATTGGCGAGTTCACAAAGGCCACACCCAATGTTGTCCAATCACCAAACGCATCCATTAGACTGTCCAGCAGTGGGCAGAGTCTGGTGAAGATCTGTCCGGTCTCGAAAACGAACAGCAGAATGGCTGTGTGGTCGCTGTGCCAGGCTTCAGAGGGCCTCTACTCCCACAAGTGCCATATGGGCAGCCCAGCCCTGTTCCATTAGTACAGGAGAGGATGGGGATGAAGGCCCTGGCCTTCAAAGATCTCTCTCGCAGCACTGCTACAGGGCATGCCCTGCCTAACGCCAGCTGTCAGTACCCGTCCTATACACATCCAGGACCCAGCAGTGTTGATAAAAGTTTTTTTTTTTTTTTTTTTTTAATTTAAAAAAAACAACGTTATCATATTGACCAGTGAAACCAGTGTGAACTCTACGACCTTAAAAATAAAATAACTAGTCCCCGTAGTCGCCCTGGACGTGATATGGATTTCCAAAAAACAGGATAGAACAAGCAGGGAAAAAAAAAGACGGATTTTACTGTCACAAATGTACTGAAATTCACCCCACCGGAGGGATGGAAGCAACTCTGCACCTGGCCTGAAGGGAAGACAGAGTGAGAAAGAAGGAGGGGAGAAAGTTCAGATGTTCTGGGGCTCGCAGGGGAATGTCACTATGTGTTCCAGGCTATACCTGCCACAGGACCCGGGGCCTTTTTTAATGAATCATCACACGCCTATGAATTATTAATCCATTATCACTATGCATGCGTGCGATTACTCATTGGTCTCCTCTGCGTTTTTTTTTAGCACACTTACCTTTCCATTTCATTTAATGAGGCCCAATTCTGTAGAGAAATAAAAGTAGATTAACCCAAGTGCACACTTAAATGAAATGTGCTACAGGCACCGGCAATCTGCAATCAGATACTTCAGGGAATTATAAACCCAGCATGGATCCAGACAAGTTTTTATCCAGACTACACTCCAGGTTTAAGGGGACGGTGATTTTGATCGTGGCTGTTTTAATGGCATTGATAGTGAGACGTGTATCTCTCTCTCTCTCTCTCTCTCTCTCTCTCTTTCTCTCTACTGTAACGCCTGCCGTGTCACCGGTTGCTATAACCTTCATTCTTAAAAGTTTGCCTGTGCATCGTGAATGTTGTACTTGGGGGAAAAAGTGTTGCCTCGCGGGTGACGCGCTACACACTGATCACAAATCATCAGGCTCTCAATTAGGAGAGATTTGGCTGCTCAGAACGGCCACGAGGACGCCTCGGCCTAGAGCGGCCCAGAGCGGCCCTGAGGACGCCTCGGCTCAGGAGGAGACGGAGGATCTGAGAGAGAGCAACACCTGTCAGGTAAGCCTTCGCAGTTGACAGCACACGAAGCATGCAAAGCCGTCAGCTCTGACGGCTAATCTCCGGCGCCCCGTCCTGTCGGGCACGGCCAGACTCCACAAGGAGACGCGGGGGGTTCAGAACACAACAAATTTTCTTTTCCTGCCTGAGACAGCACCCACGACTTCCTTCTCAAAATGAGATGGTAAAGGGGGGAAAAAGAGGTGGGGAGGGGTTGGAAAAAGGAGGGAGAGAGAGAGAGAGAGAGAGACATGCTCTAAATACATTTCATTATCATCATTATAATTATATCAGTGATTGTGTGTTTTGGGTAATGTGCTGCAGCACCTCTCCCAGGGGGTTCACCCAGCTGAATGATTAAAGCGCACGCGATGAACCATCCGTCACTGCGTCCCTGTAGGACTCGGGCAGGATGTGTTCAAAGAGTTCTGCTGAGAAGAAGAGCTGGAAAAGAAACAGTAAATCTGCAACCGCAGAAGTGATAGCACGGAAAAATATTCGTTATAAAAATACAAAAAAAAAAGTTTCCTTATCCTTGCATTCGGATTTTGCAAAAACAATCCACGGATTTCACACACTATTATACCGAATATTTATTTCAACAAACAAACAAAAAAAGAATAATCCTATACGTATATGATATTAGAATTACGGAGGGGTAAATCGAAAACACCTCAGTCAATTACCCAGGTACAAATAGGACAGGAATAGCGAAGAATAGCGCTTGTAGGTTTGTAACACATAATCCGATAAGCCACGCGGTCCTGTAGGACTAGGCCCGCTCAGACGCAGGAAGAGAATCTAAAAGACAAGGACTGATGAATGTTTAATCCGACAATCCCGCACATGTCTAGGAGAGATCATCCTGAGTCAAACCCTACAAACACGCTGCAGCGAGTCCCTGAAATATTCATACCCTACACGCTTCATTAAGATTAGAATACGCCGAGGTCTCCATTTACTTATTTATCTGTTTATTGAAACAAACGACAGATTAAAATATTTGTGTCGACGCAAACGGAAAAAAAAAAAAAAAAAAAAAGAAAGAAGATATTTGTCTGGGAGATTTGTAACGATTTGTTTCATTACCGCAGAAACCCGGGATCGCTAACTGCTCCTGACACTCGTACTCGCGGAGGCACGACACCGACGTCGACGCCATTCGTAGAGATGCATTTAAACCGTCTATTCGTCTGTGGACGCTCCAGAAACGCAGTGTTGTAGCGGCGACGATTCAAAGTGTAAATATTCATTCATTCATTCATCTTCTAGTGTTTTATCCGATCCTCCCTCGGGTCACGGGGAGTCTGTGTCAGGCGTCTATGGGTATTAAGGCAGGATACACCCTGGATGGAATGCCAACCCATCACACACACACACACACACACACACACACACACACACACACACACATTCATACACTAGGGACAATTTTCCAAGGTGCCAATCAACCTACCGTGCATGTTTTTGGACCGGGGGAGGAAACCGGAAAACCCGGAGAAAAACCCCCTGAGGCACGGGGAGAACATGCACAAACTCCACACACACATGACCGAGACGGGAATCGAACCCCGACCCTGGCGGTGTGAGGCGAACGTGCTAAACATTAAACCACCGTGCCCCTAAAGTGTAAATATGATTTTCCATATTTCAGTGTCTAGCTCTGCTCGACTGGTTCCACCGTTCCACGGTTCTTCTCAGTTCTGGATCCGAGGTGGTGGAATAAACTATAGAAGAACAGCCTTTATTTGTCACATAAACATTACAGCACAGTGAAATTCTTTCTTCGCATATCGCAGCTTGTTGTTGTTGGTATTTGGGGTCAGAGCGCAGGATATCATCCATGACACGGCGCCCCTTGGAGGGTTAAGGGTCTTGCTCAAGGACCCAAGGGCGGCAGCTTGGCCGTACCTCGTCTCGAACCCGCATCTTCCGGTCAGGACCACTTAAACCACTGAGCTCCGCACCCTCCCTAACTTGATCTTCCCCTGGACGTCCAAACAGCAGAATCACTCTTCCAGAAACACTTAACCTAGAGCTCCTTCCTTTTTCCCCACTCAAAATAAACAAACCAACAAACAAACAAATAAATAAATAAACCCCCTCAAATTAAGATTGATAAGGCACGGTGGTTTAGGGGTTAGCATGTCCGCCTCACACCTTCAGGGTCGGGCGTTCGATTCTCACCATGTGTGTGTGTGTGTGTGTGTGTGTGTGTGTGTGTGGAGTTTGCATGTTCTCCCCGTGACTCAATGGGGGTTTTTCTCCGGGTTCTCTGGTTATCTCCCTGGTCCGAAAAACATGGTTGATTGGCACCTTGGGAAAATTGTCCCGTAGTGTATGAATAGTGTGTGTGTGTGTGTGTGTTGTGTGTGTGTGTGTGTGTGTGTGTGAGTTGGGTTGGAGTTCCATACATTGTGTGTGTCTTGCCTTCGATGCCCGAAGACGCCTGAGAGAGACACGGGTTCCCCGCCAGCCGACGGAAGACCGGATAAAGCGGGAGAAAAAGAACGAATGTGTTCACTTCTAGCGTTTGTGTGTTAAGAGTAAAAATCGTAACGGGATCTAAAAAAAACAGACAAATTGGAAATCAAAGCGTTAATGTTGAAAAGCGTGCAGGACAGATCATTTATAAACCGTGCTGCGTTTCAAACTGTCACAGGTGTGACACACTGATATCTCTCTGCCAAGTCTCCTGATAGGCATCATATGCTTTCAACAATGAATGATCTTTCAAGCTGTCTCTCTCTGTGATGTGTGATAAATGATGTCACCCGCGATAATAAATCCCACAAGTGACAAATATTCACATCAGTCTGATCTTTACTCCCGCTCGTTTTCACTTTCATCCGCGTTACTGTGCATTATAAGCGATCGGTTGTATTTCTTTATAAACAGTAAGGTCGATTATATTACGTCACAGATGTAGTCCGGCAGAAAAGTCAAGTCACCTTTATTTATATAGTGCTTTTAACAATAGATATTGTGTCAAAGCATCTGTACAATAATAATAATAATAATAATAATAATAATACATAACATGACACACAGAACAAAAATCTAAACAATTAAAAAACCCTTATTTACTGTTTTTCTTACTAGACTGGAACTAGAATTAGTCGTGTCTTTATGAAGTTCACATTGTGCACTCTGACACTGTTATATAATGATATTGTCGTGGCCAATTATTAGCAATAACAACAAAACTATTCATATATTAAAATATGCCCTATGTGTGTGTGGGGTGGTTTAGTGTTTATCACGTTCGCCTCACACCGCCAGGGTCCGGGTTCGATTCCCGTCTCGGTCATGTGTGTGTGGAGTTTGTGCATGTTCTCCCCGTGTCTCAGGGGGTTTTTCTCCGGGTTCTCCGGTTTCCTCCCCCGGTCCAAAAACATGCACGGTAGGTTGATTGGCACCTTGGAAAATTGTCCCTAGTGTGTGAATGTGTGTGTGTGTGGTGTGTGTGTGTGTGTGTGTGTGTGTGTGGTGTGTGTGTGTGTGGTGTGTGTTGGCATTGGCATTCCATCCGGGGGGTGTATCCTGCATTAATACCCATAGACGCCTGAGATAGACACAGACTCCCCGTGACCCAAGGGAAGATTAAACATTAAAGGGGAAAAAAGAGTAAATATATTTTTTTATATAATAATATAATATAAATATTTTTTATATATTTTTTTATATTTTTATATAAATAAAGACATTCATTTCAATTGTTCCCAAACAAATATTATTAGTATTATAGCAGTAGTTATAATGTTGTTGTAGTATAATATTAGAAGTAGGAGTAAATAAATATGTATGTTATAATGATAGAAGTAATTACAGGGGTAATAGTTGTAGATGTAAGTAATTTTATTATAATAACATTAATAGTAATTATTAAGTTAGAAGTAGTAGTTGTGGTAAATAAAAACAACAACAATACTAATAATAGTTATTGTTGAGGTAGGAAAACTGTATTATAATATTAGTAGTAGTAACAGTAGTTGTAGTAGTAGTAGAAAGTAATATATTAAATTACAAGTAGTATTTGTGGTAACAACAACAACAACAACAATAATAGTAGTAATTGTTGTTATTGTGGAAAGTAATTTCATTATAATAATATCTATAGTAGTAGTATAATTTATACTACTATTATATAATAGAGTAGTATCATTTAATTTGTTCAATTATAAGTATCAGTTGTGGTAAGTAACAACAACAACAACAATAATAATAGTAGTAGTTGTTATTGTGGTAAGTAATTTTATTATAATTATATTAGTAGTAGTAAGCGTAGTAGTAAGTAATACATGAAATTACAAGTAGTAGTTGAGGTGGGTAAATAAATAACAACAACAACAACAATAATAATAATAATAGTAGTTGTTGTTGTTGTAAGTAATTTTATTATAACATTAGTAGTAGTAACCGTAGTAGTAAGCAATACATTAAATTACAAGTAGTAGTTGTGGTAAACAACAACAACAACAATAATAATAGTAGTAGTTGTTGTTGTTGTTATTGTGGTAAGTAATTTTATTATAACATTAGTAGTAGTAAGCGTAGTAGTAAGTAATATATTAAATTACAAGTAGTAGTTGTGGTAAGTAACAACAACAACAACAACAACAACAATAACAATAATAATAATAATAATTATAATAATAGTAGTCGTTGTTATTGTGGTAAGTAATTTTATTATAATAATATTAGTAGTAGTACCCGTAGTAGTAAGTAATACATGAAATTACAATTAGTAGTTGAGGTAAATAACAACAACAACAACAATAATAATAATAATAGTAGTAGTTGTTGTTGTTGTAAGTAATTTTATTATAACATTAGTAGTAGTAAGCGTAGTATTAAGTAATACATTAAATTACAAGTAGTAGTTGTGGTAAGTAACAACAACAACAACACAATAATAATAATAATAATAATAATAATAATAATAATAATAATAATAATAATAGTAGTAGTAGTCGTTGTTATTGGGATAAGTAATTTTATTATAATAATATTAGTAGTAGTAACCGTAGTAATAAGTAATATATTAAATTACAAGTAGTAGTTGAGGTAAATAACAACAACAACAACAACAACAATAATAATAATGCAAACGGAGTCATTCTTGTAAACATGGCAACCCGCGCTCAATAAGTCCCGCCTAATCCGGTGCCGCCACTTCCTGGAGACGGAAGCGTTTATTATCATTGTGGGTGAAAATGGCGGCGTCAGAACCGAGCCGAGCTTTGGGCGCAGGCGAGGCCGCGTCCTCACACAAGCCGCCGTCCGATGTGGACTTGTGGCCGGGACTCGGAGCCATCGTGAAGCGAGAGCCGGTGGTGAAACTCCTGAGTCCGGTGAGCGGTCTGGAGGCGTTGACGTGGTCGCAGGATCACCGGCTCTCCGTGTGCACCGTCAGCAGCGTCTCCCTCATGGAGCTGATCTGTGATCAGCGCACAAACAGCCTGGGTTTAGTCCTGCACCGCACACACATCCCCGTGCACGAGTCCGCGTGTCAGCTGCAGGCAAGTATTCATTCATTCATTCATTCATTCATTCATTCATTCATTCATCCGTCCATCCATGTAAGCACCAATGCATGCACACGCGCACGCACGCGCTGCATCAACAACAACAACAACAACAATCCCTCCTCCTGTGCATTATTACTGTACAGTGCATGCACATTATAACCTGCACGATAAGTCGTTGTGTACAGCATGCACCCCTGCAACACCGTCACGTAAACAGCTTTGCAAAACAACCTGATCTTAAAAGAAAGAAAGAAAGAAAATAAATGATTGTGCTGTTTGTAAATTAACTGTGCATTGTAGAAGGTAAATGAGTGTTTTGTGTATCCCAGCGCGTCCTAATGTGCCTATAAACCCCGAGGAGCTCGTCCTATATTGTATTAAGGTGTCCTTTTTGTATCAGTGTGGAGGGAGTGATGATTTTAATAATAATAATAATAATAATAATAAATATAGCTGCGATCTGCAGGGTTCAAGCACTTGAGGCACTGAAGGCCTTTGGACTTGAGAAACATGCATTCACTCTGTAATGTCTCAGTGCAATCAGAATGAAGCGCCCCCCCCCCCCCCCCCCCCCCCCCCCCATTTTTCTTCGTTTAGAGCCGTTAATTGGCGAATGACTGATGAATGATGGTTGAAACTATGCAAATTTTTGGATTTGACCAAGGATTCATGACGTACAGATATACGCCAAGTTTCATGAAGATCTCTAATTGCGTTCCCGAGTTACGGCCGTTTGTGTCAATGTGGCTCCGCCTACTTTGAATTTTAGGTGATTAACGAGTCGAATCTGCAATAATTTGGATAATAATGATAAGTCGTGTTTACTGAACATTTCTACACTGGTTTTATTCTGATGCCGCGAAAAACACATGACTAGTACGCACAATTAGGTTTTTTAACATAACCAAGTTTTACAGGAAAAGTCAGCGTTGTAGCCTAAAAGAATCAATGAGGAATGTCTTCGCTTTGACCCAACGATTCCGGAAATATAGGAGTTGTGAGTGTACGATACATTTTCGCCGAGCTATGACAAAAAATGAGCAAAATTGTTATTTGGGTGGATTATGCCCCCCCCCCCCCCCCCATGTCAGAATGGCTTATGACTTTGTCAACCTCTCCTCAAATTGAGCTCTACCATCTGTCCACAATTCAAGTCTCTAGGACTTACGGTTTGGTCTGCACGATAACTTTTAGGGCATAATAATTATAATAATAATAATTATGATAATAATAATCACACTATGTGCTTGAACCCCTAATAATATGACCGCTCGTACACTTTCTGTTTCCAGAAGACCTGTAGACGTTTTCGTGTTGTGGTAGATGATTTGCTTTGTGTTACTAGGTGGGCCCAGAGGACATGGTGCAATCGGTGAAAGAAAAACTTGCCAACACCGACGACCCTTCCATCAGGCAGAATTTCCTCCTGGACAGAATTATGAATCCTCAGGGCGGCGCTCTGCACGGCATGAAATACTCCAGCTGGTCGCCGCTGGGCTGCGACGAGAACGGGCGCTGCGTCCTGGCGTGCCTGACTCTGGACTGCCGCCTGACGGTTCATAGCTGCCCCAAGCGTCTGCAGTGGACGCAGCTCCTGAACCTCACCGAGCTTTACGGCGACATGCTAAAGTCCAGGAACTACTCGAGCGACGGCGCCTCGGAACCCTCGGCCGAAGCCCCGGAGGATCTGGAGGAGCTGCAGAATAGGTATCGCATGCAGACGCCGGTGCGCATGGAGTGGTCCAGCCTTTGCAACACGCACCAGATCCAGAGCAATAACGTGTGCAAGGACGTGGGGACGGTCCTCCTGGCAGTGCTGATGGAAAACGGAGACCTGGTGGTGTGGCAGTTCTCTTTGCCCGTGCGAGGGAAGGAATCCGTGGTCTCTTGCAATACGATCAGATCGGGCGTGCTGTCGCCCAGCGTGTTGGCCTGGTGGGAGTACGAGCACGGCGGGCGCAGGATGAGCGGCCTGATCGTGGGCAGCACGGTGGGACCGGTGAAAATACTGCCTGTCAATTTGAAGGCGGTAAAGGGATACTTTACGCTCAGGCAGCCGGTGGTGCTTTGGCAAGACGCCGATAACATTCCGGTGAGCGACGTCAAATGCATCACGCTCTTCCACCCGCAGCAAAAGTGTAACTGTAGCTTGGTTGTCGCCGCGCGAGGCCCGTACGTCTTCTGGTGCTTGTTGCTCATCTCCAAAGCCGGACTAAACGTGCACAACTCTCATGTTACCGGACTTCACTCGGCACCCATTACATCCTTAAGTGCCACGCACAACGGGAGCCAAATCTTCACCTGCTCGCTGGACGGAACGGTCAAAAAGTTGACCCCGGTCTTTACCGACGCGGCGATCCTCTTTAAGCAGCAGGAGGTGGAGCTTCCCGAAGGGATCCGCGGCTGCCGCATCCACGGGATCGCCACCAGTCCGAACGGCGCCTACCTTGCTCTGGCCACCACGGAGGGCCTGGTGGACGGGCTGCACCCGGTCGTCCGGACCAGCGTGGTGCAGTTCGTCACGCTCAAGACGCCGGACGAAGCCGGAGCAGAGCTTCTGGAGTCGCAATCGCAAAGTCTGTACAAGCAGGCCGACCTGCTGGACCTGGTGCGCTGGCGAGTCATGCACGACAAACGCATCCCTCGGTTCCTCCAGGACGAACTGGACGAGAAGACGCCCACGTCGACCACGATGTACCTTTGGAGACTCAAGCTCTTCCTGTTGCGCGTCCTCCACCAGTCCATGCAGAAGCTCCCCGTGGAGGCGCGCTGGAGGCCCTCTCACGAGGACAGCAAATTCTTCATGCACGACGAGGCGGACGGAGACGCAGCGGACGCCGCCCCGGAGACGAGCGACTCCAAAGCCAAGGAACCCGAAGGAGAGGCGGACGAGGAGCGCCTGGGCGAGATCACAGCGTGGATTGAGGAGGTGGAATCGCACCTGACGCGCGAGCACATGAAGAGGGTGCTCGGAGAAGTCTACATGCACACCCTCGTCACAGAGAACACCTGCATCCCTACTAAAGGGATCTGCGACTTCCTGTCCAACGATCCCACCAATGAAGATCGAGCTGCCAAGGTGTCCAAGGTGTGTGTGTGTGTGTGTGTGTGTGTGTGTGTGTGTATATATATGTATATATATATATATATGTATATGTATGTATGTATATAGTATGTATGTGTATATATATATATATATATATATATATATATATATATATATACATAGCCCATGTGTGTGCATATATATATATATATATATATATATATATATATATATATATATGATATATCTATGTATATGATATGTCATGTATATGTTCTCTATTTATTTATTTCATTACTTTACTGTTATAAAATACTTTTAATTTTCCTTTCACGCAATTTTTTTTATTATGCTCGTTTGTTTTGCTTTTTTTTAATTATTATTTCTCTTTTTTTGCTGAACGTATATTATTAAATAAAAGATGTACATCACAAACTCATAAAGTTTTATCCTCCAGCACGTCTGTGCTTAAGTCATTAGCATCAGCGTTTATGAATATAGCGAGCGTAATCCTTCATCATATTAGTCTAAAGGTTCGTCTCAAATCTAGCTTCGGCATTTGTAGGATCGTTCTTTGCGGGTCTGGGGCGATGTCGAGCGTGAAAAAGGCCAGAGAGATTCAATAAGTAAAGAACGATCCGAACCCTATTATAATAATATGATGTGGGCTTTTGTTTAAAGACGTCAAAAAGTAATAAGTTTGAACGTATAGAAAGTGGAGGAAGCGCACGAAAGGTCAAATCTTAACGTGTGTGTGTGTGTGTGTGTGTGTGTGTGTGTGTGTGTGTGTGTGTGTGTGTGAAACGTGCGTATAGGTAGCGCATAAATAGAAACCGTTATTATATCTGGCCTTCTCGTTATTTACAGGTTGTAATCGGTCACATCATGAAGAAAATGAATAAGCAGACGTTTCCTGAGTACTGCAGCCTGTGTAAAGACGTTCTGCCCTTCACTGACCGTAAACAGGCCGTGTGTAGCAGCGGACACATATGGCTCAGGTATAAGCATGTTATTACACATCTGTACATGTCCTCAGCACTTTACACTTTATACACTATATATATATATGTGTGTGTGGTGTGTGTGTGATGTGTGTATATATATGTGTGTATGTATATATATATATATATATATATATATATATATTTTTTTTTTTTTTTTTTTAATGTATATATATAAAGATGTCATTTCTATATATTTTTTTATTTAATTTTTAATTTTTTATTCTATTTTATCTTTTTTATTGACATTTACTTATAATGTCTGCACTGTTTTCTTTTTCTTTTCCCCCGTTATGTTTACATAAAAATTATTTTTTTTTTAAATGTTGTTCCTTAGGGATAATACTAGAACATTGATTTGGAAGATTAATCTTTTTGGATAAAACCTTTTTTATTATTTATTTAGGGTGTAATTTTAAAGGATCATTTTATTGTATGATTATTATAAATTCTCCTGCTTTGGTTATACAGGACATATCCGAGGTCGGATTATCGGATTATCATGTTAAACGAAAATAATCCGCTATGCAATTAAAGCAGAATAAGCAATAATAATAATAATAATAATAATAATAATAATAATAATAATAATAATAATAATAATCAACAATTTTGTAATTTTCTGTATTGTAGTGTTTCTGTGCTTTATGGCAAAAATATAAATGTATTGAACAATGATGTGATTTTTCTGTTATATTTCAGCAAAAGTTTTCAGCTTGTGTCTAAGTAAGAAAATCTAGTCATAAGAAAAAAACATAAAACAGGTGTGTGTGTGTGTGTGTGTGTGTGTGTGTGTGTGTGTGTGTGTGTGTGTGTGTGTGTGTGTGTGTGTGTGTGTGGTGTGTGTAGAGCACGGTGCACTCTGTCCACAAATCTTGTACTTGTGGAAGAAAGTTGGGGTCAGAGTGGTGGTTCAGGTCGGATCCCCTGCAGCACTTGCAGGTTAAAGGTTTTGTTCACGACCCCGATTAGGCCACTTTGGGATTTGAACTTTTAACCCTTTATAGTCACTAAGCACCAAACCAGTAAAATACATTGATTTTGTAGCTGGAGATGGTTGTGTTGGAGATCTCGGCTATTTTTTTGTTTATTTATTTCTTTTTTCAAGAATGTTCGAAAACCGCATAATAAATTCTCCTGTACTTTTATTCTTTTATTTTTTTTATCTTTCGCATAATCAAAACCAGTTTTATTGGCTTATTTAGATGTTGGTAGAAGATGATGTGTGATGTGTGAACATGATGTGTGTGTGTTTTTTTTCTCTAGTATGTAAAATGTTAGCTAAATAATCTCATCCTGCTTTATTTCAGCATTTCCAGGTTTAACGCAGCCAACTCTATAAAAATACATTTGACTGAGTGTGTGAGTGAGTGTGTGTGTGTGTGTGTGTGTGTGTGTGTGTGTGTGTGTGTGTGTGTGTGTGTTCTGTGGTTTATTTTAGGTGTGTGCGGTCATATCAGGTCTGTCAGAGTGTGACGTACCGCCGCTGCCTGCTGCAGGACAGCGTCGCGTCAGTGCCACAGCCCGAGGGTAAGACCTGGCGAGTTCTGCCCAGCAGCTTCTTGTGACACACACACACACACACACACACACACACACACACACACACTATTTTTAATATCCTGTAGGACAAGCGCTGGATGATGTGACGTTTGATCGATACTAGTCGTGTGTTCATTAGGCCTTCATTAATACCATTTCATTCATGTGTCGTAGACTGACACAGACAAACTGTTTTATAAGGATAAGCACACACACACACACACACACACACACACACACACACACACACACACACAGAGGAGGGGTGCAAAACTCTGCCCCTTTAAGTTTCTCTGGGTTGGGGGGCAATTTATTTGTTTATTTATTTATTTATTTATTATGTAATTTTTTTTAATCCAGTGTAACAAATATTACATTTGTTTTTGTGGTTAACCGTTGATTTATTTTATGGACGTGAACAGCTAGACGGGAAAATATTCGAGATTCATCGTAATTATCGATCAATTAGAGTTTATGGTTTCTAGTTTGGCACTGACGAATCCGAACAGCTCGTTTCCAAGAGGGGGCGGAGTTTCATCAGTCGTATGGTAACGGTTCGGGTTTGTGGCAACTAAAAGACCCATTTTTCCCCACTGTATCCAAAATCGAATTTAGATCACATCCAGTGCTTGATCTAAGTGCAATAAAGGACAGCTTTTTCCCCTTTTTCTATTTATGTTTTGTGTGATTTCGATTTTTATAAAACCATATTTTACTTCCAAACCTTTTGTTGCCACTGTTGCTATAAGCATCAAATTTATAGGTTCGTTATTACCTTGTTTATCTGCCCTGTAATTATATATATATATTATAAATATACATATATATATATATATATATATATATATATATATATATATATATATATAGATATATATATATATATATATAGAGAGTAGAGAGAGAGAGAGAGAGAGAGAGAGATATGTATGTTTGTGTACATGGTTGTTCTGTAAATCCCCCTTTTAAGAAAACACACACACACACAGTAAAAAAGGAACTGTGACGCACCGGTTTGAGCGTACCCATGCTGACATCAGCTCGCATTAAACATGCATTACCCGATGAAACCCCACCTCTCGTACCTGCGCCGTGACATTAGCTAATCAAGCCGTCTCACCCCCGCTCTCCTGCGAAACACAATCACGGAAAACGGCGACTTGATTGCCGGCTTGCGTTTGCGTCATGTTCATCGCCTCTCTTGGATTTCCATTTCCTCTTTTCCTCTTTGCAGATCCAGACTGGGTGAAGAAGATCTTACAGGGGCCGTGTACGTTCTGTGACGCACCGTTGCTCTGACTCGCACCGGGGGCCCCGTGGGGGACGGGACGGGGGGGGGAGGGGGGGGAGCGGATGAAGCGCTGCGAAAGTCTCCAAGCTGCTGAAACCTGCACCCGGGACCCTTACACACCTGTACAGCAGCGTTTTTTAACGAGCGTTTACAATGAGCGTTTATAACGAACATTTATAACAAGCCTTTATAACAAGCGTTTATAACAAGGCTTATGAATGAAATCTGTCGTGCTTTTCCCACCTCTCTCTTTTCTAAAGCACTGGTTTGTTTTGTCTAGCGCTTAGGATTGTTGTCCAGGTCAATTGTGTATACAAATAGAAATGGTGGGAATTTTTTTTTTTTTTTTTTATATATAAATATCTGAGCTGCTGCTAAGAACCACCCCCCCCCCCCCCCCCCCCCCCCCCCCCCCCCCCCCACCCCCCCCCCCCCCCCCCCCAGACACGCACACATACATACACACACACACACACACACACTTTTTACCACAGATTTCTTCCAGCCTTGTCGTATGGCGTTGTTCTTTAATTGGCTTTGGGAAACATCTCCATCGGCAGCGTCCCTCCGTCTTCACACGAGAACTTTTTACACGGGCTGCACGAGGAGAGATTAAAGCCCACGAGAGACAGATCTGCAGCGAGAGACGCGGGCGAAAGTGTTTTAAGAGTGCGTTTCGGGGCGCTTTCCCGAGGGATCCGCCTCTAATGAGATACCAGAGTAATGAGGTGCGGATTCCAGCCGCAGATGCGATTCTCATTTTAATTAAGCAGAGGCGGGGTTAGAGTGCATATTGTTAAATATAGTTAACCCTCTTTTTATGGGCCGTGGGGAAATAAACACAGGAACCGAACAGTTTGACACAAGATCTGCCTGTTCCTATACTTATATGAATGTAGAGATGTGGGGATGTGTGTGTGTGTGTGTGTGTGTGTGTGTGTGTGTGTGTGTGTCATGTGTGTGTGTGTGTGTGTGTGTGTGTGTGTGTGTATGTATGTATGTATATATATATATGTATATATATGTATATATGTATATATGTGTGTGTGTGTATGTATATGTATATATATATATATATATATATATATATATATATATATAAACTATATATATATATATATATACACAATATATATGTGTGTGTGTGTGTATTCATAAATTCATCACTATATTCCTACTTAAGTGTAAATAAAGGGGGGGGGGGTGGGTTCTTGTTAACTCGTGTCCCTGTTGTCGGCTACTGATCTCCCAGAATGCCCTGCTCCTCCTTTGAGGACATTGGACTATATCACTGGTTCCTGAGGCTTGAAATGAGAAGTGCTTAGATTTAAGACTTCAGTACACAAAAAAACCCTTTTGTGTTTCTTGTGCTTTATTATTTCTAACAAAATAGTGTTTTTTTTTTGTTGGTTTGTTTTTATTTTTTTATACACAAGAACTTTATGGACCAGCGGCACTTTATTAAGTAAAGCCGAAGCCTCCGGACCGAGCAGCACTCCGAGATCAGAGCGGAGCGCAAACCCAAAGGGGAACCACCACGTGTGTGTGTGTGTGTGTGTGTGTGTGTGTGTGTGTGTGTGTGTGTGTGTGTGGGGTGTGTGTGTGTGTGTGTGTGTGTGTGTGTGTTTGTGTGTGATGTGTGTGTGTGTGTGTCGGTCGTCCGCAGATAAAATACACCATCTTGATGGAATAGCAGAGCGATTTATAACCTTGTGTGTCATTTATATATTTGTGTAACAGTTTATCAATAACAGTAATTAGTACAGATGTCTCAGGGCAAGTCATTGATGATTAGTTTTGGTACGTTATCAATATTGTGATGAATTATCGCGTTTGTATGTCGTCCTTCTTTTCATGGGTGTTTTGTTTATTATGAATATTTCCAGACGGTTTGAATATATGTTTGTTTTTTTGGATTGTTTATAGAATATCAGAGATTTTTCACGTTTTCGCAAAAAGACTCGGCGCAGCAAAACAAAAACCATCCAGCAGTTCTGCAGGCAGAAGCAGCGTGGTAACGCAGGAGGTCGCGGGAATCACGTTCACTAAAAAACAATACAAACATAGTAAAGCGTGTCCTCGCTGCTTCCTTCATTCCAACTTTTTTTTAGAAATCATGACTTGTTTGTATTTGCGACAAATGTTTTTGTTTGTTTGTTTTCCTAGTCGCACTTAGACGCTCGCACACTGAGATGCTACACTAAATTTGCGTACGTTTTTCCCCCTCCACCTATTTGTGTGTTAAATCTTGTCAGAAGGCCCCGCCCCTTTTTAACCAGGGGGCGTGTGCCGTGCCGATAGGTGGAGAGGCATGTTTTGGAGGAACCGCCTACGTCTTTAATATAATGAGATGTCAGAAAGCATTTGTACAATAATTACAGCCCCCTCCTCCTCCTCGCTTTCTCCGTGTTCACACACACACACACACACACACATACAGCACTTCAAACACAGGCTTTGTTTTTGCAACATACAATATTCATCATCTTGCAGCCGTGGCCGAATTTCTTTCTTTTTTTTATTTGGATTGAGTTACTTTTGTGTAATAACGAGTTGCCTATATTTGAATTCATATATTCATGCACATGAGAATCTGCTTTGTTGAGCGAATATAATGGGTTCATTATGAAACCCTTTTATCATGCACAGTTATTTGATTAACCATCGTAAACGAGCGATTGTGCTGCAGGATTTGAGGGTCCGGTGCCACGTCGTGCTGCTTGTAACACTGTATTTAGGCAGAATAAATCTGTATGCAAATCTATAGAAAATCCATTGTGTTTTTTTTTTTTTTTTTTTCCTGCTGCCATAAAGTGTAAATGTATCCCTCAAATAAAGGCATTTTTGTAAGGAATGACTGTTTGAGGTTAAATACGAACGATGCGTTCTGATTGGCCAGGATATCGATTCATTTTCTATTCGTTTCAGATCAAAGTTTATATAAATGCGTTTTTAAATTGTTTCTATTGTAGCGATTTTTGTGACACTGACGCATTAATACCGTTTTTGGGGTTAATAAGATTTGTGCGTCATCAGAATAAAGTATTTATGCGTTTCTGTTTCTCAGTAATAAAACCTGGTTGTTTTCACTTCAATAGAAAGATACAGATTAAATATAATATTTAAAAAAATGTCTTTTTGTACTCATTTTTCGTCCAATCGCTTCTACAAAACAATAAACGGCACAGGAAGTGAATTAGCGTCGTTATTGTGCTGCGTTAGGCTGCGTATCACCTCTTTATTGGATGGTTTTATTTCTTGCGTACTTCCTTGTATTATTGAAATTTCTCATACAGGACATCTTAAGGGCTTCTTCGGTGACGTCGGTGAACGTTTAGAAAACTACCAGCGATTCCTTGCAAAGCCACGCCTCCGAAAAACACCTGTAGATGTTATGACCACATGACTGACCTCATGACCGATTGACAGACTTATCACTAATAAGGAAGATAAAACGTTTGCATTAATAACAAGGAAGAAGAAAAGAAGGTTCTGGGGTGAAAAGTTTACGACCTGCACATTATTTTCTTGGATACAGTGGATTAGAAACGCACGCGTTTGTAAAACACGCCGCCTCGTTTGTATCCCAGATTCTCAGATCAGACTGTTAACATGGTCCTTTAACAGCTACAGGGTCCTGCTGGGATGCTGCCAGTGACCCATGACTGGCTGGTGTGCGTGTGTGTGTGTGTGTGTGTGTGTGGTAGGGGGAGGGGGAGGAGATGTCAATAAGCACACTGCTTGTTTGACAGTGTTAAAGCGCTCAAGTGGAACTAATGTAGACACGCACAAAGGGAACGGACAGGCCTTTTACTGCTATATTAATTAAGCCCTACTCAACAGCAGAACCACAACCCGAGACGTGTGTCAGGGGAGCACGGGCGTGTGTGTGTGTGTGTATATATTATGTACATAGGTCATGCTACTACTTGAAACATGAAGGTGTTTAGGGCACAGGATTAACAGGAAAATGTGGTTTAGAAAAGGTCTTTACTTGAAAAAAACCCTTTGAGAAAACCTTCAATAATCCTTGGTTTTGATTCGGAGTTCTGTTTAAACTGAATTCAATCATTTTTTTTATTATTTTTTTTATTTGATTATTTTTTATGAGCAACACCAAAATCTTTGTGGACAATTTTGGGTTTATGGATCATTCCACTTAGTTTTTAGCACGTTCGCCTCACACCACCAGGGTCCGGGTTCGATTCCCGTCTCAGGCCATGTGTGTGTGTAGTATTGTGCATGTTCCCCCGTGCCTCAGGGGGTTTTTCTCCGGGTTCTCCGGTTTCCTCCCCCGGTCCAAAAACATGCACGGTAGGTTGATTGGCACCTTGGAAAATTGTCCCTAGTGTATGAATGTGTGTGTGAATGTGTGTGAGTGAATGTGTGTGTGTGTGTGTGTGTGTGTGTGTGTGTGTGTGTGTGTGTGTGGTGTGTTTGATGGGTTGGCATTCCATCCAGGGTGTATCCTGCATTAATACCCATAGACGCCTGAGATAGACACAGACTCCCCGTGAATCGGTAGAAGATGAATGAATGAATGAATGGATCATTCCAAAATTGTGTCCATGCAATGATATAGATTGTCTGCATGCTGTACCAATGACAATTATTCCCTTTCACGAGACCCGATCATCAAAAACGCTCCTGTTTATAAAGCGAGTTCTGTGAAGACGACGTTGAACTTGAGTTTTGTCGAGAGTCGTGACCTCAAATATCACTGATGACATTTGGTGCATGAGCTGAACCCGAGACGTCCTCACTGCCATCATGGCTCACCTTAAATTATCTTGTATTATCAATCCATTCAAATATTTAACCGTGATTAATCGCACGTTTTCAAATGAATACGTTTCATGTTTCTAATACTGTAACTGTAACAGATATTATAATGATATATATTTCACTCAAAATCTCTCCCTTTAATAAAATGATTTCATATTTATTTTATTCCGGAAAATGAATTTCTTGTTCATTTCAATGTTTAGTGTTGGTTTGAAGTGTAAAATAAGGGACGTGGCTCCTTTAAGAATTGTGTTCCGGTTGCTTTTCCATATAAACTGGTGATACGGTGTTTAGGTTATACGGAAGCGCTTTATTGCGTTCAGTAAAAATGCGCTTTATTGCAGTAATACGGATTTGGGAATGCGATGCGCTTGCGTAAGGTTCCATACGGTAATATACGCTAATATAGTGAGGAGATCGTACCTGTTGTGAATGCGCAGATAGGGGGCGTTATTGGGGGAAATTTAGGAAGTGTGTTTTGTTGTTTTGTTAATAAAACACATCGCTCAACTCTTTTATATTCCATCCTAACATTATAAGCGGTAAGCGCGGCTGAGGAAAGGTCGATGCTGAAATGATCTGGGAAGGAGTGGACACGGACACGGAGTGAATTCGCTTTATTCATTTGTTCCGTTTATTTATTCCGAGTGAAAAGTTCAACAGAGGATCTTTGTTGTCATTCATTCATTCGCAAGCGCAGAATAACGGAGCAGATCACGCGCATAGTAATACGATGGGCCTTAAAGTCAATTTGCCTTTACTTTGACAACCCTCATTTTTATTTGTAAAGAGGTGGTGGCTTATGGTTTTTTGGACCAGAAGATGGTTCCCTTAAATAAACAGATTCCAAAGTTAAGATTCATTTTTTGCACCTATAAATGTTTCCTTATAATTGTAAGTTTACGTGCATTATTCAGTCATTTATTTACTTACTTTATTTATTTCCACGGGCCCGGGATTGCAAAGGACGGCTTGGATTTGAACTCACAACCTTTGGCCCTGAATGGGACGCGTTAAAACAGGAGGATCAGAACCTGACCTGAACCGGACAAGCTACATGATTGACAAGAAAGCGGAAAAAAACTTGTATTTCTAAAGGAAATTTTATTGCGATACAAATATTATATATATATATATATATATATATATATATATATATATATTATATATCTATATATATATATATATATATATATAAACGTTTTAGCGCTGACCTCACCTTTAAATAAAATCTCAGATTTGTCTCTATTTTCTACAGCAACAGTATGTTTGGATATGGTGTGTGTGTGTGTGTGTGTGTGTGTGTGTGTGTGTGTGTGTGTGTGTGTGAGAGAGTGTGTGTGGACTTGTTTTTTTTTTTTTTTTTTGTTTTTTTTTTCGTGCATGGCATTATTTCCGAGCATGAAGAATTTATAATGAGTATTTTTTTTTTTTCCTATGAAAAAGTAATACCGGAAATAACTACTATGCAAAGCTATTAGAATGAATATTTACGAGTTTTCTTATGAAATATTCATAAAGTTGCGTTTTTTTTTTCTTTTTTTTTCTTTTTAAAAAGAGGAAACAAGGAGAGAAAATGGGGGAAGAAAAGATATGAGTGAGAAGTCATGAGGGAAGACAGAGAGAAGGAAGGAAGGAGAAATGGAGGGAGGGGAAACGGGGCTCCTGTCTCGACTTTGTCGTGAAGATTTCTGGCAAAATATAAATAAATAAATAAAAACAATAAAAAACAAATAAATAAATAAATAAATAAATAAATAAATAAAAATCGAAAAATAGAAATCGAATCAAATATCTGACATCTATTAAGAAAAGCACCCGCGGTGTCGTCCAACCAGCCGCCCTTTTTAACTTTCCCTCCCTGTTTGCCTGTGGTGATGTTTCTTACATTCACCTGATCCCCCCCTCCACCCCTCTCTCTCTCTCTCTCTCTCTTTCTATTTCTCACCCTCATCTTTTTTTTCCTTTTTTTTTAAACTTCCTTCTCCGTTCCATCTACCCAAATAAGGAAATTAATGAGGGATAGATTCTTTACCGAATGCCCCCGCAATGTTTACCACTGATGAAATTATAATGCGGCCTCTGCTGTATTATTTATAAGCCAATTAGAGGAAGTGTTACTTGATTTGATGGGGAGCCGACACACAAAGTACATTTAACTAATACAGCGCAAGAGAGTAGCGGCGGGGAAAAGAGATACGGACCGAGGGGAGGGGAAGGGAGACCGCCAGAGGAAGGGGAGGACAGACGAGCCTGCCCGAATCCTCGCCGTGCTCTAGGATTACGTGCCTAATTGCCCTGCTTTATCTGTCTGTCACGGAGAGCCATGCATATTTCAGTGCTCCCAAACACTTTGATTGTTTGCACTCGTGTTGCGGCTGTAACAAGTAGAGCAGTGGCCAAAGTGGAGTGTAGTTAAAGACTGACAGAGAGCGAGGGAGAAGGTGGGAGAGGGAGGAGGCCTGAGGGAGCGAAGGGGCGACGGCGAGGGGAGGCGGCGGTGGTGTTTTTTTGGGGGGGGGGGGGTCGGACGACTCGGACGCACTGAAATATGATTAGAATGGGAAGAGATGAGAGAAGTTGTGGGGGACTAATGAGTGCAAAACTCCTATTCGACGCCTCCAATTACAGCAACAGGCGCGAGAATGGCTCCTTGGAGAGTGGACTTGGAGGGAAAAAGAATATACGAGACAAACATCTGCACGAGGTTTAGAGTGAGCACATGTACTCGCAGGAGACAGACTGTATAGGATTGTATGGATGGAATGGAATCGTTAATACGGATCGAAGAGGCTTGTCACAGATATGTTACAGCACAGTGGAATTGTTTCTTCACATATCCTTATTTGGAAGTCGGGGTCAGAGCGCAGGGTGGGCCGTGATACGACGCCCCCTGGAGCACAGAAAAGCAGCAGCTTGGGGATACTGGTGGCTCGAACCCCCTGATCAAGACCTTATGATGGAAGGTGTGTAGCTTACAGCACAGTGAAGTTCATTCTTGGCATGTACCCGGGATGATTATACAGTGTCTCAGAGCACTCTTTCATGCTCAAGTGTACCGGGACTCGAACCCCCGACCGTCCCATCAGTAGTCCCATACCTTAACGGCTGAACTACACCCCTTCCCACCGACATACATTTCCCCTAGAGCACCCTTTTCAAGACACACACCCCTTGACCTTGGCCTTACCCCTAGCTCACAGGACCCCACATTTGTGTACCAGGTCCCCTTCCACCCCCCGGCAAGGCACACCAGTACCAGGGTTTGAACCCCAAACCCTTCCAAGGACCCCAAGTGTACCAGGTAGGCAATACCAGGGTTTGAACCCCAAACCTTCCCATCAGTAACCCACAGCCTTTCCCACGCAGTAATGATAATGATATAAAGTGTGCAGGAGAAAGAAAAACTATGGTAAATAAAAGTAGCGCTGTGCAATATGTTTTTAAAAATTATACAATAATAATACAAAATTTACCAACTAAACTATGCCATTCCCACTAACTACAGGTACAAATACTTTGGCCCAAAAATGGATACAGCAAAATTTAGGACCCAGTTTTGCCCAAGCTCAAGGCAAAAGTTACGACTATACAACTTGTAGGTTTGATATGGTTTCATTGCCCCCCCCCACCTCCTTTCCTTTCCTTTCCTTTCCTTTCCTTTTTTGTGTATTGGACACGTCCTCCATCCTCCGTCTTCCCCACTATCTGCTTTTGAAAGCTGATCAGACACTTATGCAAAGGAGGGAAATTGGAGCAAAGGCATCTTCAATTATCTGATGAGGCAAGTTTATCGGGCCAGGTTTCTCTTTCCTTTTTTTTTTCTCTTTTTTTTTTCCTCTGCTCCGGGATCAAATAGCGCCTTTTTACATAACAAAAGAGCTTCCTGCCTAACCCGCTTCACTGAGCCTCCCGTCAGATGGTGGTGTCTTCCTAAGACTACGCTCTTCCTACCATTTTTATTAGCGAAAAACATGAACCTTGAATTAAAACCCGAATCTACATTTAAGACAATTCCATGTTTGTTTTTGTTTTTTTGTTTTCCTAAATCTATTTGCTGCATCATCACCTGTTTTACTTATTCATCGCTTTTAAAGCCTGTGTAACGGGATAGCTGTTAATTAATATAACTGTCAGGTAAAAGGCTGCTGTCGGACCATCACCAATCCATCAGTAACTTTAGCCCGGACCTTCCATTCATGCTAGGCTGCAAAAATAAATAAATAAATAAACAAACCCGTGCCTGCGGCTCAATTAAGCTAATGCTATGTAAATGAAGTCTCCAGCCATTAGCTCCCACTCCGGGTCCTGTTAATGGCATAATTGGGCCAATCCAAAGGGCAATTAATATGGCAGCACTCGACTCACCTTCTCTCATGTGTAAATATGCTCCAGTTTTTGCAGGGTTACAGGTCAGGAGCAGAGCAGCTGAGGATCGTCTGACCCAGACTTAGGAGTCCCTGAAATCCAATACAACTTGTTTCTCAAACAAAATAGCCATCAATTGTTAATGATATAAATATATTTGATCTTACAGAATAAATGCAGTGTAATTTAATAAGGACAGAAGGTAAGTACTGTATAAACTTTCTCTGGTTATAAACAACATGCAAAGTTGCTTTCGAAAGAAAGAGGTTCAATTTCATAGAGGGAGAAACTACAGGAGGTCCTAAAGATATAGACCTTTTATATATATAGATATATATATATATATAGATATATATATATATATATATATATATATATAGATATATAGAGATAGATATATATATACATACATATATATATATATATATATATATATATATATATATATATATATATAGATATATATATATATATATATATATATATTATATATATATAAACACACACATATATATATATATATATATCTATATCTGAGAGAGAGAGAGAGAGAGAGAGAGAGAGAGATATTACAGTTCATATATATATATATATGTGTGTGTGTGTGTGTGTGTGTGTGTGCGTCTATGTGTGTCCTATAGATATTTAGGAACTTTGTAGCGTTGTTGAGATCCTGTTATTATATATGGATTATATATTACTATTATTAGTAAAATGACTGTCTACTCTTAAACAAGCAACAAGTAGCATTTCATTTATTTGTTTATGCAATTGCATACGTCTAATCCCTCGCAAACATTTTTCCATTACGTGATTTGACAGTCACTCACAACCGAGAAATTGATGGTTAAGGGCCCCTTGCTCAAGGGCCCACTGGTATTGGCAGCTTGGTGGTGCTGGGATTTGAACCTGTGACCTTCCGTTTCAGAGGCCAGTGCCTGGTGAATCAGTTTACTTGGCAGAAAAAGAGAAAACAAAAAGAACTTAAAATGATCTCTTTAACATCCATTATTATATATTAGAACGTACACTGAGCATGTGGTAAAGGTGCAGGTTTTCCTTTCCTGCATCGGCGCCGAGCAATAACGATGATTTCAATACAAGCCGTAACGTAATTATTATTCTGCCGAAGCTCCCAATCAGCTTGTCCGGACCGCATGCTCGGAAAGCTCGTTTCCTCCTTTTCAGAGCAACCGTCTCGGAGGGAATTTTAACCGTCGAGCCTCTGTAAATCTTCCTGTTTCTCCAACACACAGTCGATAAAAATAAATAGCCTTCGTGGCACTCTTCTCTCCTCTACTGGCCACCCAAACATCCTCAGGCAATCTTTAATATAATCCCTGTTTCTTTTGCTTTTAAATGGCTCGGATCCCAGGTGCTGTTTAGACAGGGGGAGGAAAAACTAATGTTAACATATGCTGCGAGTGCCAAGAGCCAAGGCCTGGCATCGACCAGCGCAGTGTGTGATTAGGCTAGTGAAGCTAAGCCAATCCCAGACACCGATCGAAGCTGTGCACCTTCCATATGGACGCGGCCCTGCTCACAGCAGCCACGTCCAGCTGCCTTCATTGATTTTTTCCTCAATTATATAATAGTAGTTCTCTGTCGCGGATTTAAGCTTAGATCACACACATATCGGAGAGAGAGAGAGAGAGAGACTCTGAAATGTTTTTCTTTTTTTTTTTTTCGGGCTTAATAGGATTTTTATTGGTAATGGTTTAACAGTCTCTCCAGAGGTCTCTCGCTCTTGTCTTGTCTGTGTGAGCACGATTGTGTGACGGTATACGCTCCTTAAATTCCATTTGCCGGCGAAGCAACGACCCGGCCGCTGTGTTTGTTATCTTTTATTTTATTTTTTTTCTTTCAAAGAAGAAAAAAAGGCTCTTACCCGACGTCCAATCAGATGCCATTCCGAATCGGACTTTTGAGGATATTGTCTTCAGGTGTTGGTTGTCTGAGAAAAGACTTCCCCAGAAATACGAGCGTCTCCCGGGCGATTTGAAGTCCTGCAACTGAATATGGGCAGAAGAAGGCTGCGTGTATACATGTGACCTTTTCGGGGACTGTAAACCGAGTACAGGTAGAGTTCCTAATCAGGACCGGGGCCCCATCAGTGGAAAGACATTAGCGAATCTACCTGGTCTATAGCGAGATATAAACGCATTACTTATAAACAAATATGTGTTTACAGCAAACAAAACACATTTTCTCGGGAAAGATTTAACACTGATTCATTTATTATCTGTATTGCTTCTTTAATGGGGACGTCCACAGACGCCTGATAATTTACCAACAAACCGCCATATCTGACATTTTATGTTATTGTTTGTTTTTTTTTTTGCATTGTAGAGGAGACGCTTGTGTTTGTGCGGTATATTAATATCGTTTCATGTCCTATAAAACATACGAGGTGTAGAAAGGTTTAATAAAGGGACCCGCGGCGTCGGGATGAGCAGATTACTAAGTGGACTTTCACTCGAGTCGTCGTTGTGTTTTGAACTCGTTCCATCAACAGTTCTGAGACCAGATAAAAGAAGAAAAGAAAAAAAAAGAAAAAAAAAATGCAAACGGAGTTCAGGAGCACGATGACCAACACGGTGGGTTCACGCACACAGTCTTGACCTCATTTCTCCTCTCATCTCCACTCATCAGCCAAAGCAGTGTCATTATCAGCACCTGCCATCAGACACCCTGCTGGCCACGAGACGCCTGATGGACAACATGGACGGAGGAGAGGAGCAGAGCAGGAGCCGCTCGGGCTGAAACCGGAGAGGCGATGTTAATCTAGCGGTGCGCGGGGCATTGGAGGGATAATTGTAGCGCTGTGCGGTTAGAGCCATGATGATGCCACGGATCCGGAGGAGTTAAACCCAAGATTTACGCTCGCTGGTTCTCCACCTACCCCCGTTTTTCTTTTTTTCCCATCTCGTCCAGGGGCCCCGTATGAATATTCCCTGGCACGTCTTATCCCGCGTCAGCGCGGGGCCGCGGCGGAGGATCGGCGGCGTAGCTTTAGCTGGAGTAATGAGGCCTAATCCCCTGCTGACTGGGTCCTGTTTAAACAGCTCCTACCTGAGCCACCCAGTAATCGAATAATTAACCTCGGTGCCCTCGCCTGCCTACCTGCTCTTCCACCCACTTCCCTGCCTCCATCCTCCACCCGCAGGACGCTAGAGAGGATCGATAAATAGCGGAGAGAGTGGCGGACGGCTTTTCAGCAGTGTAGGACAAGCGGCAGCACGGAAACGTCCGCTCTCGAGCCGGAGACTCTCCGGCGGCGCGGCGTTAAACATTTCGGAGAGGTCCTGTCTTGCGTGTAAGCCTTTGCAAAATAGCATAATAAGCACCAATTACAGGCAGACTTCTCTAGACTTGTGGCAAGGCTGAGGGTGAGAACAAGACAACCTGGACATTATTTATGTCTCCGCTAACTCAGAATTACATGCGCACGGTGATAAGCGGTAATGCTCGGCGCCGGGTGAATTATTGAACTTGTACTGTATTATGCAGGTTTAATGGGGAAGGACACGGAGCGCGGTGCACTGGAAGGACCGTTAACGACGCCGGTGCTGCCGTAACGCCGCGTAACCGCTGATCTGACCTCGCACAAAGGCGGCCGGCGTTCGCTACCAAGTTGTGCGGAAGACCTGCAGTCTGTCAAAAGAGTCTTTAAGTGAGGAATAAAACACGATGGAGGAT
>JACRUU010000006.1:17734160-17756660 GCA_030449085.1 Kryptopterus vitreolus | reverse complement strand
CGGCACTTAAAACACACAGCCTCCAAACATATGTCTGTTCGTTTCCTGCTACAGGCCAATCGGTTGAGACGGCGACGGCCTCGTACAGTAGCGATCTACTGATCTGATCTTCAGCTCATCACACGCGCCACTTTCCCTGTGTGTTTGTGCGCATCGCTAACACAAAAACGCGATCAAAAAAACACACAAAAAAAGAGATGCGATCAACACGTGCTGAAGACGCGTCTCATTGTCTTCGTCTTCCTCAGAAAGACAGAGAGGAGAGGGGCGTGCTTGTGCGCGCGTGTGTGTGTGTGTGTGTGTGTGTGTGTGTGTGTGTGTGTGTGTGTGTGTGTTGTTTGAAACATCAGCCGGCACCCATTAGGCCTAGATGAAATGCTGTCATACGTGGCGGGGTGAATGGTTTGTGTCATTAAGCAGCGAAAGCAAACAGCGCGCGGCGTTCTGAGACGCCGGCGTCTCGTTCTGACAGAGGAACAGGAAGATTAAGGCACGTTCAGAGTCTCTCGTCTGTCAGAACTTCAAAGGCGGCGCAGACGTTTCTTGTTTCCGCAGGTGCAGCAGCCAAATCGCACAAGCTCGGCTGCCTCTGAGGCTGTCAAGGCCCACCTGACACCCCCTTCATCAGGTGCGCGGCGCTTTAATGCCAACGGAGATAAATAAATCAACATCCGCTGCTGAGCACCAATAGCGCCACCTACCTGGGAAGGGTGTTATTGGGGGGAGAAAAAAAAATAAAAAGCTCATGATTCAGGGGGAAATGCGTTTAAACGCTCGTTTACGGGTCTCTCGAAATCGAGCGGGAATTTAATCAGGCGTTTGTTTCATCGCGAGCCGGTTTCGGCTTTGCGTGATTTGCGAATGAAAATAAGCAAAATGCACAAAATGGAGCTGCTGATGCAAAGATTGTTATTGTTCAGGTGAGCATGTGGAGGCAGACGGGAGGAAATCGAAAAGCAAAGAAGATTAAATGAGATCTGACAGGACTGACTTGCAGACGGACCAGCACAGGCCTGTTCGGAGGAGAAATCTCCTTTCTTCTGCTTTCCACACACACACACACACACACACACACACACACACACACACACACACACACACACACACGCGCGTATCCAGCCTGCTGTACAGTTACACACAGAAGAAAATACTTGGAGACTGCATTTTAGGTTTCAAAAAAGGAAAAGAAACAAATGACAAATAGGATGGGAGGTTGGAAAATGAAACAACATGCAACATCATGAACTCCGTTCAAGTCTCTTACTCTCGCTGAAGGTGAACAGACAACACACGCATCTCTGAATATTTCAGCTCTATTGATTCCTCCTTGGTTGAATTTTTTTTTGACGAGGGGGGGGTTTCATTCATTTCAGACACGCCGTGTGCCGAGGAAGACAGAAGGATGTTTAGATTTGAAGCCGTATTCTGCATGTGTTAGATTTTGCTTGAACGGCTGCAATGAAGCCCGTCGCTTACGGAATGCCAAAGTAGCCAAATTCGGCTTTTGAAAGACGGCCTTGAAAAAATAGAGCCGGCGAATGTGCGAGTGTGTGAGCAAAAAGAGCAAAAGGAAAATGTATTGAAGAGGACAGATCAGAAAGATAAAGAAAAAGCAGGGAGGGAGGGATGGGGATGGGATGGGGATGGAGGGAATGGTTGGGGGGGGGCACGTATGAAGAAAGGCAGAAAAAGAAAAATTCATTTATTTCCTATAAGGAAAGTGTGACAGACCCAGGGGGTCCCTGTAACTTGTGAAAAATTAAAAGAGACGGATTCAAACTGTCCAATTTCCACATCAAACAAACCATGGCTCTTTCCTCCTGGAGAGAGCGCATTGCACACTGCGCACCACAAAAACCCAACAAAGATATACACCCCCCCCCTCCAACAACACACCCATCCTCATCCTCATCTTCATCCTTACTCCATACCACCTTACAACACGAGTTTTTATTATTTAACTCTCGCTCTATCCTCTATTTCCTTAATAATCCCACTCTCTAATTCCCTTAAGCACTGTACTGGTTACACTATCCAGTGTCTCTCCCCTGTCTAATTATACCCTCGTGAGTCTATTAATCAACTTGTGAATTATTTACGAAGGAGAGATCTTCTGCCTGTAACTGGCTTTGACACGGAGAGAGAGAAAGAGAGAGAGAAAAGGGGAGGGGGGAGTAAAGGAGAAGGAAGACAAGACATGCGCTGGAAAGGTTGTAGGTTTGGGAGAGATACAGGACGAGAGGGTCTGTGCGTCCCGGCGCGTCCCCGAGGACCCTCCGAGACGAGACACACCTCAGTCAAAACATACTTTATGTTTTTGTTTTATGAGATATCAATTCATAATATATATATATATATGTGTGTGTGTGTGTGTGTGTGTGTGTGTGTGTGTGTGTGTGTGTGTGTGTGTAGCAATACAGTAATGAATAAAGGAGCGGAATGATAATAAGAAGGTGCATTAAAGGGAGAACTAGAGGAAGACTGAGAGAGAAAGGAGGGAATGAGGGAAGTGAAATTCTTATTAGGGCGCGTTTCGCGCAGGGCATCGCGTCTCTAGTTAAAAGGAGTCTTTACAGGCGTCGGGCTGTGAGGAGCGATTGTAATGACTCCCTTTGCCATCGCTAATGTCAGGACTACAAGAACATGAGAAAAAAACAAAAAACATTATTTTTCGAGTCTTTTGGCTACAAACAGCATCATCGACGCAATCGTAATCAACACTTCAGTGGCGTTGGCGTTTAATTTAATTGCAGAAATAAAAGTAACAGTAATTCGTTGCAAAAACGTCGAATTAAATTACAGCTACTTTGGAAAATGTTAACGATTACAAATTCCAAAGACCCTCGCCCAATCATCCACCACCCCCCCCCACCCCTCCGCCCCCTAAACCCCGCCTTGTCCTCGAAATTCTTTCCCTTAGAATGTTCATTTCATTAAGCGCCACCTAGTGGACAAATTAAAGTAATCAAATCTAATCACTTTACTTTTATAGTCATTGAAAAGTTAAACTAGTTACACTATTTATTATTATTATTCATTCATTCATCTTCTACCGCTATATCCGATCTTCTCGGGTCACGGGGAGCCTGTGTCTATCTCAGGCGTCTATGGGCATTAAGGCAGGATACACCCTGGACGGAATGCCAACCCATCGCAGGGCACACACACACACACATTCACACACATATTCATACACTAGGGACAATTTTCCAAGGTGCCAATCAAACCTACCGTGCATGTTTTTGGACCGGGAGGAAACGGAGGAAACCGGAGAACCCGGAGAAAAAAACCCCCTGAGGCACGGGGAGGAACATGCAAAACTCCACACACACATGGCCGAGACGGGAATCGAACCCGGATCCTGGCGGTGTGAGGCGAACGTGCTAACCACTAAGCCACCGTGTCCCTTTATTATTATTATTATTATTTATTATTATTTGCAAAGTTACACTATTTATTACACTTTGAATAGGGTCTATTCTATTCAATAGAATTCCATTTATAATATGTAATCTAATACATTTCAAAGTAACCTTCCTAATATGTAATATTCTCTGTTAATGGACTGTACGTATTATTCCAGACCTTCGGAAGACGGTGAAACATTACGGATCCCCAAAATCATCTGCTCTTTATGGGTCATTTCATATATATATATATATATACTCATAGCTTGTATGCTAAAAGAAGTTTAATGACCTATTTAAGAAGAATCCTTTATGCAGTGTATAATGGAATATGTTATAACTGCCATATAAATCAGGTTATAAGGATTTGAGATGTTTTTCTGTCTCAACATACGTCAGACATAACGAAATTAAAAGGCAGCCTTCAAACTTTATTTCCACTTATGAGAATTCTACAGTGCTGCATTTTAACACACATTCTGCAAAAATATCACAACTGTTACACACTCCTATTATAACACACACCTTTTCACCATTCAGACACCTGCGCTGTGTTATAACACATCGTTCTGCTGAAATTGATGTGAAAACACGTGCAGCGATTCTTCATGTGAAAGGGAAAAATAAACACCCCTGTCCTCTGCGGTTTGGGTCTCCGGGAGTAGGGCGTGGAAATGAGCGTGCGATTTGCATATAAACACTGCAGCAGGGATCGCTGCCGCACATGACGCCGTGAGAGGCGAGCGTTAAAGACGATTTTCATGTGCAAATTCCATCGGCGTGTAGAGCGCACATTATTATTTCATCATCGCCCGCTGTCAGTCCCACAATCCCTACATTTCCGGGTCTCTGCGGACAACAACGGAGTCCCGTTCCTCCTCCACTCCTCCATCATGTACATTAGATTTATATTTATTCAGTTCGGACGCCATGTATCTGCAGTGGCACTGCAAAAGTGTCAGCTTTGACCGACAGATGAGGTGTGAAAAAGACGTTTTTGGAGACATTATACCTAATAATCCTCAACACTGTGAAGGTGGTGTTGGTAAACAACATATATGGTGACTCTGACATGTTGTGACACAAATAAACTGGTGCAATCAATATAATGAATTAAGTGAACCTATATTTAATCATTCATTAAATCACCGTGTGAAACATGGCGGTGGAAGCGTCATTTTGAGTTTTCTCGTCACTGATAGACCGAATCCTCGAGGCATTAACATGAAATCTTCACGATGTTGATATTGACGTTTTCCAGGAACAGGTCTGTTTATACCGAGATCACCTGACCTGAGATCTGCTTTATTCATTTTTACTTCCATACTTGAATTATGCAAATTTGAACTTCTTGCACTGGAAATGCTTTAACAACGATCTGTAAATAACATTGCAATCAAGATTATTTCTCTATTATACAAAGATTCGTTACTTATAGTTATAATTACAAAATGTGGAAATTATAGAAATTGAAAATGAACCTTAAAAAAAAAACCCTGTTATTATGTGAAATCACTTTTTATATCCATCTGGCCTGGAAATGTGCTCCTCTTTACCCAGAAAGAGTTTAATCAGCTCTTAAAAGAATGCAAAAGTACTTTAGGAAGAAAGAAAAAAACGCAGGATGGAGTCTTTTTGCACAAACGAACCCCAGTAAGGGGTTCGAAGCGGCACCTGAAGAGAAGTCTACCGCTAGCAAGACCTGCTAGCCACGAGTTGGCCATGCTAATTGCTTTAGCTGGCAGAGAAGAGTCGTGTTGGCGTGCAAAAATTCAGATCAGACATCATGACCAATTAGCCAATCGGGAGCTCTCGGGACTATAAAGCTCTGCTATCATGTTAAGATTGGACAGTCCTGCTCGACAACATATCTGCCCACTTATTTAAGAGGGACAAGACCCTATTTTAGCCCTGTAAAATCCCCTACAAAGCCAGGCGACCCACCCATCCAAGCTTCCAGTAAACGCACGCAGCAAAACACCCTCATTAGCAGAGAAACCCGATGGCCCAGATAGAACAAAGAGGCGCTGATAAAAGTGAATACATGCATGAATATATTCGCCCCAACGCTAAGCTCATTCGCCAGCTGTGAATACGAGGTGCATGAGTTACGAGTGTAAGCAGCCTTCAAATTGATTTGTCACGTTCGCAGCGAGCGCCTTCATCCGGAGAAGTTTATGTAAACTGCCATCTGCAATTTCCCCATCTGGCATGCCGAGTAACGATCCGCTATAAGGAGACCCAAAGCTCAAACAGCGACATGACAGAAATCTCGGGTGGGAGAGAGAGAGAGAGAGAGAGAGAGAGAGAGAGAGAGAGAGAGAGAGAGAGAGAGAGAGAGAGAGAGAGAGAGAGAGACGACTCGACACCTCAGAGCACCTTATCTCATTTGTTTAGGTAACATAGCAGAAGAAAAACATTTCCTTACACGCCAGGAAAGGTTCTCCAATCCAATCCCATTACACATCTAATCCCATTATATCACAATTATTGCAGTGTTATTGTTTGTGTCACTGCTGCTCGGCTCGGTCGGCTCGGGGGGGGGGGGGGGCGGGGGGGAAGGGGGGTGTGTTTCAGGACTGCAAAAATCTTTATTGTGCGCATTTACAAGCAATTAACCATGACGTATTTATTATTCTGTGTTCACTATCGAATTAGTCTTATTGGGCCGAGTCAGAGACTTTGAAGTTTTCAATGCATAAAATCTAAAACGCAAAAATCGGTCCGGGTTTAATTCCCATCTCAGCCATGTTATTATTATTTATTATTTTATTTATATATGTGTGTGTGTGGAGTTTGTGCATGTTCTCCCCGTGCCTCAGGGGTTTTTCTCAGGGTTCTTCAGTTTCCTCCCCCGGTCCAAAAACATGCACGGTAGGTTTTATTGGCACCTTGGAAAATTGTCCCGTGTGTGTGTGTGTGTGTGTGTGTGTGTGATGGGTTGGCATTCCATCCAGGGTGTATCCTGCCTTAATGCCCATAGACGCCTGAGATAGACACAGACTCCCCGTGACCCGAGGGAAGATCGGATAAAGCGATAGAAGATGAATGAATGAAGGAAAAACGTGTCCTTGAGAAAAGGAAATAAAGACGTCGTCTCGTCTGGTGTCTTCTTATAGATTTACAAACTTACGTGTCATACTTGGTCTCAATAAACAATATATGTATACTATTTACAGGGAGGGGCATGTGGTTTAAGGCACTGGGTTTCTGATTGGAAGGTCACGGGTTCGAGCCCCAGTGTGGTTAAAATGCTACCATTGGGTCCTTGAGCAAGGCACTGAACCCTGTGTGCTCCAGGGGGCGCTGTATCATGCCTGATTCTGCGCTCTGAACCCAACTTTCAAAAAAACAAGCCGGGATATGTGAAGAAAGTATTTCAGTGTGCTGTAATGTTTATGTGACACATACATTTTAGTACAGATGTTAATAATACAGTGGTATGAAAGCAGATGTGTATAACACACTGTAAGGGTTCGGTGGAGTACCGAAAGTGTTTGCAAAGTTAAAACAAAACACAAGTTTGGAAGAAGCAGCACTTATCTCGCTTCCTTGACTCAAATTTGCTGACTGTTTAGTGGCGACTAATCTCTGTCTCCGAAAGGCCAAATCTCTCCGGAAAACTCGACACTGCTCCACTTCGTAAAGTTCCCGAACCAAAGAGCAGCGCATCGTGACCTCATTCTGTCCTCGTGCTTGCAAACGCTACGAAAGGGACAAACGATTAGAGGCGGGGCTTATTCTCGAACGACATCATTTGGACGAAATCTCAAAGTGGCGTCTACGTTTGTTTCAAATCGTATAAAATTCATGCGTAAACGTGACAGTTTGTGAGAAAAATGGAAATAATGAACGTTCTATCTGCATAATATCATTCTCAATAACAGGAGCTTTTTATAGAAATACATCCCAACTTATGCACATGTATAGACTCATTTATAGCTCAGGACATGTTTATGTGATGTATATGCACCTTGTGTCCTACCTGAAACACTCTTAATGCCATCATTATGACACTTTAGAAACCATCCGTATTATAGAATATAACATTTAAACACATTTTATCAAGTCTCTTTACACTGCAGTGACGGCTGCACTGCCAGCATACATCACCTTTAGAAGGAGAACTTGTTTTCTTTTTGTTATTTGTTTTTGTTTGTTTTTTGCATATTTTTCTTGTGCATTACTGTTTTTTCTGAAGTTTTGAAACAAATGACATTTATCTTATTTTATGCAATAAATTATGCAAATACAGGACAGAAAACTAAACTTTAGCTCAAAAACCTTTTCATTACATTACAATACATTATTTTTTAATTAACATTAAAATGATCATTTCCAGAGCATAATATATATTAAAGAATCAACCGTTTTATTAAAAGGAGATCAAAAACATGCGAAACATGCGATTAATCATAATTCATTCATTCATTCATTCATCTTCTAGCGCTTTATCCGATCTTCCCTCGGGTCACGGGGAGTCTGTGTCTATCTCAGGCGTCTATGGGCATTAAGGCAGGATACACCCTGGATGGAATGCCAACTCATCGCAGGGCACACACACACACTCACACACACACACACACACACACACACATTCATACAATAGGGACAATTTTCCAAGGTGCCAATCAACCTACCGTGCATGTTTTTGGACCGGGGGAGGAAACCGGAGAACCCGGAGAAAAACCCCCTGAGGCACGGGGAGAACATCCACAAACTCCACACACACATGGCCGAGACGGGAATCGAACCCCAACCCTGGTGGTGTGAGGCGAACGTGATAAACACTAAACCACCGTGTCCCATTGAGGCAATTAACTATTTAAATCTATTGACAGCCCTGGAGTAAAGACAGTTTTGTGCACGCTGTGTCATTAGTGCAGGATTGAAATATGACTGGATAAAAACTCTCACCTAAACAGACAAAACTCAAAATGAAGTGAATAAATTAAATGGGAATAATTGAATATAAATTCACAGAAAAATCAAATAGGACAGATAATATATGAAAACGAACGCATGCAAAGCGCCCAGTCATGATGCATTAAAAACTCCAAAGCTCAGCATTTGCAAAATCCACAGACAGCAGATATATTTGTGTTTGATGAAATAACGGCGAATGCGACCTATTTGGTAAAAGAGTGCATGAATGGGGAAAATGCAGGAATCACCGTGGTGTGTGTTTTCCTCTTCATTTAACTTGTCAACCCAGAAACAGGCAAGAATAATGCAGGTATGCAGCGCAGGTTTCTGCACAAGCAGCCGTGTGTGTGTGTGTGTGTGTGTGTGTGTGTGTGTGTGTGTGTGTGTGTGTGTGTGTGTTTAACATGGTAAGCAGGGACACAGGGTGCAGAGACAGAATCCATCATGAGTCTCTCTCTCCCTCTCTTTTCTTTTCCCTCTCTTTCTCTCTCAGCTCCAGGGGAGTATTTGTTCATGGCATGAGGCGCTCAGTAAAGTCAACAGCTGTTTCCAGTCAGCTTCCACAACTGCGCTGCCATTCTTCACACTGATGTGCTTCGCCTTTTAATGTATTGCTATTAACCATGGCCTAATTAGAACTAATGACTGTCTCATTAAACACTCTCGGTAGCTAACCGCTTCATTGAACCACAAGCGGAGCTGACTTAAGGAGGCAAACACACCATTTGGAATATGATCTACTCTGCCCGATGGAAAAGTGCTGACTTCCTAATCAAACTGAATGTTTCATTCGAGGTAATCAATATTCAAGGAGATGACTTTATCGTGCTTAATATTCCGATCAAGGATCATGAATAGTTAACATTTGAAAAACATCCACTTCTTTGATTTTTTCCGAGTCCCTTATTGCACTCGTAGTAATCAGGCAAATCGGAAAGGATTAATTATGCATGGACTTGTGCTGCCGTTCCGCGCTTCACGCCGCAACCTCCTGCTCACGCGGCCCGGACACCGAAACGTCTCCTGCAACCTGCTTCTCATGCGGCATCCCATCCCACCTTCTGGGTTTCGTTCGGATCAAAAAGGAGCTCAAACAGACAGAATCACAAAACACCGGCAGTCTCGCACCTTTCCCCAATCCCTCATCCTCCCGTCGTGTGGAATCAGCCAGATGTGGAAGTCATTACAAATGCGTCGAGCGGAAAAAGAAATGTGGAGAAGGAAATGCATCATTTTATAACATTTTATTTGATTTATTTGATCACATTATATGACACGATTCCCAGTGAAATCATTACACGAAAACAAAAATCAATTAGCATGACGTCTGCGTGAATAAATCCGGGATCGTAAAGCCATTAGAAACGAATGAGAGTCCGAACTCCGTGTTATTCAGCCTCACTGTTCAATAAAATACACATCAACAACCTGAATGTTGCTACAGAAAAAGCACCTGACATGCTAAGTGCCTGAGGGGGTCCTCCTCAAATAAATGTAGAATGAACTTAACCCTCAATCTTCCATTGCGAAGGAGGTAAGAAGTGTGCAGTGTGTGGAGATGAAGCACTGATGCTACTCTAACAGAGGAGGAGGAGGAGGAGGATTTGGACTCCTGGAGGACAGCAGCAGGAGGGAGCCATGGCCTGTGGTCTTGCCTTGGGCAGGCTGAGCAGCACTCAGGTGGGCTGACAAACAGAGGATTGGGGGCAGGATTGTGTCCCAACACGGCTGTTCATCCACATGGTAGCGTCTGGAATGTGTTATGTGGAAAACACACTTAACAAAGATCGGGAAAAGTTTCGGAGCGACGCAATATTTATTATTCTTCATTATGTACTTTGTCAAATCTAGTATACGGGATCGCGGTTCTGTCGCGGTCGTGTGCCACATCAGCAAGACAGGGTTTGATGAGCGACGTCGTCTCATAACACAAAACACACATCGCACACACTTTCTTGGAAGTTCTTTCCATCTGCACCAATTTTTCGCAGTTTGGGATCAAAATTCCTCAATTCCGCTTGTTGGAAAAATTGCCCATGTGGGGTACGCTGCACTCTAGTGGCGGGATGCAGTCACTTTGGGGGGGGGGGGGGGGGGTGGGGGGGGGGGGGGGGGGGGGGGGGGGTATGGGGGGGGGGGGGGGGGGGGGGGGTGGGGGGGGGGGGGGTTGGGGGGGGGGGGGGGTTTGGGGGGGGGGAGGGGGGGGGGGGGGGGGGGGGGGGGGGGAGGGGGGGGGGGGGGGGGGTGTATATATTGTGCATGGATAATGCAGTGATTGCAATGATATATAGATAAATAGATACAACATAGTACAGTACACAGCAACGAAATGCAAAATAGTAGCAATGTGCAAATAGACTTGTGTATATATATACAGTGAGCAGATATAAGTATAAAATATGCAAATGTATGTACAGAAATAGATAATGGAATGACGACAGTAAGAATACAAGGCAATGGCAGTGTATAATATATATATATATATATATATATATATATATATATATATATATATACTATATATATATATATATATATATATATAAATATATAAAATATAAATATCCTCGCCTTATTTTTTGATAAAATGGTACACCTTTTAATCTCCTGTGGGCCACAAAACATGACATGACGGGACTCATTCGGCCGCCGGGCCTCGAATTTGACTCTAGCTGAACACAGCCAGGACTTTACACAAAAGGTATCAAAGTTCTGGGGTGTTCCTGGACTGCAATTAATAGATTGGACATTTAATAATCTGCATGTTATAATAGGAAAAAATACAAAACAAAAAAACCCAGAACGAAACAGTGTGACAAAATAATTCTGTCCAACAAATCTCATGAAATGGATATTTGTGTTTATTTGACATTGTCTTGATTCGTGGGATCTCGTGCAGGTGGGAATAATCACCGCGTGAACGTACCGACTAAGTATTGTTCCTGTAATCATACAGACTGTCTGGTGTTCATCCCATATCGAGGTAAAAACTGCTTCGTGCCAGCAAAAGCCATTGTTTAAGTCTGAAGAGATCATGGATTTGAAGACTTGGCAACGCATTCAGAGTTCACGCAAATTGAAATTCGGAGTGGCAAAGACACAACAAGACCAATGGAGGAGCTGTATTTTGTTTTTTGGGGAGGGATCTCAAAATATAGAGCATGCAGCATTAATTTGATCTAAGAAATATATATATATATAAAAGAATATCTATATTTAAAATCTGGCAAGACGAAGGATGAACACTTCTTGTCTCTTTTTTTTCTTGTGTGAATTGTTACGAATTTAGTGGACGATGTTGTTTCTGTCGGCGGACCCTCCAACCTCCATCAGTTTCCTGGATCAGGACATAATAAAGAATGGATCATAGTCTAGCACTCCTCTTAATCTGTGTGTGGAAAAGCAAGCAGTAACCTCTTCCTCTGTCCTCCAGCCGAGCAGCAAGACGGTGGGCAATCTGAGGCTGCTGGCTGGAGACCAAAGCCTCTGGCATGACTAAGAGCATCGGGAAAGAACACGGACCACAACAGCACTCAAGTGCTCAAACATTCATTACACACCTGGCTAGCAGGAGCTCTCCACAGGCAGACAACAGCAACGATGTAGCTCACAATAAAGTCCGTATTTAAAGAAGGACGCCTTGCAACAAAACATCAAAGCGCCGGGCGGCTCGCACACACGCCGACTCTCCGGTTCTGCTGGGAAGTCATTACCCGGCCCTTCTTACGGAGCCCATTTTAACATTTTAACGCTGCCGTGGAAGAATAAAACTTCCACATAGCACGGCGGACGCCTCGTTATTCCGAGGATACGCGAAGTGAACACGCATGCTTGTGCACTCTTTATGTCATTACATGATTTTTGTATTCGGGCCACTATTTCTTTGTAGCCCGAGACAAGGATCCGTTTCTGGGTCCAGCCAGGAGAATTTCCATTGTAGGAGAAGCTAAAGATAGAATAAACAGTTTTGCAGTCGGGAAAAGGAACGGGGGGGGGGGGGGGGTAAATATCCTAAAAAGAACCTTCGGAATTGTGGGGAATTCACAGGATGAGTGGAAAATACCGTGCATATCATTCATTAGCGCCAAATAAAAGGATTCCTCTTTAATAGACCACCATCACCCCCCCCCCCCTCATCCCTACACGACTCTACCACCCCCCACCCCCCCTTCTCTTCTTCCACCAAATCCCAGAGCATCCGGGGCAAGAAAGGGAAAGATGCAAAAGAAAGCATCATCCCACATGTGCTTGTTAGGCTCAAATTATTATTGCAATGAATAATTTTTTCGAAAATAAAACCAGCAAATAAATAAATAAACAAGCAACATTTATAGATCTAAGTATCATCAGAGGAGTTTCGGGCTCCTTTGTGCGACTTCTCGGGGACGTTTGAAATGTGCCTTGCTTTCTCTCTTTGATCTCTGAGCGGCAAAAAAAAAAAAAAAGCCCTCGGTGTCACTTCACCTGATCCGGCGCTAATCCCGCGGCCCTCAACTTCCCGCTTAAACTCACGCCGGCTGGAAGGTCACTCGCTTTCTCGCCGCCCAGGGAAGAAAAAAGTCAATGTAGAGCAAACATATTTATTTAGTCCCAAATGGATTTTCTTTTACTATTTCTGGGTGTTGTTGTTGTTTTTGTTTTTTTTTTATTCTCATGAAAAAGCTGTCATTCATCGATCCAGAGTTTCGTCTGCCTGAGAGTGAGACGGGACATGACTGGACAATTTAGAGAATTCCTGAAAGAGAAAAAGTCAACAATACAAACATCCCACAACAGAAAAAAGGCACATTACTGATTTGCACATATATATATATATATATTTAGGGGTACGGTGGTTTAGTGTTTATCACGTTCGCCTCACACCACCAGGGTCGGGGTTCGATTCCCGTCTCGGCCATGTGTGTGTGGAGTTTGTGCATGTTCTCTCCGTGTCTCAGGGGGTTTTTCTCCGGGTTCTCCGGTTTCCTCTCCGGTCCAAAAACATGCACGGTAGGTTGATTGGCACCTTGGAAAATTGTCGCTAGTGTATGAATGTGTGTGTGTGTGTGTGTGTGTGTGTGTGTGTGTGTGTGCGTGTGAGTGTGTGTGCCCTGCGATGGGTTGGCATTCCATCCAGGGTGTATCCTGCATTAATGCCCATAGACGCCTGAGATAGACACAGACTCCCCGTGACCCGAGGAAGATCGGATAAAGCGGTAAAAGATGAATGAATGAATGAATGAATATACATATATGCATTTTAGCCGAATGACTTTGTGATGAAAGCATCAAGATACCCAAGCCGGGATGGGAGTAGCTCAGTGGTGTAAGGAGCTGGACTGCTGTTCGGAATGTCCGAGCCCTGGTATCGGAAAACTTGAGCAAGTTCCTTTTCCCTCTGTGCTCCAGGGGGCGCTGTATCATGTCCCAAGCATGATACAATGTTTATGTGACAAATAAATTCTCTTCTATTCTATTCAAATGAGAAGAGAATGTTCTGAATAATGGATTAACATACAGACGCTCCTCGCTGTACGAACAAACACTTTACAAACTTTCGCCGTTACGAACAAACTTGTCCAAATATGTTCACATTCGTAAAAAAAAAAAACAAAGGCGATGGTAGCTAGCTTAACGAGCGTTAACGATCTCCTGAGCATCATCTTAACGTATACATTACTGTTTTATTTTATACCGTCTATTCATGTTAAATGACTGTCGTCGTTTTATCATTTCTCTTATGTGTGGCATTCAGGAATGCAGTAAACGTCCATTTTTATAGCTTGTGTCTTACGAAACATAGTTAGGAGACATGCGTAGCCAATAGCGAACGCCGAACGAATGAACTGTTGGAGCGGAACTCGTTCGTAGGGTGCGGAGCGTCTGTACAAGAGTTAAACATTTTGGACATTTAGAGATATTTCTAGCACCATTAATATTCATTAAACACTAAGTGGTTTCATTTTAAATTCTAAACTAATGTTTAGATTATCACATAAGGTCCTGGCAGATTGTGGAAGGTCCTGGCAGATTGTGGAAGGTCCTGGCAGATTGTGGAAGGTCCAGGAAGATTGTGGAAGGTCCTGGCAGATTGTGGAAGGTCCAGGCAGATTGTGGAAGGTCCTGGCCGATTGTGGAAGGTCCTGGCAGAGTGTGGAAGGTCCTGGCAGATTGTGGAAGGTCCAGGCAGATTACCAGGTGAAAAAAAAAGCACACAGGAATCACTAAGAAGAATTGAAATTTTATACCAAGTATCCGATTCTTAATCTCAGATATCCGATTCCACAATGGGAACCTGAGTCGAAGAAATCTATGCTTTAATCACCTGGACATCACCTGGACATCACAGGACACCTTCATGACTTTATGTTGCAGGTCTGATTGGCATTATAATGAGCGAGTTCTTCCTCGTACACCTCCCCGAGCTCCCAGACCCCTGAGTGGCTCGCTCCATTCTGTTTCATCGCACATCAAACGGGGTCTGGCGCTCTCCGCTCGCCCACGCTGGACCGAGGGAGCGCAACATCTGCAGAGGCGGGGGTGGACGGGAGGATGCTCACCTCGCAGGGGGACACATGGGAGATCGGAGCAGATGTTACAGAGGCAGGAACAGCAGGCCCGGGAAAAGCCCACCAGGAGGCATTTCTCAACAGGTCGAGAGAAAGCGACAGAGGGGTGGAGGCTCTGTCCCACGGCTGTGAACCCCCACCTCTAACCCCCCGTAGAGGATGGAGGTCTGCCTGCTGTTGTCTGATCCTGATTCAGCTCTCTGCACTAATGCTGCCCCCATCAGCCCCCATTGACAGTACAATTAGCTAAATTAGCCACCCTGCCACTAATGAACTAATCATGGGCCTTGTGTGTGTGTTTTTTTTATTTTATTATTAAAGCCTTTTTAGCCCTCGAGGCCCCCCAGAGGGATGACTGGAACCACATGTTACCAAGGTTAAATCCGAGCCGAGCTTCTGTGGCGCCCCGGAGGCTTCAGAGCGCAATTTTTTACGCCTCGAACAAGGAGATTTCTCGTTAAAATGACATTGCGTTATTACCTTCAAGAAAGGCAAAGAACGAGAAGATAATGCAGTTATAACTTCTGTAATAACAACTCGTTACGCTGCTTTATTGTTGTTTAAACAATTTCACTGGGCATCAAATAGATTTGTTTGTTTGTAGAAATAGACGGGTTGCACTTAACAGGGAGGTGAGATCTCAGTGGTGAAGGCGTTCACAGGACCGGAAGTTTGCAGGTTCAAATCCCACCACCTGCCACTAGTGGGCCCTTGAGCAAGGCCCTTAACTCCACAATTGCTCAGGTTGTAAGTCGACTTGTTTGCTTCATGGAACGGACCCCGATGCATGCCTGGATAAGCGTAGTGAGATATCTTCTGCAGCAGTGGACACTGATTGGAAACAAATGCTTTGTGCGGCCCGACGCGGCCCGGCGAGAGATGGAAAAACAGCGACTTTCGTCCTGGCTCGCATTCGGGCTGCACGGCTAAATGTAATTACCGAGCGTGTTAAACTTTGCCACGGCTGCCATTCATTTTGTTTGCTTTATTTGTTTTTGCCGAGCGAAGGCATCCTGCCGGGCGTAGAGACAGGCGCCGTGTTCGCCTCATTACATATTCACAATGCTTTTGTCACCCAGCCGACTGGTGCTTCCAAACAGCTGTTTTCCCTGAGAGTATAAATAAGCATTTGCTCTGACATGAAGGGGTGGGGGATAGAGAAAGAGACAGATAGAGAAATGAGTATGTGTGTATGTGTGTTTGTGTGTGTGTGGGGGGGTGTTAGGACAAGGGCGAAGTATGGAAAAGAGATCGGCCTCTAAACCTTCCACATGTTCCCCTCATCTGTACATTCTGTGTACATGTGCATTATTTATTTATCTATCTATTTATTTATTTATTTATTTATATACTTCTAATAGATCTGGACATTACTCCAAACAAATAAAAAAACAATTAATAGAATTACCAAATGAATAAAACAAAAGAATGAATGAAAAGAATTTTAACAATGAACTTTTGATGCTGGCGTTGTTGTTGTTGTTGTTGTTGTTGTTTTTTAACAACCGGCTGTTCGGTGGGAAAGTGCGAACGCTTACACGAGCGTGCCGTCGCCAGCCTTCATTAGCCTCAAGCGGAGTGCCTGCCAGGCGACTGCACTTTATCACAGGACACTAATGAGAGATACGTTTAGCAGGACCGAGGCTTCATACATGAATCCATAGCCAGGATTAATGAAAGGAGTCAGAAATTGCGCCCCGCCCCTTCGCCGCGTTCAGCGACGCGTCTGTGCAGGTCATGATTAACGATCGACCCTCGTTTGCGCGAACAGTTTCGGCGAATATAATCGCCGCGCGAGTAAACAATTTTTACCTCTAGTTCTCTTTGAAGTTTCTTTGATTGACATGTTAACGCTCGAAATTGTTGACTTGTTGTCAATAACGTCAGCTCGGATAAACAAATTCCATGTAAGAAATAAAAAAGTAAGATTTCTTTGAGGGGTTAAAAGTCATTATAAAGAGTTAAAGGCGTTAAAGAAGAGCCTGACAGTCGAAAGTCACGTTATTTGAACCCACCATCCTGTCATGCATTGTCTCACCATTAAACCACTGGTTTTCGGAAAACGATGCGAGACTTATGGGGGGCACTTACTTCTGGAGCGCGTGCGCCGCCGGAGCTGCGGATTACAACCGTGCGCCTTCTGTCGTCTATCTCGCTCTCTGATATGTACACCGATTCGACTGACGACGAGCGCAGCGTGAAATTTATTTCCATAACCTTAAAAAAAAAGTGTCATGTGAATGACAAACTTACAAAGTGTTGTTGGTAGCAGCGGCCCGAGGCGTCTCGCGCTCTGATCCTCCGCCTCGGTCGAAAACGCTAAAAACAACTCTTAAGTGTTACACGGGATGCGGCGGAGACAAGGGTGGGGGGGTGAGACGAGGGTAGGGGTGATGAGACGAGGGTGGTGCGGGGGGTGAGACGAGAGTTACGAGGGTGGGGGGGTGAGACACGAGGGTGGGGTGAGATGATGGGTGGGGGTGAGACGCGTGTGGGGGGGGTGGGAGGGGTGGGTGAGACGAGGGTGGGGGTGAGATGAGGGTGTGGGTGAGACGAGGGTGGGGGTGCGGTGAGGGTGTGGGTGAGACGAGTGGTGGGGGTGAGATGAGGGTGGGGGTGTTGCGGTGAGGGTGGTTGGTGAGACGAGGGTGGTGGGAGTGAGGGTGAGTGATGGTGGTGGTGACGGGGTGGTGCGGTGAGACGAGGGTGGGTGTGAGATGAGGGTGGGGTGCGTTGAGGGTGGTGGGTGAGTAGAACTGGGTGGTGGGTTAGATAAGAGGAGGGTGGTGCGGTGAAGGGTGGTGGGTGAGACGAGGGTGGGGGGTGAGACGAGGGTGGTGGGTGTGGGTGGGTGCTGGGGTGCGGTGAGGGGTGGTGGGTGAGAGGGGTGGTGGGTGAGACGAGGGTGGGGGTGAGACGAGGGTGGGGGTGTGAGATAGGTTGGGGTGCGGGGAGGTGGTGGGTGAGACGAGGGTGGTTGGGTGAGACAGGGTTGGGGGTAGACGAGGGTGGGGGTGAGATATAGGGTGGGGGTGCGGTGAGGTGGGTGGTGGGTGAGACGAGGGTGGGTGAGACGATGGGTGGGTGTGCGATGATGGAATTGAACGGCGGATGGGTTGGAGTGCCCCGAAGTGACTGGTCAGGACTGAAGTATCGGGTCTCGTTTTGTGGGATTAGTCGCAGGTAGGACGTTCCGCATTTGGTATGTAGGGGCGCGTTCCTAGCACACTCTCAATGCCCTGCTGAGGGAGGAAGTCGGCATTCAGAGGCCTGGCAACGTTCCACGCCGTTTATGCAAATTAATGGATGGATAAACAAATAAAAAATGATAAGTGCTATCAGACGTTCGCCTGAGGGGATTAGCTTCGAGTTTAGACGCAGTTTTAAGTCAGTCATTTTACCGAGCGAGACAAAGTTAAAAGATGCTAAGAAACGGTGGGGGGGTTGCGGTGGGGTTGCGGTGGGGGGGGGGGGGGGGGGGGTGTTTTGTTATGGGGGGGGGGGGGGTTGTGTGAGTTAAGTCATTTCATTTCATTCAAACTCAATGAAAAACAATTTACGCAATTCATTACGCTTGAATTATTCAGAGAACGACGTTTTCTTCGATAAAGAGAGTGACACTTAAGAGGGATGCTAATCTCCCCTGGTAACAGGCAGAATATTCCTAATTGTAAACTACTAATTACATATTTATGCCAAGAATAGTGTGTGAGCTTTAAGAAGCGCATGCAGATGTCTCCGAGGGAGGAGGAAGAAGAAGAGAGAGAGAGAGAGAGAGAGAGAGAGAGAGAGAGATAGAAAACGCAAAGTGCATTCAGCTGGTAGGAAGAAGATGACTCAAAGTGACATGCGTTCCTCTGGGAGCTTTGGCTCAGAAGTGTGTGTACTCCAGAGGGAAATGCAGGTGTGCAGACGGAAAGCTTGGCCTGAAACGGATCACGGCAGCACGGTGACGGAGGACCGGAGCTCCTGCAGGGTGAAGCGGAACCGCAATCATTTGTACTTTGAGGTCCACATCAGTTGATATCAAAGTGACTGACTTTCCGACTGGCTTTCCACAAGGCGGGGGGGGGGGGGGGGGGGCGGATCTGATTAGCATCTTTGGAGGATAAACTCGGTGAGTCTTAAATTAAACGGGTAACTTTTCAAAGAAAACGCTCCTCCTGAACGTACGCTGGTCCTGTATAAAGCGCTGCTGTTCGGATCGCATTGTCGCGGACAAAGAACAGAAAAAGAGACGTTTGACAAGGCGGAAGAGCATCATGGAAGATCTTCGACGAGTCCAAGCTCAGAAAACGGATCTTGTGCTTGATGATCGTCGGAAACAATCACATGATCCCATCCTACTCGCCAGATTTGTCTCCTGCAGATTTCCCAAAGATAAAAACTCACGAAGATCTGCGGCGAATCAAAGAACGTGCTTCAATAAGAATAAGAAATATAAGAAAGAATATTTCCAGAAGATGCAGGAACGCTGGGAGTAGGTGTGGGGTGGGGGGGGGGGGGTGGGGGTGAGGGGGGGCAGGTCTCGTTTTAACTGTCTTGATTTCCGTATTTCTTATCCAGCGGTGAACCAACCCCAGATGTTTAGTCGTGTTAGTGGTGACCACCGCGCTTAAGAAATATTAGTTTATTACACTTACTTATTGTCTTTTTACTGAGTGCAGCCGCAATTTTGAGCGCTTCCCGCTACAACATCATGTAAACTGATCATGTAGATTATCACATAAGGTCCTGGCAGATTGGACACATGGAAGGTCCTGGTAGATTGGAGGTGTGGAAGGTCCTGGCAGATTGGACAGAGGGAAGGTCCTGGCAGATTGGACACATAGAAGGTCCTGGCAGATTGGAGTTGTGGAAGGTCCTGGTAGATTGGAGGTGTGGAAGGTCCTGGTAGATTGGAGGTGTGGAAGGTCCTGGCAGATTGGACACATGGAAGGTCCTGGCAGATTGGACACATAGAAGGTCCTGGCAGATTGGAGGTGTGGAAGGTGGAAGGTCCTGGCAGATCGGAGTGGAAGGTCCTGGAGATCGGAGGTGTGGAAGGTCCTGGCAGATTGTAGGTGTGGAAGGTCCTGGAGATGTAGACTGTGGAAGGTCCTGGCAGATTGGACGGATTGGGGAAGGTCCTGGCAGATTGGACACATAGAGGGTCCTGGTAGATTGGAGGTCTGGAAGGTCCTGGCAAATTGGACACATGGACGGTCCTGGTAGATTGGAGGTGTGGAAGGTCCTGGCAGATTAGACACACGGAAGGTCCTGGCAAATTGGACACATGGAAGGTCCTGGTAGATTAGGAGGTGTGGAAGGTCCTGGCAGATTGGACGCATGGAAGGTCCTGGCAGATTGGACGCTGGAAGGTCCTGGCAGATTGAGGTGTGGAAGGTCCTGGCAGATTGGGCGCACGGAAGGTCCTGGCAGATTTCCAGGTGACAAAAATTCACCCAGGAATCTATAGAATGAATCGAAATTTACTTTTTACAACAAGTATCGGATTCTTAATCTTAAGTATCTGATTCCCGAATCGGAATTGATTCCCGCTATTTCTATACATTGCTGTGCTATTTTGAAAGTGATATTGTGTAAATGGGAATAAATAAAAAACTTTATTATAAAAAAAAATAAATGTTTTTACCCCCATATGCACTAAAATGAAATTTTTAAAAGTTTTATAACCAAATAGGCCACACCACCACCATCTTCTACAGATTTACCAATCCAAAGTCACCTGGTAATGTAAAAATGGTGTGAAAAATAGGGTTTATCAATGTCACATATTTTAAATATCATGTCATGTCTTTCCCTTCTGTGAATTAAATCAGCTTTTCCTGAATAATAGTAGCAATAAATGGCAAACGTTTCCTTAATGCATCAATAAATACTATAATAAAATGAAAAATCGTTGTCTTTTTTTGCTTCCTGCATTTTATTATTTGTGTATTAAGCATGTGTGTGTCGCTCTGTATAATCATTCCCAGCAAAAATGAAATAAACCCTTTTGTTTAAAGATTTTCACAATGAAAGCAGTTATAGCAGCTCTATTAAGCAATCCGATGGCGTTATAAGCTGGTACGACGTGTGCTGGTTTTTTGCGTGTCGTGCTGCTTCTCGCGTTAGAGAGATTGTACTTGCCTGGGGCGATCGTCGAGTCCCACCATGTTCCTGCTTTTGATCAACATTCAATTGGCTGATTAACATACGAACACCTTCTTCCTCTCTTTGTCATTCCTGCTTATAAATCTATGATGTGTGTGTTTTCCTGCCAGGGAGAAAAATCCCTGCACCGTTCACTCAAATCCAAACCGGACATGTGTTTTTTTAGGGTTTTTTTTATTACATATTGAATGCCAATCAAGCTTAATCTAGTAAACAAAGAAATATTCGTCAAAGAAAATCAGTCGAGGAAAGACGTGAAGGGTTAATGACGGGTAAAGAATTGATCTTTTAAACCTTAAACCTGCTCTGATATACGTTGCTCTGCCAAATCCGTGTAAACGTGATGCACGAGGGCGTTATTACAGTCCGAGGATTTAAACATATCAATAATTCAAAGCCTAATTTAAAGCATTTCTGACTGAAAGGCACAACGTTACGGATCCCAGTTCCTTCCTCGGGTTAAAATCCGTGTAATGTTTAACATGTTCTCCCGAGTCCTTGTGGGGTTCCACCTGGTTCTCCTTTCCAAATCCTATAAAAATGCCAGTAGGTGAATTGCCTACGATTATTTTGCCCCAAGGTATGACAGCAGTTGAATATGTGGTTGTGGTTGGTGGTGTGTGTGTGTGTGTGTGTGTGTATTCTCACATCACGGTGTTCTTGGGATAGACTCCGGCTCCACCTCAACCCTGACCAGGATTAAAAGGCTTAGCGAGCGAGTAGAGAGAGCTATAATCAATATTTGTCAGACATTATTTTGCTGGAACATCGGCAGGACTTGAGAAAAACGAGCCGGCTTGTCTGTTTGATTATCTTATGGGATCCTGACACCGAGTACATCACGCTTGTTGTTGTTGTTGTTTTTGTTGTTGTTTGGGCCCATAAATCCAAAAAAACAGTACTGTCATTCCAGCGTGCAAACACCAGGTGGCAGGAGCGAGCCGATTCCCGTAAGCGACCCTGAGCCGTACGATAATAAGTTCGTTAAAAATATTGTACGTCTTTGATCTCTAACTATACAAATACAGGTTATAACACTTCAGATTCAGGCTGGAAAAAAAAAACAAAAACGCTCCCGAAAACACGCGGGATTTAAAGATAGGAAGAATATCATCTCCATTTTTCTTGTCCAAACACATGGGACCAGGGAGTGAACTCCATCAACACTTCTCTCTCTCCTCTCTCTCTCTATCTCTCTCTTCTCGCCTCTCTCTTCTCTCCTCCTCTCTTTCGCTCTCTTTATCTTCCACCTCTCTCTCTCTTCTCCCTCTCTCCCTCTCTCTCTCTCTCTCTTTTTTTTCTCTCTCTCTCTATCTCTCTCACTCGATCTCTCTCTCTCTCTCTCTCTCTCCTTTCTCTCTCTCTCCCTCTCCCCTCTTCTCTCTCTCTCTCTCTCTCTCTCTCTCTCTCCCTCTCTCTCTCTCTATCTCTCTCTCTCCCTCTCTCTCTCCATCCTCTCTCTC
>JACRUU010000006.1:17722254-17733667 GCA_030449085.1 Kryptopterus vitreolus | reverse complement strand
GCCCAGGGGGGTTAGCAGGCGCCTGTTGAGGCGGAGGAGTTGCGGGGGGAAGAGACGGAGCGGGGCTGGCTTCATGCTGGCAGCCAGGCCTCCACGCTCGTGCCCGCTTTGAAGTGTCACCTTGAGGAAAGAGCCGATGGCGGGACGGGCGAGAGCAGAGCAATAAAGGAGTGGCACCGCTAGCGTGCCAGACATGGCGCTTTAATATTACATGGGCTCGCGTCCATCTCTCTACACGTGCAGGATATTGCTTCGGCTTGATTTATTCAGAAAGCGACGCGTTCTCCGGCTCGTTTCATGCCCGGTGGAAACACCTGAGCAGGTTTTTAGGCAGGACGCTGAGGTGGGGGGGGAGTGTAACTTTCACTGAACCCGTTCGCATTCCATCATGACAAAGTTAGTAAAAGTGAGTTGCAGCCGAATCGTGATAAAGAAGGTCTAAATACACGCCAAGCTGCGAAACATTACGCCAAGGGGGCGGAGTCATGGCGTATCCTAAAATCAAAAATACAACTTTTAATGTCTACTTTTATTTAGAAAAATCTGGTCATTGCAAAAGATGTCCAATAATAATCTGATAAACATGTGTAAAGGGAGCACGGTGATTTAGTGTTTAACACGTTAACAGGGTCCGGGTTCAATTCCCGTCTCGGCCATGTGTGTGTGGAGTTTGTGCATGTTCTCCCCGTGCCTCAGGGGGTTTTTCTCCGGGTTTCTCCGGTTTCCTCCCCCGGTCCAAAACTGCCGGAGGTGGGCACGTGGAAAATTGCCTAGTGTATAAATGTGTGTGTGTGTTGTGATGGGTTGGGGCATTCCATCCAGGGGTATCCTGCTTAAACCCATAGACGCCTAGATAGAACAGACTCCCCGTGACCCGAGGAAGACGATAAGCGGTAGAGATGAATGATGACTGAATAATATATGTATAATTTACCTTCATAGCTGCTGTACTCTCATACTCCACTCGCCACACGGCAAAAACAAACATACGAAGAGCTCGTTATTTAAATGCCGCAATCAGAAAGAGGTAAAGGTGGTTAAAAAAAAGGAGATTTCTTTTTTTTTTCACAAGCGTCCTCGTTCACACTCACGCAGCACCTTTAACCACCGTGATTATCTCTGACATCTGTGGCCTTTTATCTTTTCCCTCCATCATGTTTTTTTTTTTGGTTTTTAATCAGATTAACCCAAGCCGGCATCCTTTAATGGGCACTTTTTACGGAAAGCTGAAAGAGGATGATAATTAAAATAATTAAACCACAGGGATTGGTGCTTTACAGCTTCCCCTGGCTCTCATTCTTCTTCTCTTTTTTTTCTCTTCTTACGTTTCTTTTTTTTTCCCTCAAGTTCTGAAGCCGGTTCACAGATTCAGAAGCTTCTGAACCACACACACAACACACACACACACACACACACACACACACACAACATCTTTGGTTAATTACATGAAGCCTGGTGTCGAAGTTTCAAAGACATTTTTTTCACACTGAATCAGAACCCGAGGGGCACGGTGGGTAAGTGGTTATCACGTTCGCCTCACACTGACAGGGTCCGGTTCGATTCCGTCTCGCCATTGTGTGTGTGGATTGTGGATGTTCTCCCGTGCTCGGGGTTTTTCTCGGGTTTCGTTTTCCCCCGGCCAAAAATATGCAGGTAGGTTGATTGGCACCTTGAACAATTGTCCCTAGTGTATGAATGTGGTGTGAATGTTGTGTGTGTGTGTCCTGCGATGGGTCGGCATTCATCCAGGGTGTATCCTGCATTAAGCCCATAGACGCCTGAGATAGACACAGACTCCCCGTGACCCGAGGGAAGATCGGATAAAGCGCTAGAAGATGAATGAATGAATGAAATTCCTATCCAGATAAACGTCTCCATCCGGATAGAGTGAATGTGATTGGATGAGATATAAACATATACCATTACCACACATGATCCGTCGCGCCTGCACACGACACACACACACACACACACTCCAGTGAGTGTCGTTACTCACAAAAAAGTCTTAAAAGTGATTATTTATATATATTTTCTCTTCATCCTCTGTAAATGGAGATACAGTAGGGAATTCTATAGAGAGACGTTTCAGTGAAGTTTTTGTCCTTAATGGCGTTTTATTCCCCTTATATTACATTTTTACTTTAAGTTGTTTTGAAACCACTTTTACACGAGTAAACGAGTAAAAGACTTTAACTCCTCCACAAGACGTTTTAAACCCTGCTTTCTGCACGTCTACCTGAGGAATGACTGGGAATATGTCTGACATCATCAATGGGATCAAAAGTATTGGGACACCTGTGTGTTTCCCTCTCAAAACTGTTACTCCAATGTTGGAGAGACACAAACGTATGGAATATCTGTGGATGCTTTTCCAGCGTGACAGCACCTGCAGCTGGAGAGGAAGACGTTGCGTTCGCTGCTCCGGCGTTTGGGTACATGGGAATTCTGCCTGCACTCGAGGACCTGAATGTCCTGAAACGTCCACAATCTCAATCCCACATGGAATGAAACGTCGTCATCAGAAAGTGGAGGTTATTAGAAATGAGGATTAAATGTGGAATTGGAAATTCACAAAGAAACTTGGGCGGTTTGGTTTCTTCATGAGGAAAATAAAAGAATGAATTTGCTAATGCAAGATAAAAAAAATTGTCCTCCTCGTTTCCTGTACGGAATTCATTCATTCAATTCATTCATTCATTCATTCATTTATTCATCTCTCTCGGCATCGATACACCCTTCACTCAAATTATACCCGAAATCGAACTACCCGGACCCTGGCTGGAGCCGGGGAGGAAACCGGAGAACCCGGGAGAAAACCCCCGGAACATGTGAGCCGAACACGACCCTGACGTGATAAACACTAAACCACCGTACCCCTCTGTACAGAATTGTAAACTTTTTTGCATTTTAATGGCCCCAATCGTGTCACTTTAATTATATTACACTACAATACAATACGATATCTGTGGAATAATAAATTCCACTCCTAAGGGGAAAAAAAATGAAAGCGAGTGACAGAAAAAGCAGGAATTAATTCACAACGGAATAAAAAGAATTAAAAAAATACAATTCTGCCAAGTGGAGAAATTGGCTGCGGTTTCCTTTGATTAGGCGTGATATAAGGCTTTAATTAAAATCAATAAAAAAAAAGTGAAATAAAAGTGTGTGAAACTCGACTTACTGTTCCGATTTCAAGAGTGATGTTTTTTTATTTTTATTTTTTTTTTTTTGAGGGGGGGGGGGGGGGGGGGGGGGGCTCTAAACCTTCTTTGGGAACTCGGTAGTAACTTTGCACGGGGCTCTGAATGTCCTGACAGTTTCACAAGGCTCCATCGTAAGTTTGGGAAAAGAAAAGAAATCCCTTTGCACGGAATACTTAAGACTTGTGTTGAAAATTTGATGCACTCTTTGAGAACATCGAGGAGCAATTTCAGATTTGCACCGACATCTAATTTCTCAAGTCGACTCTGAAAAACACAAATTGCTGCCGATTCCCTGCGCGTCCAATTATCGCACATCAGGTTCCCTGACCCTCTGGGCAGCGGTCAATTAATCATGAGAGATTCCTCTTCTTTTTTTTTTTTTTGGATTCAGTCAGGAGATACATTCGCTCATTTTCGATAAAGCAATCACGCTCGGTCGATTGCACGCGCATGACGAGATCCACATCACCTGCAGACCATCAGCAAAGGAACAAACGTCCCAGAATGAGCAGCAAAGATCGGAATATTTCCCTTTTTAACAGGTCAAAAAGAAAAGAAAAGAAAGAGGAATTGCACTGCACAGCGTATTCAGATGAAAAGCGAGTCGTCTCTTCAACCTCAAGGTCATTCCCAGGACTTCCAATGTTAACGTTTTGATCGCGTTTCCTGTTGGCACTCTTGGTTCCGTTTGATTTTAGTTCAATAATATTTCTAATCAACTTTTATTTATTGATTTTTTTTTTTTTTTTTTACATTGAATTACTTTTCACCATAGAATTATTTCTAGAAAACACAGATAATTATCTCTGTATTTTTTTTTTTTCATCGTTATAAAATAATGAAAACAAGACATTTCATTTTTTAGGTCATTTCCATATATATAAATATATATATATATATTTCATCCATTTATATATATATATATAAATTATCTAATTTTCTCAGCATCCAATAAACTGAAGTTGTCAATAGTTAATAGTTAGATCATTCGTAATTATATTACAATAGAAGGTTAAATTGTGATAAATATGACTTCTCTAGTTTTTTCCTGAGCTGTAAGTTGGTGTTTTAATAAAACACCATAATCACGTCTAAACACGACACTGAAAAATTCGGTAGTTAATCCGACTTTACTTTTGTTGTGATTGTGGGAAAAAGTGCGTTCTGACAGAAACACTGCGGTGCAGCAGCGCCCTCTGGCGGTCACCGTACATCATACACGTCAACACGTCAATGAATACAAGCGTGCGTGCGTGTTTGTGTGTGTGTGTGTGTGTGTGTGTGTGCGTGCGTTGCGTGCGTGCGTGTGTGTGTGTGTGGAGTTTACAGAAGAGCATCGGGTGGTTTTAATCATTCATTCAGAAAACAAGTTATAACCAATATTATTGTTAGTAATAAGTAAGAAGAATAATTTGGGAGGGGGTGTAGCGCTGTGATTAAGGCGCTGATCGGAAGGTCGTGGGTTCGAGTCCCGGTCAGGGATTTCACTGTGCTGTAATGTACATGACAAATAAAGGCTATTGTTATATTGTTATTTATACTTTAATTTCCCTTATTTTATAGTATTAGTGTTTACTATAATCACACTTCATCACGTCACGCTAGATGTGTTTATCTTAATAAAGTCTTTATACACGGTTTATTGAGATATTTATTCTCTTATCTTTCATGCTGTGATGCTGGAATACACGATTTTCCCTCTTGGAAGAAAGAAAAGGAATGAAAATTTAATAAATACATTTTTTAAAAAAGGTAATAACAATAATAATAATAATTTTTTATTATTATTATTATTATTATTATTATTATTATTATAACTATAACAAAAGATTGAAAGAAAGCAGTGGAAAGAAAAAAAAGGAAAAAAAAAAAAGGTGAGAGGTCAAATAAACCCCGAACACGTAATGAAAATAAATAAAGTAATAATGAAAACACACCAAATAAATAAACAAACAGAGGGAGAGAAATAACAGAATGAGGTGACGTGGAAGAAAAAGTCGATCCGCCTGCTGTAGTGCAAAACATGACGCTTTTATTTTCATCTTTCACAGTCAACACAAGCAAACGCTTTATAAACGTCCTCCTCCGTCGCAGGAGGTCCGAGCGCCCTCACCGATTGTACCGCCCCCCCACGTGTCACTTCCTGTCTGCGTTAAAGTTGTACATGCTGTAGATAGCAAGGCAGAAGGGACGACGGCCGAAGGTCAAGAGGACAACAGGATTTCTGCAGTTCAAACAGAGACACAAAGTCCATCGCCGTGTCATTACTACAGCAAATAGCAGCACTTACAGATGTGACCCGGTGCTCGGAGTCGGAGCACAGCTGTGCAGCCGTCCTGCGCCTTCGCCGCCGCGCTGCAGACGTTTATTGATTTAGCAAACTTCCAATCAAAACACAGGAAAAAACGGTCCTTTCATTCATACTGGATTAGACAGGAAAGTGTGTTGATATTAAACGCAAAATGCCATTGGGGGGATGGGGGGGGGGGGTCTGCGTTTCTGAGCGTCAACACGTCGCTTTGTCAAAACGTCATCCAACTCAACGCAAAGTGTTAACGTAACAAACTACACACACTCAATCCAAGTCTAATAATAAACTGAGAGTCGATCGTCAGAGAGAAATACAGTATATAATCATGGATATGTTTTTTTTTTGTTGTTTTTTTTAAATGGAGAATGAAGGAAATAAAGTGACGAGAGCAATAACAATAATAACAACAACAACAACAACAGGGGAATGGGATTTTAAAAATGTTAGAGAATGATATTGAAGAAAAGGGAAATAGAAAGGGAATGAAAAAATAAGTAAAGGAAAGAAAAGTGAAAGAATAGTGAAAGGGGAAAATGAAAGGAAAGGGAAAAAAAAGGGAAGAAAAGGAAATTTAAAGAATAAGGAAAAGAAAAAAAAACAGGAAAATGAAAATGCAAAGGAAAAAAAAAAAAACAAAAAGTAACATTGAAAAAGAAAAGCGGGGAGAAAAGAAAAAGAATAAAGAAATGAAAGGAAAAAATATGGAAAAGAAAAAAAACGGAAAAGGAGAATGAAAGGGGAAAAAAACTAAAGGAATGGAAAAAAAAATTAGGGAAAGAAAATAAACAAAAACAAAGGAATGAAAAGAAAAGGAACACAAAAAGCAAAGGAAAGCGAACAGGAACATGAAAAAGAAACGAGGGGAGAAGAGAAAAGAAGAGAAAGAAAAAGAAAAATACACTGCAAACAAACTAAGATATTTTGGGTTTTTTTTTTTAAATGGAAGGAAAAAGTAAGGAAACTCCAGTACCAGTAAAGAATTTAAGTGTCTGAAAGTCTTCAGATGAGTGACTTTTCCTTTCTTTTTCCACGCTAAGCGTTATGAGGCCACGCCGGACAGGAAACGACGTAACCGTTGTAACACCGCGCGGGAAAACAACAAAAACTGTAACGGCTCTCAAAATACGGGCGATATAAAGTGAAGTCTGAGACGCATCATTTTCCCATCGTGCACTCGAGAGATTTATTCCTTAATGCTCGTGCGCCTTCGGTAAAATCGCAATACGATATGAAAATACAAAAGTATATTAAAACTATAAGGCAAAAAATTTAAATAACATTCCGGGTGCGTGGAAAATCCGGAATGGATTAACGTGTGGCTCGAAATGGGATTTTTAAAATGTATGTACATTTAAATGTACATTTCCGGATTAAATTGCACAGATTTTCACATTTGATCCATTTCTTTATGTCGTGACATGGCACTACTTGATTCGCTGGCACGTTTTTAGTAAACTCAAGTAATGTAATACTTTATTTTGGTGTGTGTGTGTGTGTGTGGGAGGGGGGGTTTGGGTGTATAAGAACACTTTCAAATATATGCCATTAAAACGCCACCAGCGTTTTCAAACTCAAAAAATGGCAGGATTTCTAAATGACATACCAGAGAAGTATTAAAAGTTAAAAGTGTTAAATAACTGGTTCTTTTTGTACTAATTTGTCAGATTAAGGCCTGAAAACAGAATCCCGTGTTGATTTTAGTTCACGTAACGTTAACCGTTGAGACGACGAGGAGTTTTGGTTGGTTAGCGATAAGCACCGTTTTAATTAAACACTAGTTAAAATTCATAGACGATCGTTTCGTATGAAAAGATTTGCACGGTCACCTTGTATTCCTAAAAACAAACAAACAAACAAACAAAAAAAAACAAACCCACAGCACAGTATTATGGTGCAAAAAAAATGGTTGTTGATATGGCAAACAGGTTACCAAGGCAGGGGTGCCAAAACTTTTAGTGCAGCAATAATAATAATAATAATAATAATAAAAATAATTAAAAATGGATTTAAAAAAAGCACAAATATGGCCAGAGGAAAGTGATGGAGAGATTCTCAGGACAGTTTCATGAGCAGGAGTGTTTCTCGTAGGCCAGATTGATCCGTATCCCGTTATAAACACATTTGAAATGTTTTTGTTTTGGTGAATGAAACTTGTTTGTTGTGTTGTGGAACATCTGGATTTTACACTAGGACAGATACGCGGTGGATCTCGGCTGAAGTGATACGGCATTTAACCGGTTCAGGGTGGGGTTTTTTTTTTTGGGATGTTAATGCTTCAGTAACACTTGATGGAAGTCGGGATGTCATGGAGGAGGAAAAAGAAAAACCCAAATAAATCATTTTAAAACTCTAGTGATATAAAAAAAAAAAAAACACGCCGTAGTTCTCTCCTCTTTTTAAACACGCACTATGCATGATTTCGGGGGTAAAAATAAAATAAAAACAGCTGGTTTTTATCGGGGTAAGAAGTAACAACAATATGTTGCTCCTTCTTGACAATCGTTCTTTTATCATGTGTGGAGGCACTCGACTCGGAATCCCACTCCACGCAACACTGCACTCAGGGAAGAGGAGGCAAATTTGTAAGTTTTTTTCCAAAAAAAAACACAAAAACAAACAAAAACACTTTTTTTTTTCTCTCTCTACACAGGAAGACGCTCGAGCTCGGGCTCCTGGGATGGTGGGGGGGGTGGGGGAATAACGGAAATGGGAATTGTGAATCCTGTTGTCCACTTGAAGAAACGATATGAACACTAAAATGTAAAAACAAAAAAAAAAAGAAAAAAAAAGGCCTGCATAATCCGGTTTGCGGTTTCCTTCGTGGATTAGCGAGGCGCCTGAAGCGCTCTAGCTGTGCTCCTGATTCGTTTCGTCATAGTCCATGATATGCAGCTGTTGCTTTCCCGGCCATCCCGCTTCTCTTTTCGTTGCTCTCTGTAATCCCTCCGCCTCTTTGGCGGCCATGTTGGAGGCGTGGCCGGGCGTGGCGGACGTGGCGGTCTTCACCGAAGGCTCCACGCAGAGCTCGCTTTTCAGGCCCTGCGATAGGCCGGCGAGCTGCGGGCGGGGTGCGTAATCATCGTCGCACTGACTCTCGCTTTTGTTGCGGAAGAGTTCCCGTGCCCGCATGCCCAGGAAACTCTTGGCACTGGGGTAGGAGCCGACTGTAAGGGAGGGGGTGGAGGCGGGCAACACCGGGCAGGCATGGGGCGGTTCCACCAGCATGGGCGGCGGCGTCGCTCGACCGCCGTTTATCGACTTGGGGTCGGGGGAGGCGGTTTTGACTCGACCTGACGAGAAGCCGTTCCTGTGCGGCGATGACGACTTGGTGCTGTCTTTATACGCCGCTTTCGTGGGTCCAGCTGACGAGACCGCACTGCGGGAATATGATGGAATACTATTAATGTGTGTGTGTGTGTGTCTGTGTGTGTGTCTGTCTATATATATATATATCTATATATATATATATATATACATATATATATATCCATATATCTTCTTATCCATCCATCCATCTCTATCTCTATCCCTATATCTCTATCCTCATATCTCTATCCTATATATCTATCTATCCTATCTCTCTATCTATCTCTATCTATCTCTCTATCTATCTATCTATCTCTATCTATCTATCTATCTATCTATCTATCTATCTCTATCTATCTATCTCTCTATCATCTCTATCTATCTCTCTATCTATCTCTATATATCCATCTATATCTATAAATAAATAAATAAAAGGCACCCAAGGATCAGCAACTGAAATCTTTTAATCCACTGTATGCATCTGTGATGAAGCAGAAGGCCATGAGCGTGCATCTCTACCTGGTCTGTGCGGGACAGCAGCGTTCCTTGGCGTTCCCTGCCGATGCGGAAGCGGCGGAGGCAGCGACGGGAACGTCCATCTCCAGCCTACTGTAGAGCTGCAACAGCTCCATCTGCAGGGCCTGAGTCACGCGCCTTTGTGCTTGATACCTACTTTCCGAAGCCTTTAGCTCCTCCCTGGGGGAGCCGAGAAAAAGAGAGGAAGATTAGGAGGTAATTTGTGACGGGCACGGCGGGCGAATCCCACGGGGCTACCGAAAAAAATAAAGTAGAGCACTGAGACCAAAGCGGTTACGTTTAACGAAGAATCCTGTGTTTCCGTAATTAAAAGGTGGGTTTCAAAATTCACACACCTTTGAAACTGTAGACGCACTATACTGTAAACTAACTGCTTTTCTGTTTATTTACAGTGCGTTTACATCAATAGGAGCCTCGCTGCCCCCCCCCCCCCCCCCAAAATAAATAAATAAAAAACAAAAACATCATAGGACAATGTTTTCGAGATTTTGTATCTACTCTCAGCTTTTCAAATCATTTCAAAAACCATATATTTATTTATTTATTTGTGCAGGGACACGTTTGTATCTGCCCCCCCACCCCCCCCCCCCCCCCCCCACCCCCCCCCGCGCGCACGCGTCCGTACTTGGCCTGTCCCTTGACGTCCTCCAGAAACAGCTTCTGCTCTGCGATGAGATGCTCTTTCTTGGACAGTTGCGTCTCCAGCTCAGTCACTCTCTGCTGCGCGGCGTCCAGCTTCTGACCCTGCAGCAGCAGATTCTGCTTCAGACGCTCCACCTCCTTCACCAAGGACACCTGCACCATCTGCACCTCCTGCGCAATACGCAACTCGGGTTTAGATCGGTCATTTTACTGCACTCTGGTCTTGAAAGAGTGATGTCTCCTCCCATCGTATGTGTACGTACGGATGAGATGATGATAAAAAATGCGGCAAGATATGTACATATACATACACACATTATATATATATTATATATATATATATATATATATATCATCATTTCATTCATTCATCTTCTAGCGCTTTTTATCCGATCTTCCCTCGGGTCACGGTGAGTCTGTGTCTATCTCAGGCCCTCCATCCATCCATCCATCCATCACACACACACACACACACACACACACACACACACAATTTTGCCAAGGTGCCAATCAAACCTACCGTGCATGTTTTTGGACGGGGGGATGGAGGGGGGAGGAAACCGGAGAACCCGGAGAAAAACCCCCCCCCTGAGGCACGGGGAGAACATGCACAAACTCCACCACACACACACAAATGGCCGAGACGGGAATCGAACCCGGACCCTGGCGGTGTGAGGCGAACGTGCTAACCACTAAACCACCGTGCCCCTCATATATATATATATATATATACACACAGCCGCATTTTAAACACAAACACACACACACACATATTTCTCTTGTGTACCTTGCTGACGTCTGGACCTGCTTGTTGAAGCTCTTGCACGCACAGTTTATGGGCTTCTCCCAGCAGCAGTAACTGTCTGCTCATGAAGCTCAGCTGCTGCTGCGTGCTCTCACTCGAGGACAACTACAGAGGAAACACAAGCACAAACAAACAAGAAAAACAGAAAAGAAAGTGAGATTATTATCAGAACTTGTACAGGCAGGGAATAAAAAAAAAACCAGAGAGTAACAAATATATAATAGTTCTCCTGATAAATTACTGCAGCAGACCACTTTTAGACTTGAAATGTAAAATTGAGGATTGCATTTTTATTACGCTATTATTTATTATTATATTATTTTTAAGTTACAGCTGCATCAGAAGAGGAAAAGATGATCTGTTTTTGTTTTTTGCACTACAAAAGTCCCACCAAAAGACATAAAAGAGAACTATTTGTTGTAGAGAATCATTTTTTCCACACATTGCGTCGAATCAAATCGGATCAAACGTCATCTTTTTCATATGCACTTTTAATTCATGGGGAATTTATGCATCGAGATGGGAAATGCCTCGGTTACGGAGCTGCACAGCCCTACGATCCAATCCTCTAAATGTGCATATCTTGCTATGACCTCAGTTATAATGCTG
>JACRUU010000006.1:17687254-17717254 GCA_030449085.1 Kryptopterus vitreolus | reverse complement strand
GTCTAGTGTCCTGGAGAAAGAGAGAGAGAGAGAGAGAGAGAGAGAGAGAGAGAGAGAGAGATCGTTCTATATTACTGCACTCATTCCAGGGTTAAATTATTGCTTGTGCGGCTAACTTTAAAGTCAGAGGCAGTTACCTTCCACTGCAGGCTAGGTGTACTGTGTATTAATGAGGCAGAAGTCAGTTCATCTGAGAAGCTGGGAGGAGGAGACGATGCTGCTGGAGTGCTGGAACACGGGGTGCCTTTCCCTCCTCCTATGGAACAGAGACATTTACACCAGGTTTAATGTGGAGTAAGTACATATTCTCACTCTCATATCTATATATCCATATAAAACAGAAAGCAACCCTTTATGTACACACATATAAAATATAAATATACATATACGCATATACACACACATACATATATATCTCTTAGATTTAGGAAACCCCCCCCCCCCAGTATGTCATGTTTACAAGGATAGCTGCTTTTAAAGTTTCCCATATAAAATGATTGCAATATCATATCATATATATATATACACACGCATTTTATTTATTTATTTTTTCAGCTACTACCGTGCAGATCGATCTGGTTTTCCTCCCTCATATACAATAACACATGCATGGTGTAATGAAAGCAGTCAGCAGACATACCCGGCGTGCTGTAAAAGCGGCCGGATAAGTGTGAGGCACTCTGGGATAGCTCAGGGTTTGGAGACATTCCTCTTGAGGAAGGCGGGGTGGCCATCCCACAGAGGGAAGAGGGACTCCACAGAGCGTCCTTAATGCCAGAGATGAAGTTAAATTCGCATGTAGAGCTCTGAAGTGCAAAAAAAAAAAACACACACAACTTGTAAAATATTGTACATTTCTTCTTCATTTTTAATCTAAATTCACTTAAACACCACATTGTATTCACACTAATGAACCGATTAAAGGTGCAGTCAGTGCTTTTAGCAGACGCCAGGCACAATTAATATAAAGAAGTGCTCATTTGCACATTTTCACAAATATCCAACCAATCAGGAAAAGGAGGCGTCTTAGTAAACTATGTGCTATTCCAGTCAATCCCAGTGTGTGATTACTGCGTCTGTATCCTTCTTTTCTGCATCCGTGAGGCAGGAAAAATAATACAACCTGCTGGTTTTATAGATTACATTAGAACAGCTTGTACATTCCTCACCCTCTGATCAAATCTAAACCCTGCTGGTCGCTCTTCTCCACGGGGTACAGTGTTTAAAGGGTTCATTCATTCATTCATTCATTCATTCATCTTCTAGCGCTTTATCCGATCTTCCCTCGGGTCACGGGGAGTCTGTGTCTATCTCAGGCGTCTATGGGCATTAAGGCAGGATACACTCTGGATGGAATGCCAACCCATCACACACACTCACTCACACACACACACACACACACACACACACACACACACACACTCACGGGACAATTTTCGAAGGTGCCAATCAACCTAAAAAAAAACAGGAAAACCCCCCTGAGACACGGGGAGAACATGCACAAACTCCACACACACATGGCCGAGACGGGACTCGAACCCGGACCCTGGCGGTGTGAGGCGAACGTGCTAAACACTACGCCACCGTGCCGCGTTTAAAGGGTTACGCAGGATAAAAATAAATAAATCCCCACAAGGAGGAGGAGGAGGATACTAGTGTCAGTGCTATCCATGTTGCCAAAGCAACAGTCAACTTGCAGAATTTCCACTTAAAGCCTTCACTAAAGCAGAATCTCTATTCTCCACTGAAAGCCTTCACACCCTGACCACTGGAGATTCAGGATCCTCTGCGGGGACTGTGTGAGGTGATTTATCAACAGACGCCAATTCATCCCAACTAATACAGCATGAGGCGACAAACACACAGAATCCTCTCCTCTAGCCGGAGCAAGAACAGACAACATTATATAGATAGAAGCGTCGCGTCGCCTCGCAGAGCGGCTCTATTTAAAGCGAAAGTGAAAGATGGATACCGGCCGGTGTGTGCTGGGGGGACTGCGATGAGCCACCTGTGTCCCTGAGAGAGAAGACAGGGGCAGAGGAGGAAGGACAGGCTGCCGTGGTGTGGAAAAATGATTGGAGGATGAACTGCCTGCAGGGACAGAGGAATAAAAACACTCCTTTATTTAACAAAGCATTCATCACCTTTAATGAACAACATTCCTCAAGCAGAACCGCCATCAAAGCCATAAAGAAGAAACGTACCGTAACTGCTGTGCAGGTCAGTGTAAGGACTGGCAGTGCAATCACTGGCACGCATGTGCAAGTTGGCACAGAAGTGCTCAGGCAAGGTGGCATAGCCCTCTTCGCAGGACGCCTCCCGAGGGTCCAGAGACACTTTGGCACATTCTATCACAATGTCATGGATCTCAAACCGCTTCCATCTGTAGAATGAAAGCAAAAAAAATAATTCAAAAAGGAAGGAGTATAGGGGGGGGGGGGGGGGGGGGGGGGGCACGGTGGTTTAGTGGTTCGCACATTCGCCTCAACACATCCAGGGTCGGGGGTTCGATTCCCACCTCTGCCATGTGTGTGTGGAGTTTTGTTTGCATGTTCTCCCCGTGCCTCAGGGGGTTGTTCTCCGGGTTCCTCCCCCGGTCCAAAAAAAACATGCACGGTAGGTTGATTGGCACCTTGGAAAATTTAGTGTGTGTGTATGTGTGTGTGTGTGTGTGTGTGCCCTGCAATTGGCATTCCATACAGGGTGTATCCTGCATTAATACCCATAGACGCCTGAGAGACACAGACTCCCCGTGACCCGAGGGAAGATCGGATAAAGTGCTAAAAGATGAATGAATGAAGGAGTATAGTATATATATATATATATATATATATATATATATAGATATATATATATATATATATATATATATATATATATATATATATATATATATATATATATAAATACAGAATTCAGCTGCTCACCTGGTAGGGTCCAGCTCGTGATCCTTCGTTCCAGTCACTAATTCGGGATGTATGCGAACATGTTCCAGCATCGGCTAGGGAAAGGCGGAATACGAAGGATGAAAGGTTACACTGGATTAACACTGGATTATTAATGTATATTTTATTTATTTATTTATTTATTTATTACCTTAACCACTTCCTCGAAGGTGTCCATGTTCTCCTTCATGCTGTAATGGGAGCGCAGGTAGGAGATGAAGTTGCAGGGGTACATGCCGTACAGGCGGTGGAAAAGTGAGTAGACGCTGGCGTGCAGGTGGATCAGGAACACCTCTGAAACGTGACCTGTGGAAAATACATTCCTCAACATTGTGTTTTTGTTTTTATAATGGTATAAACTCAAAACTTGTAACTATCTGTTACCGGGGTTCCTTAAGTTCCAGGCAGCCAGGCGTCCAAACACATCAAAGAACTCGTACAGATGTTGCTTCCCTGCCTGAGGGATCATGGGTAACAAAGTGACGAGCACCAGGACACCGGTTATGAGGACCACGACGTCTGTGTCCGTCTGACACAGAGAGAGAGAGAGAGAGAGAGAGAGACGAGAGAGTACACGGAGAGAGAGGAGAGAGAGAGAGGCGAGAGAGGAGATACGAACAGAGAGAGACCACAAAGAGGAGAGAGAGAGACGCGGGAGAGAGAAATGGATCCGAAGAGAGAGAGTTATTAAAGAGAAAGGAAGTTAGAGAGAATATATAAACATCGCCACGTTGCGTTAAAGAAAAGGATTGATGGTGGCGGTGTGACTGCTCACCTTGAGACACTTGAGCAGCGAGAGCAGCAGGGGGTAGCGGGCGATCTTGTGGATCCAGGACGGCTGCTTGCGTACCACATGACCCAGGAGGTTGAGTGTAGGTAGACGACATACCGGCTTAGCCATGCACTCGTTCATCTTATCGAAAAGATGCTAGAGAGGAGACGGAGGGAGAGGGGAGAGGGGGAGAGAGAGAGAGAGAGAGAGAGAGAGAGAGAGACCTTAAGGCTTTCATGATCTTATTTTAATTACTTCATTCGTTTATCTTCTAGCGCTTTATCCGATCTTCCCTCGGGTTACGGGGAGTCTGTGTCTATCTCAGGCGTCTATGGGCATTAAGGCAGGATACACCCTGGACGGATAGGGACAATTTCCCAATGCCAACCCACCGGGGGAGAACCCAGGAGGAAAAACCTGGAGAAAAACCCCGAGACACGGGGAGAACATGCACAAACTCCACACACACATGGCCGAGACGGGAATCGAACCCGGACCCTAGAGGTGTGAGGCGAACGTGTTAACCACTAAACCACCGTGTCCCTTTATTTTAATTACTTAATAAATAAAAATAAGTCTGAAAAAGAAAAGAAAACAACAATGCAGGAAATGATGACTGTGTGCTTACTGGAGCTGAATTTTGGACTGTATTTCAAAGAGTGAGTCAGGATTCTTGATCTTGTGATCAGGAGAGGAGCATGAGTGTGTGTGTGTGTGTGTGTGTGTGTGTGTGTGTGTGTGTGTGTGTGTGTGTGTGTGTGTGTGTGTGTGTGTAAAACGCCTGGCCTTTATGACTCTTGACTTACAAAAGTGTCTCATTTCCTGCTTATGTTATGCATCAATAAGCCATATCTGGTCATGTGACCATGCAGAAACACAGCCCCTAGCATTCTTAAAATGTCGTCGTTTTCTTCGCAACAAGACGTCCACTTTAGAAAGATGCGCGAGCACTTTGTTCGCCTCGAGGGATTCACCTTGTCATGTGGCTCTCTCACTGAAGACAGGATGTGTAGTGCTGGACTCGAGTTGGTCTCCAGGAAATAATCCACCAAGCCGTTCAACAGCACGGAGCCTCGCTCTAAATACGGAAAAGAAAAACACTATTAAAAACGGCGTGTTATGGACGCAATGTTTTAACTCTGGGGGGAAAAAAATAAATAAAACAAGACTTTGTAAAAGGAGAACATTGACCGCTTTCTACGCTGTGTGCATTTCATACCTCACTTCCTGTTCTGTATTTAAAGCGCATATATTGTACCAGCCGAGGCAGACGTACTTGTATATGATTGGACTCGGGTGCCTCAATACCTGTAATGAGGTGTTCGTTGATGAGACCTTTGATTTCCTCAAGCTGTTGGAGATCCGAGGTCTCTAGGAGAGGGAGCAGGTCTCCCACGTTGAGCTGTTCCCGGGCCATGATGTAGGTGATGGGGATGTGAAGGGCGTGGCTACGGTGGAGGGGCGGGGCTTTCAGGCGTCTCTGCCTGCTTCAGGGTCCCCGGGTGGCCCACCGATACAGTCTCCATGCACCACTACACACACACACACACACATTTATAATCTGTCTTCATACACTAATTAAAAACTGTATTTTATGTTTGTTTTGTAATGATTAAGGAATTCTCCATCTAGAACAACAAACAACCTTGTTTTTGGCTTCAATAGTGCAGTAAAAAAAATGACTGGTGAGGAAATTCACAACAGGAAACAACTTGTCTTGTGATAATTACACAATGTTAAGTGTAACTACAAACAGATGTGTGATGTTTCGCTCATAATACAGACATTCAAATAAAAAAAAAAAAGATGAACTAATGTTCAGACAATTTTTTTTTTTTTCAAAAATAGAAATTTGATCAATTCCATCACAGCAGACGAGTCAAAAAAAACAACAACATCCAAAGCAGAAGATGAAGATTTTTCTTTTTACCTTTCAACAGGAATATCCAAAAACTCTTCAGTTAAATACGACACTTTCTAGATCTCACTTTCCTTTACATGCCATAAAGACGACACGACGTCACAGCGCCAGACAGACCGTGGCGATCTCACAGTAATCCCCAATGAACTGAAGCGTGCATAAGATGCAGTTATAAAGCATTACGGATTCCAGCGAGAGCTTCCAGAGAATGGCAGTCAACAGAAAAGTCTACGTTTAAAAACATTCACCTGCAATATAACAGTCACATTTACCTGTTGTATGTATATATATATAAAAAAAAACAATTATATTAATAAGGTTCGATTCAGTCACAATTTCTCCACTCATGGGGCCCTTCAACAAGGCCCTTAACCTACTGTGCATCCTAATATCACTGGGATACATGAAGAAAGAAGTATTATAAAGCACCGTCATAAGAGAATTGTGTGGTATGGCATAAAACTAATGACATGATGTACCTCATACATTTTTTTAGAAATGCCATAAAGATCTGCTGCATGGCTGGTTTTCAGGTAGTGAAATGAAAGTCATTAAAATCAGTGTTAGTAAAAGAAAATAACAAATGATGGAAAGTGCAATGCAAAAAAGATTGTGCATGCAATCCAACATCCTATATGACAGAAGTCCTGCGTGCATTTGGTGCGTCGACGTTTCGGCCGAGCAGCAGACGCGATGATCTCATGATCAGGTGGAGAAAATGACTCCATCTCCAGAGAAACTGCTGATTCCCCCAAAAACTGCTTGCATTGCTCAGTGGAGGGGTTTTGCATGGTGCACGGCTGGAATATAAAAAGCGTCTTGGCAGCACCATTAGTTCTCATTACTTATAACATCTTTATTATTTTTTTTTTATTAAGTAAATGGTTAAAATGTAAAGAAATGGCATGTTTTTGTGAGCTTGCTGACTGAAGCACTAACCGGGGCGTAAACAAGTCCCGAGAACAATGCCCAGTTCACACACATTAACTAGTGGTGGGGGGGAAGAAAACACTTCTCTCTCACTTCATTTAAAACAACATCCATTGTTTGTTGTAAACACTCGTAAAAGGATGTGCAACATTTTTCTCTTATTCGATGAATATATTTTTATATATATATATATATATATATATATATATATATATATATATATATATATATATATATATATATATATAATATACATTCATATAAATCAATGAGACTCAGGAGCAAGCTGTTATTTCTTAGGCTGAACCCAAATTGCTAGCTGCTCCCTATATAGGTGCACTACATACAGCAATATAGAGTATGACTTCCCCCTACGCGACGTAGTGCACTACACGTGAAAGAATCGCTCGTTTGGGATGTAACCTCAATCCCTAAAGCAGCAGCAGCACTGCCTGGTTTTAGGGTGATTAAAACGCCAGTTATGGACACACGACTAAACAAACAGACTTTGCAAAAGGAACCGAGTGTTTATATTACCTCAGGCCCTGCTGTTTATCACCAAAAAAACCCAACACAACAAATAATAAAGCCTGTTTACCCGTTAAAGCAACTGCACTCAACAGGGCGCCGCCATCTTAGCCGCCTCACACCCCTCCCACTGCAACGCCCTTCCGCGCCTGGCGAGATAAAATAATCCGCATGAACGGTCACACGTTATCAGTACACGCGCACGAGACAGCTCGTGCCGCATTTGGCCAACGTCCGGGTCGTTTTCTGAGCCGTGTGTTTTTACGTGTTACTCATCACAAAGTCGCTTTTCCATGTGAAAAGTTTTCTACAGAATTCTGCATCTGGGTCCTAGGTTGTTTTTCCAACCGGGCGGAGGGATGCGATGCGGTTATGCGGTTTTTTTTTCTCTCGGACGATGTGGGCATGCGCGATTAATTAGTATAAATTAGAGTTTGTCGTCCAAACATCAGGAATTATTAACAAATGGCAGGAAGTCAATAAGCAGTTTATTGAATATTTAATGCATCCTGCTGCAATTAGATCAATAATTATGCAATTATTGCGATAGACTTCTTTCATTGCTGCATATAGTGTTGTGGTGGTTTAATGAAATAATTATTGTATTCTAGTATATGATATTCTGCTCATACAGGATGATCTATATATTATATATATATATATATATATATATATATATATATATATATATATATATATATATATATATATGCACATAATGCAATGTACCATATTCTGTATCCAGAGGATATTTATGGCAATTAAACAACAGTAAACAATAATAGGCTGCATACAGTATATGGTGCATTATGTGTGTAGAAAAAAATATATATATATATGCACATAATGCATCATATACTGTATGCAGCCTATTATTGTTTACTGTTGATTAATTGCCAATGATTGAGGGCATGATATTTTTATTTAGTTTTTTAAAACTGGAGAAAGAAAACTGAATCTAATTCAGCTGTTTTTTTCTTGAATATTGGGTGTATTTTATGGGTGTGTGCTGCCCCCGTGTGGCAAAACTCCTCAGATACCACGTTTATATTTGAAGTGCTTTTTAAAATTTGTAAATTTTTCCCATTTAAAGCGGTCAAATTTGGCTCTCTGTAGAAAAAGATCCCTTTTTTTCGCCTGCAATGTGATATCTGCTTGACTGAACGTGCTGCGTGGTTTTCGCGTGATTTGCTGAATTAAAAAAATAAGGGGAAAACACAGCTGATCCTTATATATATATATATATATATTATATATATAGATATATATATATATATAGAGAGAGAGAGAGAGAGGAGAGAGAGAGGGAGAGAGGGGGAGAGAGAGAGAGAGAGAAATTGAATCAAAAGCAACAAATCCAATTGATGGAAAGTGTCGGCTGCAATTCAATTGCAATTCATGTCCACCAGGTGTCGCCAAACCTGTTTATACTTCTTTAACGTTACAACTTTTCTTAATTTTGAATCGTCAGTTTTTAAGTAAAATGTTTTGAGCAACCGTATTTTGGTGTGTATTTACAATTCCATTTAAGTAAAATGGCATGTTTATAATCCCAAACTTCTATCTCTATATTCTGGTTCAAAATAATGAATGGCACGCAATATAAAATAAAATAAAATTGTAATAAATAAGCGATACTGTTCATTAATGTTGTGCTTTTTTTTGAAACTACAGTCCATGGTTTATTCTAATGTTTAGTGTAATATTAATCATATTAACCAAACCCACGACTTTATTGATCTGCAATGAAAACTTCGCATCAACTGCGTTTTTTTGCTCTTTTTTTCTTCGCATCGCAAAACAACAAATCAAACAGTTTGTGTTTGAGACAGAGAATGAGTTGTGTTGTAAAGAGCGACTTGATTAAAACTCACTCTAACTGTAGCCAAAGCAAATAAAAGCAAAGTTAAACACGGCACACTCCAGCACTTCTGGTTTGGTGTGTATGTTTAAGAGGTGTGTTCAGATGCTCCAATCACGCGCGTATTTTTTAATTAGTCTGTACATAATAACTGTCTGCCTTTACCATTATAAACTTCACAGAGCAGACATCTAAACAAATCAACAAACAAAAACAAGCAAATGAATGAAGCAAATAATAAATACATTATAGATGAATATTGTTCGTGGATGAAAACTTGTTCTCTGTAAACTTCCATTACAGTTTGTTACTGTTATGAAATATTTTTTAATCATTTTAATTGACCTGAAATCATTTCTAATTGATAGAAATAATACATTAATTAAAACAACACCATCCGTTCAGGTTATAAAGTGAATGGAGGTTAGAAATAAGATGATAGAATAAAAAATAAATGATAAAATGATAGAAATAATACATTAATTAAAACAACACCCTCCGTTCAGGTTATAAAGTGCATGTAAAGGTTAGAAATAAGATGATAGAATAAAAAATAAATGATAAAATGATAGAAATAATACATTAATTAAAACAACACCCTCCGTTCAGGTTATAAAGTGCATGTAAAGGTTGGAAATGGAAGAAATGATTTGGAGTTGATCAGCTCCCAGTTACGCAAACACGCCGCTAGTGCGCGCTCTGATTGGCTGAATGCATCGCGGTGAGATTCAGCGCTAAAACATTGTCGGATTGAAAAATCAGAGAGACACACACACACACACACACACACACACACACACACACACACACACACACACACACACACACACACACACACACACACACGCAAACGCACACACACACGCACATGCGCACACCATTGGGTTTATGACTAGAAAACAGTAAAGAAAAAATTGTGGGGAAAAAGGCAGTAAGAGAGACAACAGCAAAGGACAAAAGGTGAGAAAACTTTATTTTTTAATCAAGGACATCTCATTTTTTTAGTAATATCTTAGTAAAAAAAAGTTAAAAAATCTTAGTAGTTGTTTGGAAACAGGTATTACATATTAAGATATTTGTTAAACACATTTTCAAAACTAGTAGAAAAAAATGCAGAAAAAAATCTTTATTTTACAACTGTTTTTCGTGCGCATGTTGTGTATTTATGTGCTTTCAATAAGGAATCCATTTTTTAAAAAATGATTAATGATTAATTTCATATTAATATTTCAGAAATGCTTTTTTAAAAGAAAGAGTTAGCAAAAATAGTTTCTTTTTTTTTTAAATGCAATCATTATCCAGTAATTGCTTGGTGTTATTCATGTCAACAAAGTTTGAGGAAGTTTAGAAACATTTTGCATATTATTCAAAAGAATTATTTACAAAGCTCGGAACATAAAATTTCACAACACATATTTTCACAACATTTCTTTGCAACATGTTGGATAAACGTGAAGATTTTAGTTTGTGACAAAACAAAAGGCACAAATATACAGAAACAATCAAAGGCGGATAAAAGGAACAAATTCATATCGTTTTATTCTACATTTTCTCACAGGGTCGCGATGCCTCGCTCGTTTTTGGTTAAAAGCAAAAAGTCCGCCTCTTATAACGCGCACCGCTTCGTGGACGCGGAGGAAAATGTGAAGGAAGCAAATGCAGGTTTGTGTCTCATTAAATTAACATAATTAAGCTTTTTATTTTGGAGGTTTCATGTTTTTTTATTGTTTGTTTTTTTTTATTTTAATATTTTGTGTTCTATGTAGCTTTTACGTGAAATATGAAAACTAATCTGATTTGTTTTTATCGTTTATTGTCCTAAAATTGGTTGTGTGTGTGTGTGTGTGTGTGTGTGTGTGTGTGTGTGTGTGTGTGTGTGTGTTGCAAGTTCTGTCCTAACTGTTTTAAAAGTTCCATTTCTCATTCAAAATAGTGCATTACAATAGGCATTGGCCCCCAATCACAGCTATCATGCGCAATAAAATGTTTAAAGTTGTAAATAATGAAAAATCTATGTAACAATAATGAAAAAAATTGTTAAAGGTTATGTTTTTTTTTAAAGCGCGTTCATGTGACTCTTTAGCTCCATCTGCAGCATCCTTAATGATAAAGCTGGAAGTGTGTAGTGGGGTGATCCAGTGACGGTGTACAATACAGTTATTATTTTATCTAGAAAAATGCATCTGTTTTATATCTTTTAATACGTTTTACGTTACATCGCTTTTAAAAGTGTACAGAAGGAAATTTGTAATAATGGAATGGAATAAAGTGGTGTCACTTTATTACTTTAGGGAATTATTCCGTTATGCAATGCAAATTGGATTTGTTTAAGATATAATGCTGTATTTTCATGTCTTTTGGTGGCCATTTGTGTTAGTAAGTAAGTATTCATGCATCTATGTATGCAATAAAAAAAGCAGCGTATTATTATCAAATTTCTATACTATATATTATACTATAGTATAATATTATACTATATGTTTGTTAATTAATGGATGCTTTCCAAGATACAGATCACGACCCATTTAACATTAGGAGTGTTAAAAAAAGATCAGCAGAAACAAATCCACAGATATCTGTGTTAAACCAGATCCAATTGGAACGATGTATCTGAATTACTTGATAAAACGCTTCACTTCTAATCTGCCAACATGGACAAGCATCTGTGCAATTACCACCTTATCTTCCATCATAGCGTCATTTTCATTTTGCTTTTTTGTTCAGCCCACGAGCCTTCGCCATCAGAACCAAAGGGACCAGAATCTCCCAATGTGATGCATCCGGATTCTGTAGCCGAACCCGTTCACACAGAATCCTACACTTATGTGAAGCGTGAAAACAAACCCTGAGTGTCCCATCCCTTTACGCCTTGAGCAGTCAGTCACAGCTGGCCAGCCTTATTACATTTCTGGTAAGCTTGGCATGTCTACGCCGGAGGGCTGATTGTTGACATCTCGTTTTTTTTTTTTTTTGATCAGATATCATGCCTTGGTTCAGTTTTTTTTTTAGCTACGCTCGTTAGAAAAGTGTTTATGTTGCGTTCAGGTCGTCCGGGCACCCTCCCTGGATAAACAATCAGAGGTGTCACCAAACAGTTTCTTTTTTTCCTCCTCAGAGCCTCAGCTGGCAGAATTCCCACCCTACTATAAGGCACCGTATACCTGGGAGACCCTGCCTTCTCCGTACGACTTCAGGCATTTTGGACTCCACTCATCCCTCCTACAGCATGCGAGTAACCTCTACGGGTCTGAATTTAAACAAAGCCCGGAAGACCAGCAGCCGTTAGACTGCAGCACACATTACTCGCCTACCTCCGATACATACCACTGCATCACATGCGACAAGGTGAACATGTGCATGATCTCACAGATGTCGAGTCGAAACCAGTCTGTTTGTAGGCGTGAATGTTATATCAGAACCATGGTTTGGTATCACGCAGGTATTTTCAACTCCTCATGGCCTGGAGGTCCACGTCAGACGTTCTCACAGCGGAACCCGACCCTTCGGTTGCAGCATCTGCAGGAAAAACCTTTGGGCATGCCGTCAGCTTAGAGCAACACATGAACATCCACTCTCAGGTGACGACACAGCTATGGGTGGATTTCAATCTCCATGATAAACATTCAGTTCGTTCATATTTATCGCCTAAATTGTGTCACAAAATTGGCTGGAATTATGGTTGCAATTAATGCGAGATCAGGTGCACTGATTGGTGCAGTTTATTATTGAATCAGATGCATTATATTCAGAAAGATCCAAAAGGTAGGATTTATATTATTTCACATAATGATAAGAGTTTCTTAACATATCAGTGGAGCATTTTAAATTGGGTTTTTAGGTAATAATCTTTTCAACAAATACAATTTTAAGAAAGCAATTCTCATTAAGGCCCTATAAGTCTATTTACAAATATACTAATTAATCATGAGGAAAATCCTGCTGTAAATGCTCCTTCTGATCAATAATCAAGGTAATCTGATTAATCTTTCCTTGATTATTATCTGATTAATCTGACTAATCTGATAATAATAATAATAATAATAGAGAAAGACAAAACATTAAGCCAATAATGAGAACAATTGAGAAAAATAGACGTCATAATCTTATACTTGAAAATACTAAAAATGTAGATAAAAAACATTTACTTGCAATGAAATGAATTATTAATCAGCTGTCATTCTTTAATTAATATATGCCAGGTCAGGGGGGTATTTGGCATTTTAGTGATTATATATATATATATATATGAATAATTTATTTATGCATTTATTTATTATATGCATCATGTCAGATTCTTACTCTTTATTTGGGAGTTTGGTTATTTATTTATTCCTTTGTTTTAGGTAGTGACATATGTTTTCATTTCTAATCACGAGTACTGTAGGGGAGAAAGAGAAAGATTCCATTCATGAATTGTCCATACATGACACGAGACCATAAAATCCTAATATGATTTGGATATTACATTTATAACCCCTTCCTGGTTTAACTCGTTCATTTCCATCGTTATCAGATTGTACTTGTACATGGGAATTGTAAACTACATACATTCGGGTCGCAAGACAGAATTCCAGGAATTGTGATTTAACATAGTTATGCATTTTTGTCCCAAAAATAAAATTAGGAAAGAAGCTTCGAGTGCAAAATGTGCGGGAAGACGTTCAAGCGTTCCTCCACGCTGTCCACGCACCTGCTGATCCACTCGGACACTCGGCCGTACCCGTGCCAGTACTGCGGCAAGAGGTTCCATCAGAAATCCGACATGAAGAAGCACACCTACATCCACACAGGTAACGAGCAAAGCGACCGAACAAGATGGGAATCAATCCTGGACAGCTTTGATGTTTTCCGAAGCTGCTTTGTTTTCCCCGGAGCATGTTTCCAAGAGTAATAATTCAGCAGATAAATCAAGAAAAGGAGCGAAACAAATGTAAGAGTAGTTTGCATATCTGATTATGCTGTTTTGCTCGCGTCTATGTGAACGCTTCCTCTTTCGTGGTAGGCTGTATTGCTTCTAGTGAACCTGTGGAAATCTGGATTACTCGCAAATCTTTAGTCCGTGTTTATTTTAAGCATAGATTTTTACATTTGGGTTCAAATCCCCCGAGGCAGAGCTCCATTAAAGAAAAAGAAAAAAAGAAAAATGATTGATTGTTTTTCTTCCCCCAGCAATAAAAGGCAGTTATTTCTTTTCTTTTTCAATGACTAGGTGAAAAACCACACAAATGCCAGGTGTGTGGCAAAGCGTTCAGCCAAAGCTCCAACCTCATCACCCACAGCCGCAAACACACGGGCTTCAAGCCGTTCGGTTGCGAGATCTGCTCCAAGGGCTTCCAAAGGAAAGTGGACCTCCGCAGACATCACGAGAGCCAGCACGGCCTAAAGTGACACCCGGGTCAGGAGAAATCCCATAAGAAGACAATAGACGCATGAATCATTTGTTACGGACGGATAATGCACTAATTAATTGTGCATTAATCACATCAACAATATCAATATTAGAAATCATTTCTTTTTCACCATCGCTCTATTTAACCCTTAAATGTCTGCAGTCTGCCGAATTTTTGGGCCCCAAAGCAATCGTACACAAAGAAAACCACTTAAACCCTCTAATGGGATCCATTTTGTTCCATGTGTTTTAAATAATCTTTATGAACATTCACTGATAGTAACAGAAACGTCAATGTTTTCGCTTCTATGTGTATATTATTTAAGTCATTTGTATATTTGCATATTTATGAAATCTCCTGAAATTCGAAATGGCACCGAGTATGTGAATAAAATTTGTTTTCTTTCTCCTTATTTATTATTATTATTATTATTATTTTAAATCACATAATGCATCCTTGGAGTGATTTGGCAAATCAGGAGCAGAATGTCAGATATGTAAATCTTTAAATATATTAGTTCTCTCGTTGAAATGGAAACGAAAGACAAAATTGGCGTGGAAAGAGCGGTGCACACAGCGTGTTTGTTTTTTCACGTGTCCGCCCTGTAGAGGATCCGGATGCTTGTTCCCGTTGACTTTGCAGACGTTGGTGAACTTTTTTTTTTCTTTTTTTTTTTTTTTGCCCGAGGCTGTCTGAAATCTCTGTGCACTGGAGTGTCATATAAACGTGTACCTGGAATTCTGGCATGCAAATCACCTGTCGAGCAGGTTTCCAAACTACAAGGGAATGGATAAATGGACTTCACAACCTGGTGATAAGAGGAGGAGAGTGGGGGGGGGTAGCTTTAACGTAAATTCCATTATACTTCTCCTGAAATAGCTTAAATAAAACACACACACACACACACACACACACACACACACACACACACACAAGCCAGTGTTTGACTTCCAGGAGGGTTACTGGAGTGAAAGATTTACATATGTTGGATATTTTAGTAAATTGACAAGGGGATAAAAAAATCACATGGCCTTTAGTCCTCTGAGAGATCTGGTTAAGACTGTTGTGTTAGCATAAGGGCTTTAGTCTCACTGTCAGAGAACAGAGCCAGAGAGATTTTGCAGACACTCCCGTCACTCCCATCAATCCAGCTTCAGCTGCTTTGACAAACAAATTCTTGATGACACCGCTACACACGCACAGGCTTTCTCAAACAAAAGAGACAGTTAGGAAAATCCCACATCAGCACGATACGTCTTTTGGAGGCTCCCAGTTTCCTTGTTTATTTGTAACATGTGGGGAAAAATGTACTTGTACATACAAAGCAACTCTTTCTGAATCAGAAATCATCGTCACACAAATCACAAAAATCTGGTTGGAATTCCGGTTTGGATTTTGCTCGATGAACAGATGAAAAAATAACAATTTCGGGTTAAATAACGTTATTGTGAGGCAAAAGGACGATCGGTTTGCAGGGTGTGCTGAAAGTAAACTTTACACTGCATAAACACTGCAAAATCTAAGAAAGGGAATTTTTCTACAATCCTTTTTTTTTTAACAGGAAAGATTAAAAGTTCTTAAAATTCACATTCGACTATAAATCTTAATGTACGTAAAAAAAAAATTGTACTTGTCCAGTCTGGGCGAGTAAATGTGAACACGTGTGAACTCTAGAAACAAGCGACAGATTTAAAATGCAAGAATAAAGTGAATGTACAAATGATTTTAAGACAAAAACTGCACTTAGATCAAGAATCATAAGAAAGGGTCCAACTTGGGCTTATAAAACCTAGAAGGGCAGTAGGAGCTCAGTGGTGAAGGCTTCGGCGTCTGGACCTGAAGATTACAGGTTCAAAACCCACCACCACCAAGAGCCCCTAGTGCAGGGGTGGGCAAACTACAGCCCGGGGGCCACATCCGGAACCTTGGTCCTTTTAATCCGGCCCGTCTGAACTGCTTCGCTTCTTTGCCGCACCAGAAGAAAGTATAACCGCACAGCAGTGCTGACATTGTTGGAGTTGCTCAGTGAGAAAAACGAAGGAAAAATACAGCAATATTTTTTATTTTATTTTTTTTTATTATTATTATTTTATTTTTTCTTCTCTTCTTTTCCTTAAATGGAATATCCTTATTCTTTTGTCAGAATAATGAACGTGATATCATTTACCGCTCTTTACAAGTGGAATAAAGTAATATTTTATTATTATTATTGTTGGTTCGGCCCACAACACACCTCAGGTTTCTATGTGGCCCTTTGGTAAATATAATTGCCCCCCCCCCCTGCCCTAGTGGTTAAAAAAAAAGTCTGGGCTTGTTATATTTTGTCTGGTTATAGGATCCAGTAGAATTAATTATCGACTAGACATTAATGCTAGTTTCAAGAAGGCAATTTTGTTTAACCCATTAGCAGATTGTAGTACATTTTAACTAGATATAAGAGAATATTGCTTGTTTCCAGAAGGGCTTTTTTTTGTACTGTAGTCAGGTACGTATTACCAAAGCAGTTCTGTACAATTTGAGTAGAAAATGTAATTTCTGATATTTGTATTTAATTTCCTTTGTGATACATCGTTAATATAAAAAGACTATCTGTCATAGTTATAGTTAGATTTGTACTTTTTGCTTTGCATCCACGTTTTCTTGCCTTCTCAGACACTTCACTTTTGTGTGTTTGCTTTCCTTTGAAAGATGCATCACATTGAAACACACACACACACACACACACACACACACACACACACACACACACACACACACACACACACACACACACACACACACGCACATGCCCATGAGTCATCCATGTGTTGGAAGAGCGATGCATAATTATGCAGATATCAGATAAGAGCTTCAGTTAATGTTCACATCAAACTCCAGAATGGGGGCAAAATCATGAGCTTAGTGACTTTGACCGCAGCGCGGATGATGGCAACATATGGGCCGGTGTGAGTGTTTCGGAAACTGATGATCAAGGATTTTTTTTACACATAAGAGTTTCGGCTATGTATGAAAAACATAAAGCATGCATGCAATGAGAGAGAGAGAGAGAGAGAGAGAGAGAGAGAGGGGAGGGGGAGGGAGGGAGGGGGGGATAAAACAACCACTTTTTACAGACGCGCTAAACAGAAAAGCATGTCTCGGTTGAAGTTTAAGATCGAAGACGTCGCAAACAGGAGAAGAGCACATCCGACTCCACTCCTGTCAGCCAGGATCGGATGCTACACTCGGTATAATGTAACACGTTTATGTGCATTCGTGGATGCATTCTGCAAAATAAATAAATAAACCAAATGCATGGAGCAGCTTTTCCACTCCGACCCCCGAGTCGAAGTTGTTGTCCCGTGCAAGACAAGTGAAAAAAAAATCAGTGTGCAAGGGGAAACTGACTATACCTCTTCTTTGGTAGTTGGTAAACAAATCTGTGGTGCCTATGCAAATGACTGTTTATGTATTAACCCGGCACCAGGGTCTACAACCAGACAGTTACACCTGCATCCTGGTGCAAAGCCATAGATCAAATCAGAAATGTCCCACAGGCAGCCGAGTGGAGGAGTGTGACGGACAGGGTGGGAACGAGTGCGTTATTCGTGTTGGGGGGGAAATAAAGGAGGCAGAAGACAACCAGGCTGTTACTTCCTTGTATGTGTGTGTGTGTGTGTGTGTGTGTGTGTGTGTGTGTGTGTGTGTGGTGTGTGTGTGTGTGTGTGTGTGTGTGTGTGGTGTGTGTTTCAGAGTTTCAGGATCTCACAGTATCTGTAGTGACATGATGAGCATTGCATTACGTTTGAGTCGCACCACAGCTTTGTAAATATTTGAATAAAACATAAAGGGATTATACACGTGTGTACTGTTAGACAGCCCCCCCCACACACACACACACACACACACACACACACACACACACACACACACACACACACACACACACCCCACCCAACGGTCTTAAATCTCACCGAGAAAATCCAGATCAGATAAAAAAAAAACGTGTCAAGTGTTGGGGACAAATGCAAAAAAAAAAAAAAAACTGTTAAACCCTGAGGAAACAGTGGCATAAATCATGATATGAGGTTAAAAAGACAAAATAAAAGAATACACGTGAAGGTGTTTTTGTTTAATGACAGCATGTTCCCAGTAATCACCACACCTACATGCTTTGTCACAGTAATATTCAGCACGATTTTGCGAAGACACAGGATTCCATACAGAGAGCTGATGAAGCATGGATAAAGAGAAACAGGGACGAGAGAGAGAGAGAGAGAGAGAGAGAGATAGAGAGAGAGAGAAATTTGTTTAGCAAATGAGCTGTATGCAAACCAGTCTGGCTGATCTCTTGCTCAATGGGTGCATTTTGTTGAAGTGGAGGAGGGTTGAAGTGCTTTAGAATTACTATCATTGATGAAATTAAACTTTAAAAGAAAGAAAAACAGCTATACTACTGTTATGAAGGCCGTGTGTGTGTGTGTGTGTGTGTGTGTGTGTGTGTGTGTGTGTGTGTGTGTGTTTATATGAAGCGGGGGGTGTAAAACGTTTCCATTACAACAAATTTGCACAAAACTCATTCAAAAAATGGAGACAGATACCGGCAGCCGACGCATTAGGCGTTTTTATTTGTAATCGGAGACGTAGGCGCGTTATACACGCATTAATGGGGGGGGGGGGGTGGGGGTAATAGTGCGGGATTTCACAGAGGACATTCATTCATTCATTCATCTTCTAGCGCTTTATCCGATCTTCCCTCGGGTCACGGGGAGTCTGTGTCTATCTCAGGCGTCTATTGGCATTAATGCAGGATACACCCTGGATGGAATGCCAACCCATTACACCACACAAACACACACACACACACACACACACACACACACACACACACACACACACACACACACACACACACACACACACATTCACACACTAGGGACAATTTTCCAAGGTGCCAATCAACCTACCGTGCATGTTTTTGGACCGGGGGAGGAAACCGGAGAACCTGGAGAAAAACCCCCTGAGGCACGGGGAGAACATGCACAAACTCCACACACACATGGCCGAGACGGGAATCGAACCCGGACCCTGTGAGGCGAACGTGCTAACCACTACGCCACCGTGCCCCACACAGAGGACATGTAGATTCCGAATTTCCGGATGAACGCGTCCTCTTGTTTTTGAGCTGTGCAGTGCAATAGCGCCTCGTGTAGCACCTGAACCATCATGCCCAAGGCAAGGCAAGGTATATCATATGACTTGATAGACTTCCACCTATCATGTGGAAAAAAAAAAGTTTCCATGACAGTTTTGCGAATTATTCCTTTTTCGCATTGTGCGAATTTTCCATTCCACATATTTTCAATTCGCTATTTCAATTTGCACAGTGTCATGGAAACGCGCTTCATTTTGCTTTTTCGCATCGTCTGAAAAACCACCTCATGCGAGCTGTTGTGTATTTATGCAATGCAATATGTCCCATTGTTCGCTAGGTCCCATCTCGTGTATTTTTCCTTTCTACCGATAAGTAAGATATATAAAACGAGTGTAAAAACCTTTTTTTGTGTGTTTTTTTACGAATTTGACGTGTTTCCATTAGGCGTATTTTCAATTCGTCTATTTAAATTTGTGCATTTTGAAGGATAATGGAAACGCGCTTATTGATTGCAATGCTACAAGTGCATTTAGACGATCCAAGTGTGATGTTTTTCGCAAATATTTATTTCGTCATGTTTGTCCATTCGCTTTCCTACGAAGTACCAGACAAACACAAATTAGCCTGCAGCTGCTTCTGCCGATGGAGAACTTCCAATGAAACGTTACATTGTGAGCCTCCAAGGATGCTGAAACAGGATGTGATGTTCGTCGGCGCCACCGGATTATTCAAAATATTCACCCGCCGTCCACGATTCGCCAGTAACGCCGCTGAAACTCACCATATTGATTGGTGGAGTCCTTTATAGCACTGCTATAACACATTAATTAACGTTTATTATCGCGTCTGTTGTAAGTCGACACAGGGCTTAACAAGTCTCGAAAATTTCTCTGAGACATTTTTTCCATGTGCGAGCAGCTTTTTCACAACAAACGCATCTGGTATCTACTGTTGATCTCACAATGATTTACACACTTTGTCCTCTTTGACATGGTGGAAGATAGATGGCGTTTGTTTAGATCTTCCCCGGGCTTTAGGGCTCACGGTTAAATGGCTGACGGTGTGTTTTATGAGCAGAGAGGAGTCGCAGATACAGAAAGTTTGTAGGGCAGTGACGGGCCACGACCCCCGAAAAGCCACAGATTACTGAGCGGCATGGAGGGAGATAAGAAGCAATCTTTATTTAAATCCACAAAGAGAAAGCAGCACAGGAATAACTGACGTTTGCTTCGTACAAACGATACAAACGAAGGTCTATTTGTATCGTAGTTTTCTTCGTCAGAATTCTTTGTTTTGTCGAATTAAAACGGCGTGATGAATGTCTTCGCAGAACAAATTTTCCGCGGACGCCAGGAAACCCATACAGCTGAGTGGCACTGGGGTGATACTGCATGATCGACAGCTACTACACAAGACCGGATAAATGGTTGAGAGCAAACGTCTCCTCATGGCATTAAAACGAGCAAAAACACCAAAACACAACTTCTATTCGAGGAGACGGAGGGGAGAAGTTACAAAGATGATGCATGAAGGAGACGTCCAAGCGAAGGAGAAAGCCTGCGAGGACTTCATACGAATTATAATAGTGAAATCTGGTGCACGCAGGCCTCTGGGAACAGGCCGGTCTCTGACGACGGGAGTGTTCTTATCAGGCCCGGGTCAGGCTGTAACGGCCAGGACACTGTCGCTGCGTTCAGGGCGGAGCTAGAGTCCGAGCACAGAGATAGAACCGTGAGCAAGAGTAATCAGTGAGCAACAGAGCTCCGAAGACAGATCCTCCTCTTTCCATACACACACACACACACACCACAGATTGGCACGGCTGAGTTTTAACGCTTCCTCCATCAGCCCCGCTGGCCTCCTTCTCCTCAAGCTGAAAATGTTACATAAGCCGGAGTAGGAAGCCGCAGAGCTCCTTATCTTAGTCCAAGAGCAAGGGCAATGTGATGGACGAATTGTGGCATGTCCAAAAATACATCCTTATACGCGATGCTCGAGTCAGCTGTCAAAATTTCACACGTCTTCCACACACGCGCAGAAACGAAACGCCCAGTCATGCTGAGATAAAAACAGAGTTCTTGCAAAACATTCAAACTTTCTAAGTATCGAGATTTTCTGTTTCAAGTCTCGTTACAAAGAACACATTTTTCTAGACATGGATTTTAGTCCAAATGTTCACGGGATGAGCAATATTCAGTATTTCAGGTCCAAAATATCAACGAAAAGCTGGACGAAATGTACTTCTAAAAATATTCGATGATGCTTTGGCGCCGTGTGGGCCGGTATTAGATTAAATCATCATTTAAACTGTAAAATATGTACAAATGTTGACGTAAATACTTTTCGACTGGAAGACCTCAGACAGTTCAGATCACGAACAGAACACTGAGCACTGGGGTCCCTCAGGGGTGCGTGCTTGGGCCCCTGCTGTTCACCACACCAGAAACAAATCATTAAAGTCGCTGTAAAATGTGAACTGTAAAATGTTTAGTTCACATCAATGAAGGTTTTATAGATTTCGGTGAGCAGAAAATCCTTTAATTTGTGGAAATGTAAAAATTTGCACATAGGATTTGCTCCAGTGGGGCACGGTGGCGTAGTGGTTAGCACGTTCGCCTCACACCGCCAGGGTCCGGGTTCGATTCCCGTCTCGGTCATGTGTGTGTGGAGTTTGTGCATGTTCTCCCCGTGTCTCAGGGGGTTTTTCTCCGGGTTCTCCGGTTTCCTCCCCCGGTCCAAAAACATGCGTGGTAGGTTGATTGGCACCTTGGAAAATTGTCCCTAGTGTATGAATGTGTGTGTGTGTGTGTGTGTGTGTGTGTGTGTGTGTGTGTGTGTGTGTGTGTGTGTGTGTGTGATGGGTTGGCATTCCATCCAGGGTGTATCCTGCCTTAATACCCGTAGACGCCTGAGATAGACACAGACTCCCCGTGACCCGATGGAAGATCGGATAAAGCGGTAGACGATGAATGAATGAATGAATGAATGATTTGCTCCAATTTGACCGGACTGAAACTTTGGCTCCCTCGTGTGGACATAAAGAGAAATGACATAAAATGTGCTCGTCGTAAGCAACAAAGGAACAAAATAAATAAAAAAATAACTGAAGATTTATGTAAATATATACATATATTTTAAAAAAAACAGCAAGACTAGATTCATAGATAAAGAGGTTTTATTTATCAGTACAAACCGAGGCCGCAAATGCGTTCAAAACAGTCTCCGGAGTGCAGAATCTCTTTCTCCTTTTTTTTTTTTTCTTTGACAGGGTTTTTTTTTTTCAGCCAGAAAAACATCAACATCAAGAAAATGTCAATAAAGTTCAAAAGAGAAGAGCAGAAACTCTCGCCGCTGTCGGAGAAACTTCCATGATGTTTATTTATTTATTAGTTATTGGTTGTTGTTGTTGTTGTTTACATAATCCTTGATGTTAAAGATTTAAACACGTCCTAAGGTGACGTTGCACTGCCATCGTGTGATCATGCCCATAAAATAACGCCCTCTCTCTCTCTCTCTCTCTCTCTCTCTCTCTCTCTCTCTCAAAAAGATTACAAACTTTTATTTTCTTTTAAATGTAATACACAATAATGTGCCTTTACAACATGGAAAAAATAAGGAGCGTGTCGTATCTCAGGTTTGCATTTAATGTGCTGATATTGTTCATTTATAGAAAAAAAAAAAACAAAAAAAAACTATCAAAGCTTCCCGGCTTAAGCAGTCAATACAGCAGTGAGTGTGTGTGTGTGTGTGTGTGTGTGTGTGTGTTTCTTTGCTCCTTAAGAAGAAGAAAAAGTTTCTGTCTAAAATCCCAAATCCTAGAAAAAGCGCAGATGCAGACAAGTTCTTTTCTTTTAATAAGTTATTTATTATACTTCCCCTCAATTCGAGTCTATCTCTATATTTAAATTTCTTCAAACATTTAACAACAAACAGCACAATAAATTAAGAAATAACCACAAAGCTGAAGAAGATCCTGCTTTTTCCCCCCCACGATCGATACAAAGCGTACAAGGTCGTGTTAAACTCTATAAAGTTCGGGTTACGCGTTCCGAAACCTGTACGATTGGAAAAACACACACCTGTGCGGAGACAGCGATCTTGTTAACAGCAGGTAAACACCAATCGACATGAACGTTGTGTTCAGATACAACAGATGATTTAAATCAAAGAACAAAAAAAACGGGGAATTGTTTTTTTACTGCATTACACAGCAAAATTTTAACAAAATATGTCATTAAAAAAATGCAAATTTTGGTCCAAAATGAGCAAAAAAGAAATGAAACATGCCCGCATGTTAACCAAAAATAATGCACACTGAACTTTTAATAAAAAAAAAAGAGACTGTTTTTGTTTACGCGCCACACAAAAGACGGATATGAGTATGAATGAAAGGATGCGCTCGTTGGCACGGCACGGCACGGCACGGCACGGCAACGCTGCCAAAAACGACCGAAATGCCACGGATAAACAAACCGGACCAAATCGGAGCTGCTTCCCTTCACCGTGCCGCGGCGTGATCCACACACACACACACACAGTGACGCGTAAAAGACCAAATGCAGCTTTTTATTACACAAAGACAGCGAGGCACTGCTGTAGGACGGAGAGAAAGAAAAGACTTAGAGATATCCCATAATAAATCCTTCATAAAGCGGAATCCTCGCTGAAGGATGACGAGGAGAAAAAAACAAAAACAAAAACACTAAACAAACTAAACACCGGCCGTGTTTCAAAACCTCCCTATTTCCTATAAACTGCAAAGTGCGTTATGGGTCATCTGTGCATGATTCGGACCGTTTTTAGGGGTGCATTATGGGATGGCGAGGGACAGTGCGGGTGATCGGTGGCATTTAATGGAACGTGAACGTCGTGGTTTAAAGGTCGCGCTGGTTTAATATATTATTCTTAGACACTTTCTGATAATTCTTGACGAGAATTTTTGTTTTTACGGAATACACAAGGCAGTTTGTCCCCCCCCCCCCCAAAAAAAAAAATATAAATAATTATTACACTAAAGGAAAAAAAATGAAATCGCTTTTAAATACATATTTCCACAAGATTCCCTAAAGACAATTACAAAATAATAATAATAATCATCATCATAAAATGCATATTGAACCGTCTACAGAATGTAACACTTTGAAATCTGTTTCAGCTATTGCTCACATGAGAGGCCAAAAACTAAACAAACAAACAAACAAACAAAACATAATTAAAAGAAAAAAAAAATGACTAAAACACGATGAAAATTGCCTGAAGTTTTCAGTGTTTACGTTCTCGAAGCAGTTTTCCCAGTGACTGACTTTCTCCCAAAACGCAAGAGCACAAAAAGATCTCTCGTGTCTCCGTATTGCTTTCGCCGATGACGTGACAACGATCGATTTACGGTCGAACGTTGATTTTATTCCTAACTTGAACAAAAAAAAACAACAAACAAACAAAGAAAATCAGCCTAGGTTTAAGCGAGCATCTTTAAGCTTAACTAGCAGCGACACCGGAACGCTGAGATACGAGTCAGGAATGACGCCGTGACGCACTACTGGACCGGTCAGGCTCTAGTACTAGGAGAAAAGAAATGAAGCAAGAGGAAGAAAAGAAGGAGGAAGAGGAGGAGGAGGAAAAGGAGGAGGAGCCAGACGACGAAGAGGAGGCAGTGGCTCGGATGGGATTGGCTGATGTGCGAGGGCACACACACACACACACACACACCGGCCCACAATCCACACAGATCCCGAGCGGACGGCTAAAGGAGCAGAGCGGAGTACTACTGTACGAAAGAAATCACTATCTCCGGAAACAATGAGGATTATGATGCACGTGAAGCGCCGGCGCCCTTCGCGCGGCTTCCTGTAGACCAAGCGTTATTCCAGAGTGCGGTCGTTCCCGCTGGAGTCCAGAGGGGGCGCTCGTCTTCATCTGTCCACGTTTTTGGAGTTAACCCTAGACCTCTGTGGAAAATAGGATACTCTGTCGTTTGCTGTCCGGCGTGGGAATCGTCTCCAGCTGGAGGAAGTAGAGCAGGACTTGGACCTAATTTGGAAACAGACAGAATCGTCTCACACCTCCAATCTACTTCCGTTTAGCAATTTGCGTATTCATCTCGGGGTCGTACCTGCGACATGACCTCGAGCGACCAGCTGTCTCCCATGGTGATGGGCTGCGTGGGGTTGGTGGGAATCTTGCTGTCTTTTTCCGCCGGTCGGAGCAGAGTGGGTCCGAACACTGTGGCCAGGTTGTGCAGAGACATCTTATTGACGCTCTCTTTTTCAGCAATCCTGACGTACGCAGGGAAGCGATAAATAATCAAAAGCAATTTCACAAAACAAACATCGGTCTTGCAAAAAAAAAAAATCCTGACCACTGGCATCGAAACCATATTTATGGCGTCCTCTGTAAGCCATGTTTACACAGAGAGATATATATGGAAATATAGCGATGAATTGAGACATATATTTCTTCGTCTTAACACAAGCGTAGCATTTTTTTTCTTATAATAACTCCTTTTTTTAACTCATGCATGGTTATTTAGGCTGGTGAGAAATCCCTGAACAATATATTGAAAAAAAATCAATAAATAAATTGGTTAAATATTAAATATTTAATTACATATTAATTATTCATTCATTCATTCATTCATTCATTTTCTAGCACTTTATCCGATCTTCCCTCGGGTCACGGGGAGTCTGTGTCTATCTCAGGCGTCTATGGGCATTAAGGCAGGATACACCCTGGATGGAATGTCAACCCATCGCAGGGCACAACACACATCACACACACACACACACACTAGGGACAATTTTCCAAGGTGCCAATCAACCTACAGTGCATGTTTTTTTGGACCGGGGGAAAACCGGAGAACCCGGAGAAAAACCCCCTGAGGCACGGGGAGAACATGCACACAAACTCCACACACACATGGCCGAGACGGGAATCGAACCCGGATCCTGGCGGTGTGAGGCGAACGTGCTAACCACTACGCCACCGTGCCCCTACATATTAATTAAATAAATTAAATAATAATTAATTAATAATTTGTTAATTTAATGATTAAATATTTAATTACTATTAAATATCTCGAGTTAATGCTCGTCAATCTTGGAATCATTATTTTTCTTTTTCCATTCGTGTCAGTTTTGACAAAGAAAAAGAAACAAATAAAATAAAGGAGTGGAATTTTTGTCCTGTTTATTCAAAAGGACTAAAAGAAGGAATTTTAAATGAGCAGCGGTGATTTGGTGCGAACCTCTTTAAGTGATCCAGCAGAAACAGGAACGTGACCAGGTTGGGTTCGGGGAGCGACAGCAGCAAGTTCAACATGCAACTCTCTTTAGCCACGCTGTCTGAAAGAGCTACACACACACACACACACACACACACACACACACACACACTAATCAGCACACGTCATCCTTGAATTTAAAAAATCCAGATATTTTGGTCTGTTTTGGGAATAAAATCCGACCGACCGATGCCTCCAGCGAAGTTGGGATACAGCTCATCAGTAAAGAGTGGCTCAGGGAGCTCCCGGAAATAAAGCTTCAATGTTCCAGCGATGGCGTTCACGTCCATCTCACTCATCATCACTGAGACATCCTTATTATCTGTGAGAAATGGAGGGAGAGAGATTAATATACACTCAAAGCAATCAAAATAATATAGATGGAAACAATGCAGCCAAGTTAAGCCATTAATATAATCCTACACTGGGTTCGGAGTCGGCTTGGGAATCGAAAATCCATTCCGATTCTGGAATGGGATACTTTATATGAATAATGGGATATTTGTTCTAAAATGAAAAATTCCTCTGATCGATTCCTGGGCGCTTTTTCTTTTCACCTTCCAGGATCTTCCATGCATCTGCCAGGACCTTATGTGGTAATCTAAACATCGGTTACAAGAAGCGCGAAGACAAAACCGAGTGTAATTAAACTAATATATCACAAGCAACGTGTCACGACCAACATGACTAAACATCTGCAGTTAATTCACCACAGCGTGTTTGATTCGCTGTTCACTCGTGTGCAGAAAATAAACATGTTTGATAAATTAACATTTGACTTGTTGTTTTTACTGTATCGGAGTGAGATGGAAACTGTGAATCGATAAGAATTCGAATCGATAAGCGATAAGAGAATCAGATCAATAAGCAGAATCGGAATCGATAAGCAGAATCAGATTCGGAATCAATAAGCAGAATCGGAATCGATAAGCAGAATCGGAATCGATAAGCAGAATCAGATTCGGAATCGATAAGCAGAATCAGATTCGGAATCGAATCAATAAGCAGAATCAATCGGAATCGATAGCAGAATCAGAATCAGAATTCGGAATCGATAAGCAGAATCAGATTAAGCAGAATGGAATCGATAAGCAGAATCAGATTCGGAATCGATAAGTAGAATCAGATTCGGAATCGATAAGCAGAATCAGATTAAGCAGAATCGGATCGATAAGCGATAATTCGGAATCGATAAGCAGAATCAGATTCGGAATCGATAAGCAGAATCAGATTTGGAATCGATAAGCAGAATCAGATTCGGAATCGATAAGCAGAATCAGATTCGGAATCGATAAGCAGAATCAGAATCGGAATCGATAAGCAGAATCAGATAAGTAGAATCAGATTCGGAATCGATAAGCAGAATCAGATTTGGAATTCGGAATCAATAAGCAGAATCAATCGGAATCGATAAGCAGAATCGGAATCGATAAGCAGAATCAGAATCAGAATCGATAAGCAGAATCAGATTCAGAATCGATAAGCAGAATCAGATTCGGAATCGATAAGCAGAATCAGATTCGGAATCGATAAGCAGAATCAGATTCGGAATCAATAAGGAATCAATCGGAATCGATAAGCAGAATCAGATTCGGAATCGATAAGCAGAATCAGATTCAGAATCAGAATCGATAAGCAGAATCAGATTCGGAATCGATAAGCAGAATCGGAATCGATAAGCAGAATCGAATCAGAATCGATAAGCAGAATCAGATTCGGAATCGATAAGCAGAATCAGAATCGGAATCGATAAGCAGAATCAGAATCAGAATCGATAAGCAGAATCAGATTCGGAATCGATAAGCAGAATCAGAATTGATAAGCAGAATCAGAATTGATAAGCAGAATCAGAATCAGAATCGGAATCAGGTTCTTTTGATTCAGGTTCCTTTCAGGGAATCATCGCACAAGAGCTGCTGTCGTTTTCATCCTGTCTGTACTCACTGGTGTCGAAGGCGGTTTTGAGAGCCTGGATGTCGGTGGCCACTCCTGAGACGCGGTAGATGCCGACCTCTTCCATTCCCCTCCTCTCGATCTCCTCCAGACACTGCCTGACGATGTAGGGAACCTTCGAACGCTCTCGTCTGAACAGGAATTACACAGTTTACCGTCAAAACCAACTCTGTGTTTTTATTACGATATCTAAAGTGAAAATCAGGAATATTATCCGACTGCTATTTATTTATTTATTTATTTAACTCCGGACCCCTTATTTACTCATTTACATGCTGGAGATCGTTTCTCTTGGAGCTTTACAGTAGGTCCTGTTAAATTGCCTTAAGGCTACAAAATGCGTGTGTTGAGATTGATGTTCTTACTCGACGTTGACAAACAAATCGTTTACTCACTTGGTCACTGTGGAGATTTTCACTCCAAACACTCCTGTTTGTTTACACGAGGATGTTCGCTTCAGGCTGAACTCTCGGCTTGTGAACTTCATCGACAGCTTCACCTCGATCTATATCATAAAATAGACATCAGAGTATATAGTATATATATATATATATATATATATATATAGAGAGATATATATATAGAGAGAGAGAGAGAGAGGCCCTGAGAGAGAGATATTGCTATATAGGTATAGACACACACATATACAGTACAGAGTAGACAGAGGATTGACACCACTATACAAGCATAAACATAAACATGTGTAAACAACGTGTTATGTGATATTTGCACGATGCTCACCCCATTCATAGGAATGACGGTCCTCTGCCAGTCTTTGCCCTGAATCATCTGCGGATCCAGCTGAAAAATATGCCAAATATTTTTTTACGCACAATAAAGTCGTAGATTTATTACGCAACTTTCTCAATTTTTGCATCAAATGTCTTTTTTCCCCCTGTTGGTTATACCTATAGAACGCATGCAAAGCCAAACACAGGGTCACTAATCAAATCTGTTCCTCACCCACATCTGTATCTCACACACATCTGTATCTCACACACATCTGTATCTCACACTAAGGTGGAAACTTTGATCATCTATATAATGAATATTGTTGTAATTTTGAAAATGACTGGTGCTGATGCAGTCCATGAACCAAAAACCGCTTTCACATCACAAGCACAAAGGGAGTAAAATAAACACAGCAGATCCCTCTCTCCTTGGGAAAAAGACGGATGAGATCGCACGGACAGAATTCCCATTTGAGGCCTTTTAAGGAGTAAGAAAATGTGATCATTAGTGGGTGACGACGTCGTACCACGATTTGTCCTTTGCCGATAATGCGGT
>JACRUU010000006.1:17659754-17682254 GCA_030449085.1 Kryptopterus vitreolus | reverse complement strand
TCTACCTGCCTCCTTTCCGGCTCAGCAGTCGACACCCCCCCCCCCACAAACACACCACACACACACACACACACACACACACACATTTTCTAGACAGTATGTCATCGAGGTCCGGTCCTCATGATTGTAAGAATACACAGCTACTGAATACACACACACACACACACACACACACGACACACACTGAAGAATAAGAAGACGTGAAGAATAAAGAAAATAAAAATAAAAAATAAAGAATAATAATAATTGGAAGGGCAGGAGGAGAATAAATATATAATAATAGAATGAGAAAAAAAAAGACAAGAGTATAAGAAATAATGGACGAACGAAAATAATCCGGAGGAAACGAATATAGATAACTAAAATAATAACAAAGAAATAAGAGAATAATAAGGAGAAGAAAACAAGAATAAGAGAAGGAATAATAAGAAGAATAGAAGAAAGAATAAGACGAATAATAGAAGAACGGGTGTTGTGATGAATAAGAAGATTATAATAATAATAGGAATAAAAGTGACTACTAAGTAATAAAGAATAGTACTAATAACAATAATAATAATACTAATAATAATAATACTAAATACTAATAACTAATAATAATAAAACATATAATGTATAGAATAATAATAATAATAAACAATAATGAGGGGAAGACAAATAAATAATATTAATAATAATACTACAACTAATAAAATAATAATACAATAATAAGATAATAATTTTAATAATAAAATAATAATAATAAACATTAATAATAATAAATAAATAAGGTATTATAAAATAATAATAAAATATAATATATATAATATAATAATACTACTAATAAATAATAATAATAATAATAAAATAAAAAAAATAATAATAATAATAATAATATATCATCTCGCAAACATATAACAACTATGATCAGCACATTTGTATTTACAGGTAAGTGCTTCAGCCAGCAGGGCGGCAGCAATGAGCTCCGTCGCCACACTCGCCCTCGCTTTGTTAAATTATTTACCCGTTTTTCTTGCGACGTTTAATATTTGTATTCGGGGCATCTCGCAATGATTATTAAACAAGTTTAATCTTTTGTTTTTATGAAAGTTTGAGAGTGATGTGTCGTTGTTGTGGGAGGGCGGAGCCAGATCTGGCAATATGACTTGACTACAGCGATCTCAATCCAAACACAATATAATATAACAACAATAATAAAATAAAATCGGACCTGACGTTGAGGGGAATTCAAATTGCTTCAAGCGTGCACTCTTTATGATTGTTTTCACCCAATATCACCAATTTAAACTGGTTTAATATCAACAATGAAACTGGTTTATTATCACTAATTAAACCAGTAAGTCTCTTCTGATCAAAACCAGTTCACACACACACTCCCGTTGGTGCGGCTCATCCTCCAATCACAGAACGAAATAGGAACAGAGGCATTTTCAGGAAGCAGTGACGTCATGGGCGTCGGCTTTACGCAGGTATTCTTGGTCGAGCTTTTTCACACGGAGAGTCACATGACTTTGGAGTGCAGTTATACACAAAACGAAGGTTTATTACACCCTCTGGTCTCGGCAGAAATCCGCACTACACTTTAAAAATGCAACAGCGCTTCCAATAAGCACTTTGGGGGTTTGTTTTTCCCGAACACCGGACGCTACAGAGACGCGTATTTACGTATTTTACTCTGATTGGGATTTCAGCGGACAATAAATCCTAAAGCACTTCAATAAAACAAAGAGCGCTGCGATATTTTATTCATCCTTCCTTTATACTCCTTGGTTACTTTAAAATCGCTATTATTAATCGTAAAAATGTACGTACTTGAAATATATGCAGCGTGTGCTAAAGATTTATGAGAATATATCGAGAATATATCACATCACACTGTAACACCGTAATCTACTGCAAACCTTTTCATTTTCCCTCCGTAGCGCTCGTCAAACCAGCTGTCTCTGCACATCACATGACATTCTACACATCACATGACGTTCTACACATCACATGACATTCTGCACATCACATGACGTTCTACACATCACATGACATTCACATGACATTCTGCACATCACATGACATTCTGACACACATCACATGACATTCTGCACATCACATGACATTCTACACATCACATGACATTCTACACATCATGACATGACTGATTCTACACATCACATGACGCTTCTACACATCACATCACATTCTACACATCACATGACATTCTGCACATCACATGACGTTCTACACATCACATGACATTCTGCTACACATCACATGACGTTCTACACATCACCTGACATTCTGCACATCACATGACATTCTGCACTCACACATACACATCACCTGACATTCTACACATCACATGACATTCTACACATCACATGACATTCTGCACATCACATGACATTCTGCACATCACATGACATTCTACACATCACATGACATTCTACACATCACATGACATTCTGCACATCACATGACATTCTGCACATCACATGACGTTCTACACATCACATGACATTCTGCACATCACATGACATTCTGCACATCACATGACATTCTACACATCTGACATTCTACACATCACATGACATTCTACACATCACATGACATTCTACACATCACATGACATTCTGCACATCACATGACATTCTGCACATCACATGACATTCTACACATCACATGACATTCTGCACATCAAAATGTCTGACTGTAAACACATTTTAACCATAAGACGAACCAAAAAAACAATATGTTTATGGATGTGGTGACGGAATCTGATTGGTTAATTGGATGATTGATTGATTGGATGATTGGAAGATAAAGGGATATGGGAGCTCAGTGGTTAAGGTGTTGGACTATGGACTGGAAGATCGCAGGTTCAAATCCCACCACCACCACCATCAAGCTAGCACTAGTGGGCCCTTGAGCGAGGCCCTTAACCCTGTCGCTCTGGATAAGGGCGTCTGCCACATGCTATAAATGTAAATGGTTGGAAGCGATGGAATTGGACAGAGGGGATATAGAGAATGCTGTGATGATCCCATATTTGTAAAAACTGCATCTGCTGTTTATTCTATAGCTAACATAAAGCTTTACTTGCATCACATCATAAACATCACATCAGAAATAATACATCTGTTTTGAAGGATTTGTGCATTTAAACAGCCAAAAAATGTGTCGATGAAACACAGAAAGTATGTGCACCCGCACTTCACACGGTCCCGAATAGCGCTTTCGGAAGAGAAATATGCTGCTCCATTTGCATTTTAATTAAGTAGCGTTCTGCGCGTTCCCCTTCCCCCACGTGGGCCGGCGCGGGTCTCCGGAGCTCGGATCCTCTCAAGCTGGCGCTGGTTTTTTTTCTGACACGACGGAGAGATTTCCTCACCGTTATTACAGCTTTATCATAACACGTCTTCAAGAGGTTACGGTTTGATAAGAGCCATGATACGGCGCCCCCTGGAGGACACGGGGTTAAGAGCCTTGCGTAAGAGTGGACGATCCCGGGCCTTCCGATGTTCCGATCAGGAACCCACTGGCTTATTCGCTGAGCTACAGCCCATGCGTCTTGATGCATAACCAACGATACGACACACTAATGACACGTACGAAGCGGCCACTGATGTGATTTAAAGAAATGTAATTAAATTTATTTAAAGAAATGGAACTTTTATGCTCATTTATGCTTATTGATATCCAGGGAGACACCAACCTCGACTCGAACGGCTATGACATCACCAGGATGCAATTAAATGGATCACATGACTGGAAGCGCTTTGTCTGGGCATCTTAAACAAGGCGGCATGTGCCGTAACGAGGCGCACGGAGAAAACCCGGAGACGTACGCCGAACCCTTTCTTTATGTACACATCATCAATATTTGATCTGTGGAGAAGACGCAGGGCTTTGGTGGTTGACGTTGCGCATGCGAGGGAAGGATTGGGTGCGAGATGGCCGCCTCCTGAATAATAAATGCGATGCGAATCAGAGCGAGGTGGCTCGTTAACGCGCATTACACGCCGCCCTTCACTCGCCGTCCATCAAGCGCCAGGCAATTCGTCTGACGTGTCTACTGGGTACGAGACCAACTGTGTGTCTGTGTGTGTGAAATTAGGAGAGACATTTATGTGTGTGTCACAAAGATGGAGTGTGTGTGAGGTGTGTGTGGGGTGGGGGGGGGGGGGGGGGGGGGGGGGGGGGGGGGTGGGGGGGGGGGGGTTAATGCACTTCAGAAGCTCTGAACTCTGGATACGGATGTCATGGAGTATGACATTGATTTCCGTCAAGATCCGGCGTTAAGATAACGGACATTATAATTCGCGCATTAATTGAATAGTAATAATAATATATTTAAGGCAGTATTTCTAGTCCGGATCGGAAACACCCATCACACCCATCGTCTGGCTCACCTCGCCCTTTTTCACGGTCATGGACTGGCGTCGCGGTGTGCTCTCCTCGTTGATGCTGGACAGGAAGTTCTGCGAGATACGCAGGGCGTCTTGGAGGAGGGGGTGGTCTGGGTGACTGGAGGGGGTGTGCTTTAGTAGATCCTGTAGCACACATACATGCAAACATGTTAAAATCATCATGCTTGTTGATTTATTTATTTATTTACATATTTCCAAAAAAATAAAGTGGATTAAACATGGGTAACTTACATGTAAAACGAGTGTGCTTCTTGTTACTCTATCCACCGGTTTATAAAGTAGAGCTGACACACACACACACACACACACACACACACACACAGATGTACACAGTCATGAATTATTAAACACGCACTAAATTTTTTTGGCAAGTAAATAATATAAATGTGTGTGTGTGTGTGTGTGTGTGTGTGTGCATATTTTGTATTTGTTTATTTATTTATTTTTTATAGCGTATCGGCAATCGGAGACATAACAAGACATTTTTGACCCATAATGTCTGGGTTAGCAGAGACGCCTCAGACTCACATTTATGTTAAGTGAACGTTCGAAACAAACAAATAAAAGTGTACTTATTTACTTTCCAGTGAGTACTTGGCGATCTGGTCCTTGCACTCTTTGGTACTTCGGACTTTCAGGTTCTACAGAGGTGGAAAAAAAACACATGAATTATAGGATTCGAGGTTCATTCATTCATTCATTCATCTTTTAGCGCTTTATCCAATCTTCCCTCGGGTCACGGGGAGTCTGTGTCTATCTCAGGCGTCTATGGGTATTAAGGCAGGATACACCCTGGATGGAATGCCAACCCATCACACACCACACACACACACACACACACACACACCACACACACACACACACACACACACACACACATTCATACACCAGGGACAATTTTTCCAAGGTGCCAATCAACCTACCGTGCATGTTTTTTGGACCGGGGAGGAGGAAGGAAACCGGAGAACCCGGAGAAAAACCCCCTGAGGCACGGGGAGAACATGCACAAACTCCACACACACATGGCCGAGACGGGAACTCGAACCCGGACCCTGGCGGTGTGAGACGAACGTGCTAACGTGCTAACTGCTAAACCACCGTGTCCCTACGGATTCGAGGTTGATATGTAAAATAACACAAATCATGTATCGAGTGTGTATATGCGTCCCTAAAATCAGCTGTTTTATGTGTCCTATAAAAGCACTGAAGAGTTCTTTATATAGACGAGAATCCCAAAACCAGATCATCTTCATGTTAGGAACGCAAACATTACAACATTTAATTCTTATTTACTGCTGCTAAATGACATTTCATCATAATACACAACAATATAATATATATATTAATAATAATAATCCTGTTGCATTTCAGCTACTAATCTTCTGTTTTCATCTCCCTCGGCAGTCTGCTTCTCTCGCTGCAGGTGCGAATGAACCTGTTAGATAAGCGGCGTATATATATATATATATATATATATATATATATGATATATATACGCACGCACACCATCGCTGTTATTTGACCGTAAACTCGTGGAACCCACGCAACACTCGACATCCCCTTTCGCTTTTTCTCTCCTCTACTGTTCCATTAAACACAATTATCCTAATGTTCGGCTAGTGGTGGTGTCAGGGGACCAGGGAACTCGTCTTGCTGTATTAGATGAAGTATCAGTTGGCATGACGACGCTCGTTCGGGGGGGGTGGGGGTGGCGTTGGAGTGGGCTGATGAACTGACACTGAGGAGCGTTTTCTTCTAGTAGCATTAATCCGGCCATAAAATCTCATGCCAAGTCCCCCGAGGACTGAAGAGCTCTGTTTTCTACACTTCAGGTGGGGGAGCCATGTTTCAGATATCTCTCTCTCAGCTCTCTCTCCTCTCCCTCTCTCTCTCTCTCTCTCTCTCTCTCTCAGTACTCACAGTGACACAGGAATCCCAGGGTAGAATGTAAGACAGATTGAAAGATCTTTTATGCCCTCCAAAAAAAAAAAGAGCACCTTTTCTGTAGAACACGAGTCTTGCATGAATACGTAAAAGAAACCCAAATGTAAGCTGTTACCTCGGAGATCTCAGAGAACTGTGCGTTGGCCTGGCAGCACTTCTCCGCCGTCTCCACGGCTAATTCATAGTTATCCACGAACGCGCGGTACACTCTCCGAGCTGACTGGCCTAGAGGTGGGGGTGTGTGTGTGGGGGGGGGGGGGGGGGGGGACAACAAACAACCAACAACAAAAACAACCATTGTTTTTTTAAATCGTCGTTTCCTTTATGTTTTTCTTAACAATTGGGATCAATAGTGGGATTTTGTGACGGCGTGACGGACGTCTAAATAAACGCACAAATAAAAGCTGAAATTTAATGTAAGAATAAATTACAATTTAGTCAAACATTTGCAAATAACAAAAGTAAAGTCCTGTTATTTGTTATTTATATTATTTATATTGTTACCGTTATGATGTGCTGTACTAAGCTGTATTGTGGACATGGTTATTATTATTATTATTATTATTATTCATTCACTCATTCATTCATCTTCTAGCGCTTTATCCGATCTTCCCTCGGGTCACGGGGAGTCTGTGTCTATCTCAGGCGTCTATGGGTATTAAGGCAGGATACACCCTGGATGGAATGCCAACCCATCACACACACACACACACACACACACACACACACACACACACACACACACACATTCATACACTAGGGACAATTTTCCAAGGTGCCAATCAACCTACCGTGCATGTTTTTGGACCGGGGGAGGAAACCGGAGAACCCGGAGAAAAACCCCTGAGACACGGGGAGAACATGCAAACTCCACACACACACATGGCCGAGACGGGAATCGAACCCGGACCCTGGCGGTGTGAGGCGAACGTGCTAACCACTAAACCACCGTGTCCCATTATCTTCATTTAATGCCAAAACAACCCACAATAATAAACGAAACACATATTCTCATATTTGTAAGGAATTAACCCCTTGTAGACGATTGTCGTGAAACTGCATCAAACTGCTTCCAGGCTGATTTAATGTAAGTATTCCTCCGATGCCAGTTGATGCATATTTGACACGTACCATAGATCATACTGGAGGCACTAATTGTGTAATTATAGTGGCTGATTGAAAGCAAAAAAAACCCTAATTTATTTTCTTTATATGATTGTAAATAAACAAGGTGGTTAATCCAGTGCTAGTAAACAGCAACCGTCAGGAAAGAGACAAATAATAATAATAATAATAATGATGTTCAACATCATCCAATCCAACGGGTCAGCTGCCGGGCCTGGAACCGTTTTCATGGCAATGGGGCCCCGGGGCCCCGGCGCAGGCTGTGTAATTAATGTGTACATCTGAGAATCTAATTCAGGGGTCGAAATTCATCCCTCTTCAGCTTAAGGGGCCAATCGATCTCCTTAAAGGCAAATATACATAGGGATGATAAAAGGTTTCGTCTGTTACAGTGTGTGATTGAGTGTGTGTGTGTGTGTGTGTGTGTGTGTGTGTGTGTGTGTGTGGATATGGAGAGAAACTGGAGCCATCTGCAGTGCTTTAGCAGCCAGTTTATCAGCTGCAGACTCGAGTACACAGAAAAGAACAATCAGATGTCCTTTGTTTTTGCAGATTATTTTGATAACTATTACTTAACTTAAAAATGCCTAACACGAGGAAATAAACATTTATGGGAGAAAAAACATTTCCAAATCCCGGGATCAAAAAGCAGGAATTTTTTCCCATAGAAAATGAATGGGGTTGAAATTTCGTGTCTCACAGTTCGGGCCTGTGAGCGTCTGACATGCACATATGGCAAATCCACTCGTAGGGGGTCCGGAGTGGATCACGATCATATACCTCCCGAATCCCACACACACGTTCTGAGGTTTGGGAAATGTGCGACATTCCGGCCCCATAGAGAATGAATGGGGAAATTTGACGCTCCGCTGTTCGGCCCCGTGTTCGGCCCCGTGTTCGCCCGACATGCACATGTGACATAAACACTCGTAGGTGATATGGAGTCGGTCGTATGACTGATTGTTGTTGTTATTATTATTATTATTATTAAAAAGCGACTCACTTGTTTTTGGAAGAGGTCTCCTACACACTGATGGTGGCTCCACTGTTGCACTCGCGGAAAGAGGCTGTCGTAGAACTCTTTGTGGATCTCATAGAGCTCGGGCACTTTAAAGAAGATGGTCTCGATCTGCTGGATGGTCAGGACCGGCTGCGACGTGGTGGCTGCGGCTTTTAGTGGTTTCATGGGCTGAGAAGGAGGGAAAAAAAAGGAGATCTGAAGCAGGTCTATGTACAGATGCTGGAAATTCAGTGGTCAAGGCATTGGATCAGAAGGTCGCCGGTTCAAATCCCAGCAGCACCAAGTCGCTCTGGATAAGGGCTCTCACTACTGTAGGAAATCATACCCATCACTGCCACGTTACATAAAGCCTTATAAAGCTCTGATGGGGAGTTTATAGCTGCCAGTAAAACATCTCCCAAGCTGCAGGCGTCATTTTTGTCTAGACGTTTAAAAAATTGTGCATAAAACGTTGATGTAGTCCAAATACAGTAGAAGAACAGAACAGAGATGCTACGTTCTCGTACCAGCAGCAGCGCCTCCAGGTGGCTGAGGTAGACCTCCTCACTGGCAAGAATCGCAGACAAAACCCACTTGCGCATCTCCAGGCCTTTCTCTAAGTCCAGGTCGGCCTGAAAACACAAATAATACACTATTAGACACGCACATATAATCATTCATTCATTCATTCATTCATTCATTCATTCATCTTCTAGCGCTTTATTCGATCTTCCCTCGGGTCACGGGGAGTCTGTGTCTATCTCAGGCGGGCATTAAGGCAGGATACACCCTGGATGGAATGCCAACCTATCACAGGGCACACACACACACACACATTCATACACTAGGGACAATTTTCCAAGGTGCCAATCAACCTACCGTGCATGTTTTTGGACCGGGGGAGGAAACCGGAAACCGGAGAACCCGGGAGGGAGGGGGAGAAAAACCCCCTGAGGCACGGGGAGAACATGCACAAACTCCACACACACATGGCCGAGACGGGAATCGAACCGAGACCCTGGCGGTGTGAGGCGAACGTGCTAACCACTAAACCACCATAGTGCCCCTCACATATAATCAAAGGTTATGCAAATGTACTTGTTTTTGTTTAGATGTTTTGCAAATTGTGCTAAAATTGGAGACTCCTTCCACAAACAAAAATCGTGCACAAATGCAATCCTAATAAAATCGACTGATGTGACGCATTCATCACACCATAACGCTTTGTAAGTACATTAATTTACTATGGAAATATACATATATTTGTATCGTTATAGCGATCCCAATTAGCTGTCAGGATAAAGAACTATTAAATATAGTCAAAGATCTGCTGAGAGAGAAGTGCATTCCAATAATTCCATGTTCCAACGTCAGACAAAACAAAACAAAAGTGTTTATTCAGAATATTTACAGCGCAGCCTTCTTTCCTCGGGGATTCCCCCTTTCATATATATACATTTATCATCTTTAATTCATCCTGGTATTTATTCACAATCCTTTTAAGGTTCGTAATCCGGTCGTGAGCGCATTAAAAAAATAAAACACACACACACACACACACACACACACACACAAGAAACAGCCAAGCACAGACTTAATATGGAGTAATAATAACAAGATCATTCGTCTGATTAAAGACAGTGCGAGAGTTTTATTTTTCCAGCACGATAAGAAAAAGGATGAATAAAGGAAAGCGAGGGGAATTCAGAGGAAGAATGCGCGGTGAGTATTAAACCCAATGTGGCATGTCTGGGAGACGAGACACGACGAGTCTAAAAATGACTCAAATGGAGCTGATGATATCTCATCAAGTACGATGAGGGGAAAAAAAGGGAACTTGCTGAATGTGTGTGTGTGTGTGTGTGTGTGTGTGTGTGATATTTTATGTTCTTCCCTTTATACCATTCATTCATTCATTCATTCATCTTCTAGCGCTTTATCCGATCTTCCCTCGGGTCACGGGGAGTCTGTGTCTATCTCAGGCGTCTATGGGTATTAAGGCAGGATACACCCTGGATGGAATGCCAACCCATCACACACACACACACACACACACACACACACACACACATTCATACACTAGGGACAATTTTCCAAGGTGCCAATCAACCTACTGTGCATGTTTTTGGACCGGGGGAGGAAACCGGAGAACCCGGAGAAAAACCCCCTGAGGCACGGGGAGAACATGCACAAACTCATCCACACACACATGGCCGAGACGGGAATCGAACCCGGACCCTGGCGGTGTGAGGCGAACGTGGTAAACCACTAAACCACAGTGTCCCCTCTTTATACCATACAGATGCATATTTCATTATTTCTTTTAAACTCCTTCTTTTCCGGGCATGCAAATCTGCGTTATTACACACTAGGCCTTACAAACGACATCAACATGTCGGCGTTGCTCATGTGCATGTGTAGGAGTCTACATGCCGGTGTTAATTAAAAGCCACGTGGGAGCCGGATTCAGGGGCCAAGGGGCGCTGAGAGAGCGTATATGCCACTCCTCCCTTCAACAGAGCCGTGCATTCAGACCATTTTCCTGACCTCAAATGGAATTAAGAGGGAATATCTGTACGCCAATCTCTTCCACAATGCACAGTGCGCTCCGGACGCTCCTAATCACGCTCCATTAAAGGGGATTATGAAGGTACAAATCTGATTATGCAACAATCAAATTAAAGGGTTCAAAAAGGTTCAGGGTTGAAATGTGACTTTTTGGGGGGTAAAAACTTTACAAACGCATTAAAACATCGCGGAGAAACGTAGATTTAACGACCCAGCATGTGATGATTTCTGCTCTTATTATTATATATTATTATATATTATTATATATTTTAGTGCAGGATTCTGAAAATGTCCAACCGAACAGAAAAAAATGCTTTTTTTTGTTAATTAAACACTATTAAAATAAAATTAAAAAGATTTAAAGTATTAGCTCTTTAGTTTTTTTTGCTAAACTGTGAACTAAAGCTGTGTATAATAACCGGCTCAATCACATCTCTAGACACATCTCTGTTATTCCTTATCATTCATTCATTCATTCATTCATTCATCTTCTAGCGCTTTATCCGATCTTCCCTCGGGTCATTATGGGCATTAATGCAGGATACACCCTGGATGCCTGAATACCAACTCATCGCAGGGCAGACACACACACACACACACACACACACACACACACACACACACATTCATACACTAGGGACAATTTTTCCAAGGTGCCAATCAACCTACCGTGCATGTTTTTGGACCGGGGGAGGAAACCGGAGAACCCGGAGAAAAACCCCCTGAGACACGGGGAGAACATGCACAAACTCCACACACACACGGCCGAGACGGGAATCGAACCCTGGTTCAGACTCCCCGTGACCCGAGGGAAGATCGCATAAAGCGGTAGATGAATGAATAAATGAAATCGCACCACACGCTGCCCCTAGTGGTTAAAAAGGTAAAAACAAAAAAAGCTGGGCCTTTTTATGGCATGGTTAAAGGATCTTGTAGTAATTATTATCGACTACACAGTCATTTGTTTGATTTGAGTATATTTTAACGAGATATAAGTTATTCTGGCTTGTTTTTTTTTTTTTGTCCTTGTTCTGGAATCTGTGTGCCGTTTATCCCAGAACTATTTTCGCCAAACATCCACATCTAGCACACTTACAGACTTGGAGGACTCGAGCGAGCCGGAGGACAGCGTGTCTCTGCTGCTGCGGCTCTTGGAGCTGAGGTACGGCGAGGACGACGGAGAGTCGTCGATGTAGGGCAGGATATCGTGGTGCCGCCTCTGCTCCTCGGCCCGGTCCGCGTCGTAACCGTATGTGGGAGGAGTTCCCGTGAACGGGCCATCTGGAAACGCCGGAAAGAAAAGATTCGTTAGATGTGATATTGCGTGCTGAAACACGGATCATCGATACGAAGGAAATTGTTTTGTTTATTTATTTATTTATTTTCGGACCTTTTGGTAACCCGCACCAAAATCCAACTACATTTTCCTGCACTGATGGGGTCTCGACATTCAGCGACACAATCAAAAACTCTGTGTCTGGGGGGGGGGGAATGGGGGGGGGGGGGTGTAAAGGTTACATTCTTATAGCCCACATGTAAAAGGGCAGCCTCCAGGCCTGACGAGACTCTCGCGCACAAAATACGTCCGTGTGTACGAGAGTCAAACCAAACCGAACACAATCCTGTCGTAAAAGTACTTATTAACCCCTGCCTGGAGATTTCCTGTGCTCGTTGTGATGTTGTATTTTGGACAGGAAGATTTTGTAGGTCTTTTCACTACACGACCCGAATTCTTTTCCGCCTTCGTTGTCTTTGTCGTTGCATCCTGTTATCCTCATCAAGTCGGCTGACCTACTTTCACTCAGCACACGCTGCTAATTTCATTCCGACTACACGCAACGCCGAGCTCCAGCCTACAAGCCTCCGAGGAACACAAAAAAAGTGGAGGATTTGGGCTCACGATGAAAAATCTTACTGCTGGTAAAACGATATCTCTGTGTAAAGAAAGAAAAAACATCGTAATTCTACTGTATTATTGTGTATATTTCGTAATACCGGACCGCCGGGAATACCGTATACGCATTTCTGCTCGGAAAGATCGAATCCCAAAATATGCCCTGGTGTCATTGGTATTCCCAGTCGTTCCTCAGGTAGACGTGCAGATAGCAGGGTTTATAAAGACTTCCGTACGAGTCGAGTAAAAGTGTCCTGGTTTCAAAACGACTTAACGTATAAAAGTAAAAGTAATATAACGGAAAAAATGCCGCTAATTTATTGAAACGTCTCTCTACAGAACTCCCTACTGCATCTTCCTTTCCGGAGGACGAAGAGAAAACACACGCTGGATAAACGAGAACTTTTAAGAACTTTTTTGTGAGTAACGACACCCACAGCGCTGGTTACGTCCTCGCTGGAATGATCGAGTACAAACCGGTGTGTGTGTGGGAATGGTGTGTGTTTATATCTCATCCCATCACAATCAGAACCAGAACTAGACATGGGACATTTCCTGAAGTAAAATGTCAGTAATGCCTGGCAATGCAATCCTCAGCTCCGGCCAAACATCCGAACAGTGTGGAAATTTTTCCCATTCATCTCCGTGAATGGGAAAACAATGCAGAATTCCCGGGATTCCGAGTGAATCTGGGATTCAGCAATCATATTCTTCGACTCCATTTCAAATTTCCTCATTCGTTCTCTATGGACCCGGAATGTCGCGGATTTCCCGAAATTTCGAACGTGTGTGTGATTCGGGAGGTATATGATCGTGATCCACTCCGGACCCCCTACGAGTGGATTTGTGCATATGTGCATGTCGGACGCTCACAGGATGAACTGTGAGGCACCAAATTTCAACCCCATTCATTTTCTATGGGAAAAAATTCCCGCTTTTTGGCCCCGGGTTCGGAATTCCGCGGGACGATTCCTTATAAAAGTAACAGCACACCTCACACCATCGGGACGCACGATATGAGGTATGATTCGTGACGCTCGGAGAAAAACTGCGGGACGAGTTACACGGCGAAAATTTGCACGAAGCGAGAGAGAGATTATAATAGTGATACTTTTGCACGCGACACTAGTGAAACAGGAGTAACGCAAGAAAATATGTAACAAACATTGTTAAAATGTTACGAGCAGAAAGAACAGATGATTGCGTGAAAATATAAAGAGCAGAAGTGGAAATTCGGCGGAAAAATAATGACTGCAGTAAAGTATCGATAAACAAAATCTCTATTAAGTAAAATGTATTTGTACTGTGTTACTTGACACCTCTGCACATGTGCCACTGTTGGGCCCTTAAACAAGGGGCCTTAAACCCTACATTTCTCAAGATAGATCAATGAAATTATTTTTAAAAGAAATAAATATTTATATTAATGGAATCAGTGGGGACACGGTGGTTTAGTGGGTTAGCACGTTCGCCTCACACCGACAGGGTCCGGGTTCGATTCCCGTCTCGGCCATGTGTGTGTGGAGTTGTGCATGTTCTCCCCGTGTCTCAGGGGGGTTTTTTCTCCGGGTTCTCCGGTTTCCTCCCCCGGTCCAAAAACATGCACGGTAGGTTGATTGGCACCTTGGAAAAATTGTCCCTAGTGTATGAATGTGTGTGTGTGTGTGTGTGTGTGTGTGTGATAAGTTGGCATTCCATCCAGGGTGAATCCTGCCTTAATGCCCATAGACGCCTGAGATAGACACAGACTCCCCGTGACGCGAGGGAAGATCGGATAAAGCGCTAGAAGATGAATGAATGAATTAATTAATTAATTAATGGAATCACAAGTCATTGTGTAACTTTTTTGTGTGTTTTTTACACACAAAACATTTTTTACTACAAGGATACAAAATTGTACGTAAGAGTGTAACATATGGTGCATTAGATCACAGGCAAACGGATGACTCTCCGAAACGCTACAAAAGCATACAATGACACACACATACACACACAAACACACACACACACATGATGAGATTAGGTTGCTAATATGACCTGCTATGCCAGTAAGTGTAACGTGATAGCGGAGGCTCTTGAGGGACGTTACACGGTTACGGTTCATGATGAAATGATGACATGCGTGCGCTTCTTTCACTTACGAAACGTGATCTGATTCGCACTGTTCAAATGTTTCTTATTTAAATCTCTGAATAATGTCTTTTTTACGTTTGCTTTGTGCAGATTGTTTACCGGCAGACTGCATTCATGTGCCTACGCGTCCTGTAGTCATCAATGGCAGATGCATGTCTGTGTGTGTGTGTGTGTGTGTAAGAAGGAAGATGAATAAGATCTCCGCTGCATGAGCGTGACTCACGGCAGCCTTATCACCATATCGCCCATCCTCCACCCCGTATCTCTACTGTCCATCTATTCCCACTGTCCTCCATCGCAACGCCGTCTTCCTCTGCATCCCCCGCTCCGTCTTATCCTCCCCCAGCGTCGTGCAGATGGTCACTGCTCTTTAGCTTTAGGGCCTGCGAGCTGCAGTGTGCACACGTGGGAGCATCATTGTTACTGCCTTTGTGCTTTTCCGCATCTGATACCGCTCCAACATGAGCAGAATAAGGAGGACTTTTATAAACAAACACAATTGTTGGGCATCTGTTTTAAAAAAAAAAAAAAGTTTACAATGTGAAAAGAATAAAGAAATGAATTCCTCTTTCATGTTGGTTTACGCTGAACAGAAACTTTATCCCGGTACTGAAAGCAGCTGGAAAATGCGTAATGTAATAAATGTAAGGTTTATAAGCTTATAGGTGCATATTCTTATTATAAAACGCCAACGCTAAAAGAAGCAATCATTATCTCTCTCTCTCTCTATATCTCAATATTAGATCTATATATATATCTATATATATATATATATATATATATATATCATTCATCTTCTAGCGCTTTATCCGATCTTCCCTCGGGTCACGGGGAGGAGTCTGTGTCTATCTCAGGCGTCTATGGGCATTAAGGCAGGATACACCCTGGGGATGGACATGCCAAACCCACACAGGCTACACACACACACAACACACACACACACACACACACACACACACACTCACACTCACACATAGGGACAATTTTCCAAGGTGCCAATCAACCTACCGTGCATGTTTTGGACCGGGGAGGTAAACCGGAGAACCCGGAGGAAAAAACCCCTGAGGCACGGGGAGAACATGCAAAAGCAGGCGAACACGAAAACCACCGTGCCATGATAAATTATTATATATATATATTGATATATATTAAATATTCCAGAAAGAAAAGTATTATTTTCAAAAGGTTTAGGATATACGTCCATGAACTTCATTAACCTGCTAATTCCTGATAAGATCCCAAAACGATAAAGTCCAAAGTTACTGGCTAATGATAGAAAAACAAATATATATAAACAGAGAAACAATCAATAGAAATAGAATAGAAAAACAAAAACACCGCGAGCATGGCAGCGAACTCGCCATTAAATGGGAGGAAATCAAGTTAAACCCGGACACCAGCGTGACGTCTTTCTGTGCGAAACTGCAAATCTATCACACGTGACGTCGGTTATATCCATCAGACATTACTGTCTTGTGTAAAAACCAATAAAAATAAGGGTTTTTTTATCCAAGGAAAAAAAAACAAAACAATTTATTGCATATAAAATGTCTATAAATCAGCTGAGACTAATTGTGTTTCATTTTTTATGGGATATTTTACACGTTTTAATTGTGTGTGTGTGTGTGTGTGTGTGTGTGTGTGTGTGTGTGTGTGTGTGTGTGTGTGTAAGATATGGAGTGTGTGAACAGTGTTACTGCCTTTAGCAAGACGCGTTGTTGTTGTTGTTGTTGTTGTTGTTGTTGATACACACAGACGCGTTGCTACATAATTAATTATCCTTAACATCTGTTTTTTCCTCTTATTGTAAAACCCCAAATTTCTCTTATGCTTTCATTTATGGGTTTTTTAGGTTCGGGGGTCAAAAAACAAAACAAAAACAAAAACAAATGGATCAACAAGGCAGAGTGGACACGCCCTCTGTGTCCCTAGTGCTGCTGATTCCATTAACGTACCGAAATAACACGTGTGTGTGTGTGTGTGTGTGTGTGTGTGTGTGTGTGTGTGTGTGTCGGAGAAGATAATGGTAAAGACAGAAACATATCAATGTCAGAATGTCACAGAGATTCTCCCCACATGGTCGATTGGCAAATATTAAATTTAAAAGTCATTTAACCCGGAGGGAAAAACCGAGATTACACAGAGAGAGAGAGAGAGAGAGAGAGAGAGAGAGAGAGAGAGAGAGAGAGAGAGAGAGAGCGGGAACGCAATCAAATTGAAGTATCCGAAGCACGGCTTCAGGCAAAAATCAGACCGTGTGATATATTTAATAACAATCGTCATTGTCGGAGATCCCAAACGCGGCACTCGGATGTCTAAACGAGACAAACAGCAAATAAAGAAGGTGGCGCAGAGTCACATGTTTATAAAAAAGCCTGAAATGAAATGATTAATAGGTTCCAAACGTCCCGTCGTCATTCCAAATCGAGACTGTCGTTCCATTTTAAACTCTGAGTCACGCGAGGAAAGGTGACAACGCTTTATATCCCCCTTTTTTTTTTGCCCTGAATTACACGCCACGGGTCTATAAATAATGACGAGTTCAGAAGTGTATGTGGTTGAGAGTTTCGTGCTTATTTTCCATCACTGCAGAGTTCCTGTACTGCATCTGCATCTCTAACCTGAATTCCGAGACATTTATAGATGTAGGTCTTCACTACCGGCCTGTTTTTCTTCTTCCTATCAGTGCCGTCTTTTAAAAAAAAAGGTAAAAAAAACCCTACATTAAAAAAACAGAGATAATTAATCACTTTCCTTATCGGTTCATGCTCAGGTCTTTGACTTGAAAATTGCACGCACGTGTCACTTCACTGTAAAGTCCCGCCTGTGGTTAGAAAACAAACGACGACAATAAATCTAAGCCTTATCCGAAGCGAGAAGAGGAAATAGCAGATAAAGTGAGTCTAAATAAGGAATTCACCTGAATTCAACAATATTACAGTGAGGGGGAACGGCGGTGGTTTAGTGGTTAGCACGTTCGCCTCACACCGCCAGGGTCCGGGTTCGATTCCCGTCTCGGCCATGTGTGTGTGGAGTTTGCATGTTCTCCCCGTGTCTCAGGGGGTTTTTTCTCCGGGTTCTCCGGTTTCATCCCCCGTCCAAAAACATGCAGGTAGTTGATTGGCACCTTGGAAAATTGTCCCTAGTGTATGAAATTATGTGTGTGTGTGTGTGTGTGTGTGTGTGTGTGTGTGTGTGATGGTTGGCATTCCATCCAGGGTGTATCTGCCTTAATACCCATAGAAGCCTGGAGATAGACACAGACTCCTCGTGACGCGAGGGAAGATCGGATAAAGCGCTAGAGAGAATGAATGAGTGAATGAGTGAATGAATATTACAGTGAAGTTTTTCAGATCGAATCTTAAGCGTTTTCCCAAAGAGACTTTATTTTCAGGGGTTGAAAGCTTTTGTGCTCCGTTCATACTTAAAAAAACACGAGTTAGCAATCTGTATATGTGACGGAGATGAAAAACCTATAGTTATTATGATTAATATGATATTATCTGGTGTATTATTTGGCTAATTCATGCTTATATACTTTCAGCTAAGTGTAAAAAATAGATAACTAACCATAATGAACACGATTTCCTCGTATCCCTGGGATACAGATATGGGATGTGGATGTTACACTGTAAGTTTAAGGTGTGATTATGGAGGGGGTTAAACATCCCCAACACTGTGACTGTCACCGGCGTGAGAACGGGTGAATAACGAGACCTCCTACCGTGTATTTAATCAGACATTGTCTTATAGTAAAGCGAGTATAATCACAACAAACACTAACACTGCAATCAACTGTATAAACCTATGTTTATCTGCGGGTCTGGTTGTTTGTTTGTTTGTTTGTTTTTTTGCGCTCCACTTTCTGTTTATGATACTGTTATAAAAATCTTTACAAAAATTAGATCGGAGAAATTAATTTAATAGTAGTTTTGAAGATTTTTTGGCAACTGTTTTTAACTATTTGCGATTGTCGCTTTTACAGATTTACGTCCGAGACAAAACAGGTTATCCCCTGCTAAATTTAACTCCAACAGTTTCAGGGCATCATTTCAGCAGAAACGCTGGAGTTTCAATTTTTAGAATAAATAAAAAATCTAATGCAATAAAAGAGGAAAAATCTTGTATGTATTTTTGCTATCATGCTAGGCTATGCTATTAGCTATTTTTAAAGCACGTTGTTTTATTTGATAATCTTCTGATTCACTAACAATCAAAACAACAATACATACAAATAATGTAGATAATCTATATATCTTATGTACGGTAATAAAACAGGCCTCGCTAGAAATAACAATGTCTGATGTGATTTCATTTTTCGTTTAAAACTACATTGGAGTTGAGAGAGAGTGAGACAGTGAGAGAGAGAGAAAGAGAGAGAGAGAGAGGAGAGAGAGAGAGAGAGAGAGAGAGAGAGAGAGAGTGCAAGAGAGAGAGTGAGAGACAGAGAGATAGAGAAAGAGAGAGAAGACAGAGAGAGAGAGAGAGAGACAGAGAGAGTGAGAGAGAGAGAGAGAGGTAGAGGGAGAGAGAGATAGAGGGACAGAGAGATAGAGAGAGAGAGAGAGAGAAAAGACAGAGAGAGAGAGAGAGAAAGAGAGTGAGAGTGAGAGACAGAGACAAGAGGAGATAAGAGAGAGTAGAGACAGCGAAGAGAAAGAGAGGCCGACGAGAGGACATAGAGAGAAGACGATCAAGAGGTAAGAGTGAGAGAGAGAAAACAGAGAGAGAGTGTGGTGAGAGAGAGAGAGACAGATATAGAGAGAGAGAGAGAGAGAGAGAAAGACAGAGAGAGAGAGACAAGAGAGAGAGAGAGAGAGAGAGATGAGAGAGAGAGAGAGAGTGAGAGAGAGAGAGAGAGAGAGAGAGAGAGAGAGGAGAGAGAGAGAGAGACAGGAGAGTGAGAGAGAGGAGAGGGTGACAGTGGAGAGAAGCGCAGAGACAGTATAGAGAGTGAGAGAGAGAGCGAGAGGAGGAGAGAGAGAGAGAGAGAGAGAGAGATAGAGAGATAGAGAGAGAGAGAGAGAGAGAGAGAGTGAGTGTGTGAGAGAGAGAGAGAGAGAGAGAGAGAGAGAGAGAGAGAGAGAGTGAGAGAGAGACAGTGTGAGAGAGAGAGAGAGAGAGAGAGACAGAGAAAGAGAGAGAGAGAGACAGGTTTTATCGGTCAAAGTCTTTGATCAGACGACAGGTTTTCTCTCGGCGGGACGTTTGGGTTAGATGCACTCATTACGGCGTTCAGGATTCAGCGCGTCTCTGATACTCGCTACACTTTTCGGACTCATTAACATCATTCAGACAGCAGGACATTCTGTAATCAGGCCTAACAGGATCGGCTTATATCAGATTTGTACATTATCAATGATATAAAAGGTTCGATGTCAGAAATCATTTGCGATGGAAATATAAAAGTGTAGATATTAACAGTGTGGCAGGAGTGCTGACTCAACCGTCTGCTGTTACGTCTGGACGTCGGGTGTTGTTGTGGATCTCATCTCTTTAGTAATTTATACACAAAAACAAACACAAAAGCTTTTTCTATCAGACAGGAGCTGCTGGGAAAACGTCCAGGAGACCCGAAATCTTAAAGAGGGCGTTTAAACTTTCCTGTCTGGTCTCTGACGCTCCGCCAAACACACGGCCGAAGGTCTACAAAGGCGTCGTTATCACTCGTTCATCTGCAGGAAAACTACTGGCCTTTTAGTCGACGTGAAAATTCATGATACACAACGAACAACTTACATACACAGAACTCGGGCGAAGGTCACGGAGGTCAGTGTACACACCCGTACACACACACACACACACACACACAATTATCACAGTCTTAGTGTGACAGTAAACAGCGATAAACCATGGTGAAAAATCGCGTTTATCTTGAGGCCGAGCAGCGGAATATTCACGCATTACTAGTTCTCAGGAACGCACGGCGTTTTATCCAAGTTTTCATTCCATTTTTCATCTCCCGATTCCCAAAATAAAAACAAATAAAACCCATTTACAACTAGTTCATTACTATTATTATTATTAGTAGTAGTAGTAGTAGAAGTATTATATTTATTATTATTAGTATTATTATTTTTATTATTATATTCATTACTATTATTATATTTAGTATTATTACCAGTATTCATTCATTCATTTCATTCATCTTCTAGCGCTTTATCCGATCTTGCCTCGGGTTCACGGGGAGTCTTGTGTCTATCTCAGGCGTCTATGGGCAATAAGGCAGGATACACCCTGGATGGAATGCCAAACCCATCACACACACACACACACACATTCATACACTAGGGACAATTTTCCAAGGTGCCAATCAACCTACCATGCATGTTTTTGGACGGGAGGAAACCGGAGAACCCGGAGAAAAAACCCCTGAGGCACGGGGAGAACATACACAACTCCACACACACACACATGGCCGAGACGGGAATCGAACCCGGACCCTGGCGGTGTGAGGCGAACGTGCTAACCACTAAACCACCAGTGCCCCTTTTAGTATTATTATTACACTATTATTATTATTTTTTTATTATTATATTATTATTATTATTATAGTCATTATATATTATTATTATTATTAATATTATTGTTATTATTATTATATTATTATTATTTATTATATTCATTATTATTATTATTATTATTATTATTATTATTATTATAAGGAGGGGCATGGTGGCTTAGTGGTTATCACATGTTCGCCTCACACCACCAGGGATCCGGGTTCGATTACCGTCTCGGTCATGTGTGTGTGTGGAGTTTGTGCATGGTTCTCCCCGTGCCTCAGGGGGTTTTTCTCCGGGTTCTCCGGTTTCCTCCCCCGGTCCAAAAACATGCACGGTAGGTTGATTGGCACCTTGGAAAATTGTCCCTAGTGTATGAATGTGTGTGTGTGTGTGTGTGTGTGTGTGTGTGTGTGTGTGTGTGATGGGTTGGCATTCCATCCAGGGTGTATCCTGCCTTAATGCCCATAGACGCCTGAGATAGACACAGACTCCCCGTGACCCGAGGGAAGATCGGATAAAGCGCTAGAAGATGAATGAATGAATTATTATAAGGAGGGAGTATTAGGGGTCGGGGTAAAAGTGCTTCCTGTGTTTATTAGTGGGGGAAAAACACCAATGAGGACCTGAAGAAGTTACCAATAATGAAACTAGATATATTTGATAAATATTTATCAATAATCGATTTAGGAGATTGAAATGAAGATCCTTCCATCGTGGTTTGGGATTGACAACCCCCCCCCCCCCCCCCCCCCCCCCCCCCCCCCCGAAACCCAGTTTTAATAAGTGTGTAAGTGATACAGGCTTTCCGATCCAGAATTTGCACGGAATTCCCAATAACAAATCCATGCAAACCTAAAAGCAGGAGTTTGTGCACATTGTGGAGCGACGACACGCCTCGGAGCGTCTGATATA
>JACRUU010000006.1:17647254-17654754 GCA_030449085.1 Kryptopterus vitreolus | reverse complement strand
TGGGTTGGCATTCCATCCAGGGTGTATCCTGCCTTAATGCCCATAGACGCCTGAGATAGACACAGACTCCCCGTGACCCGAGGGAAGATCGGATAAAGCGGTAGAAGATGAATGAATGAATGAATGCAAAGGCATTAAACGATTAAAGACATTGAACGGATGTGAAGCGTGCGATTATAGAAAGCGCTCAAGTCTGAATATGTCCATCCAAATATAACTACACATTAATAATAAAATACATAAATAATATAACAAAATAATAATAAATATATATATATATATATATATATATATATGAGAGAGATAAGAGAGAGAGACGAGAGAGAGAGGTGGTGGTGGTTTAGTGTTTAAGGTGTTGGCCTCTGGACCAGAAGATCGCAGGTTCAAACCCCATAACCATCAAGCTATCACTAGTGGGAGCCCTTGAGCAAGGCCCTTAACCCTCAGCTGTAAGTCGCTCTGGATAAGGGCGTCTGCAAAATGCCGTAAACGTAAATGTAACGCGGCTACTGTTTGTTACTGCTAAGGTCGTTTTTGGGTTAACGTCGTGTTTTGCGACCATAATTTTGCAGCGAGGGTTTCTCCCGTTAACGTCGGGTTTCTACCTGCTCGTAAATGTATTATAAATCCGTTTATGAACATTACATTACGCTATTTAGTGCTTAAAGTAAGTTATGAGCTTAAAGTGAGAGTTAACGGAATAGTATTCGACACCACCTGACCAATCAGAATCAAGAAACACACAATATTGAATACACAAGCTTTTATAAACACGCAATATTTTTACCGGATGCGATACGAAGCCGTTTCACAGCTCTTTTTTTTTTTTTACCTCCACCACCTTCGACGTACAGTAACAGGTACGTAAAGAACAAAAGGAGGGAACATGGACGCAGGAGCGCAGTCGCTATAGGTCATCTACCCACACACCTCACATAATCATCTATCATTTAAGTCTTACGCTATAGAGCAGGGACGCCTACGAGCTGCTTAATTATAGGGGAAATGGTGTAGAGGATTGTAAAGAGAACAGCATAAGGACAGTAATTAGAAGAGAACAATGTCTGCGTGAGAAACGAGCGCTTAAGGGAAGAACGCAATGCACCAGTGACATCACGTTCGCACGTGCACGCTGCCAAGGCGATGCTTCCGTCTCGCTCTTACGCTCACATCTGTACGTTATGGTTCCGGTGCCTTTTTTTTTGTTTTTTTTTTCGCAAAAAAATCCTAATCTCAATCCATATATATATATATATATATATATATATATATTCATTCATTCATTCATTTCTACCGCTTTATCCGATCTTCCCTCGGGTCACGGGGAGTCGTCTGTGTCTATCTCAGGTGTCTATGGGCATTAAGGCAGGATACACCCTGGATGGAATGCCAACCCATCACACACACACACACACACACATTCACACACACACATTCATACACTAGGGACAATTTTACAAGGTGCCAATCAACCTACCGTGCATGTTTTTGGACCGGGGGAGGAAACCGGAGAACCCGGAGAAAAACCCCCTGAGGCACAGGGAGAACATGCACAAACTCCACACACACACATGACCGAGACGGGAATCGAACCCGGACCCTGGCGGTGTGAGGCGAACGTGCTAACCACTACGCCACTGTGCCCCTGTATATATATATATATATATATATATATATATATATATATATATATATATATATATACGATCTCATTACTACGCAACGCTGATTCCCGTCCGAGTCTGTTTTTTCTACGGCGTATCCTATGTGTCCACGCCTACGCTAATAGTAACTACGCGTCACATCGACGGAGAGGTCTGCGATTGGTCGTCTCGCCTGGTGTATTTCCGGTGTATGGCGTATTCCGCCGTAATTCCTCCGTACCGACATTTTTAAAGCCCATCGTGAAGAAATAAAGCAGGGACACGGAGAGAGCAGATTCTACGATTCTTCATCGTCATGGCGACTAATTCCTGTCATCGCATGGAATTCGCCAGCAGAAACCCAAAACACCAAAACTCAAACACCGCAGTCGCCAACTAGTGTTTGGGAATAGTCACTGCAGAGCGACGCAGAAGTATAAACGCATACAGCGTTCACTCCACGCAGAAGTACAAACACGCCTCCCTGCGTTCACGTCATGCGACACGCTACTGCTATTTTTTAAATAGTTATTGCAGATTATTTTTGTTTACTTCAGCACTTTTCAGCTGCGGATCGTGCAGCGCTAATGAAAACCACTGAAAGCGTTCTCCATCTGGTGGGCGGAGCCACGGTTAAGCTCTCCTGAAAATCACCCGGGCGTCGCTCAATCCCAAAATAAATAAATAAATAAATCCCAGACAGCAACGGATCGAGTCTTTGAAGCTTCCTACTAATTATGCACATCAGAGTCATTAACATCTATTGGTGTCGGTGGGATTTTACATGTCGGACGTATCACGGTGGCCATCAGCACTACAGAACCCCCCCGAGAAGATCTAACATGGCACAAAGATATTTTTAGCCCTCTGCAGTACACATACAAATATTCCCTGGAGGGCTCGACACGCTCCAGTAATCTCTCTTAAGAGTGTCATGGGGCTTCGCCGAACCAACAAGGACACGCCGAGAAAATGCAGAAAAAGTGATTCGGCAAATACGTACGAGCTTCGATCCAGGACGAATTCAGGACAGAAAAATCACACTCAGGACCAAGACGATGAGTTCATGTGTATTTTAGATGGATTGGGATCCGAACCTGCTTCACGCCGTAACCACATTACAGACATTACAGTCTGTGTGTTTTTATCCCGTCCCATTTTCACACAGTGATTGTGGATCGATGAGATCCGTAAAGGCTGAAATTCCCTGCAGACGAAGTGACGTGATTCCACTGTTTCGAGCACTTAACGCTGGACCAGTGCCAGATCTCTGGGTTGAACCTGCAAACCACAAGCGACGAGCCACACTTTCCCAAATCTGTGAATCTCCCAAATCTGGTGCGGCTCGATTTAATGTGACCAACGAAATCTGTACGACGAATTGCGTGCAAAGATCGCTAACTTGGAATATTCCCCAAAACAAACACCTGCACTGTTGCATTGCTGCTTTCATGGCGCAGGTTTTGCATGTGACCATAAAACATGTCATTATAATGCACTCAACAAAAATATGACATAATAATGTGAAATTAAATAATAATTTACATTATTAGTCTGCTGGCATCCGACTGCGCATTTAAACGGTAGTTATAGTATAGTGGTGTAAGAGTTGTGTTAATCCCCATTTACACTGTATATCCCCATTTACACTGTATATAGTATATATGATATATATATATATATATATATATATTATATATATATATATATATACTGTATATGTTATAGTAGTAGTGGTGTAAGCGCTGTTTTAATTTTACACACACTGTTTTTTTTGTTTTCTTGCTTGCTATATAACGAGCAGCAGAAAAAAAATAAGAGTTAATATACACCTGGTTCCTGAGCCACACTCAACTCAATCTTTAATCTTTATGTGTGTGTGTGTGTGTGTGTGTGTGTGTGTGTGTGTAGGAAAGGAGGAGGCACTTTCTTTGAAGGGGAAGATGAGGCAGGCATTAAATTATTGTCTATGATATTGTATATTTCTAATCACATACGAATTCAATGAAAAGAACAATAAATGGTGGAGAATAATAAAATATAACTGATATTTGTTTTGTTTGTTTTTTTTATTAAAATGTCACTGAGTTTGTGTACCACATGTACCACAAGTACATTCTAGATTTGTGTTCTGTTCCAAAAAACACAAAAAAGCGCTTATTACATATGACTTTAAATAAAAACACTGACCTGTAGTTATTAATAGTTATAAATAGTTATTAATAAGATTATAGGATCATTGGCCGTGTGTTAACTGTGAGAATCTTCGTAATACATTTATATTTACAGCATTGTGAAGACGCCCTTATCCAGAGTCATTTACGACACAGGGTTAAGGGCCTTGTTCAAGGGCCCATTAGTGGCAGCTTGGTGGTGCTGGGATTTGAACCAATGTGGTCTTCAAAGCTCTTAGGATTTGTTTCAATGTGCAATGAGAGCATTCTTTCTGTTACAAAATGACAAAAAGGCTGAATCCTCACACACACACACACACACACACATACACACACACACACACACACACACACACCACACACACACACACAAACAAACACCATCAGTGCTTAATTTTGGTTTGAAATGTGGGCACTGCATGATTTTTTCATGAGGGCTGTCCAGTGGATAAGTGAGTTAAGGGGCCCTGGTGCAGCACAAAGGGTGGTGTTGGGTTTTCTCCTGTAACTAACTCCACTCTGTGTGTGTGTGTGTGTGTGTGTGTGTGTGTGTGTGTGTGTGTGTGTGTGTTTGGTGTGTTGGGGTGGCTGATGCAGGGCAGCCCAAACGAGCAGCCATTAAAGATTAATGAGTCGACTCTCCCTCAGCCCGGAGAATCCACATGGATACATGAGCCTGGAGTTACGAGGCAACGGAGACACTCGTGATCTGAGACTCCATAACGCCAACTCCAACATTATAACACTGTTATAACCCTTATATTAACGAGCCATGAGAATACTATTCCTGATTATACATTAATATCCCTATACAAGTAAAACGCAGCACGCTGTAATACCTTAATATACCTTATATATATATATATATATATATATATATATATATATATCGAAAGGGTAAATCCAGACAAAACATCCAATCAGTGTGAAAACGTCTTCATGTCGTGGTTTACAGAACCTGGAGACCCACCACAAGACGTGTAAACAAACAAATACAAACACAAACACATCATGCCTCACAGAAAAGGCATTTGTCAGGACCCGAGAGGCTTCCAAAACAAAAATGTCCGACTCAAAGGCTCCAAAAAAAAATAAAAAAAACCCTCGATGCACGGCTTCGGATCTTTGCGTCGACATGTGTTGTGTGTGTTTTCCCTCGAACCCTTCACTGACCCGAAAAAAGAAAAAAAAAAAAAACACGCCGGCTATAACGGTGTAGGAGGAAACCAAATTTTTACTTGGATTCATCATCCCAACCGCCCTACTTCTTTTCTTCATCATCTTTGCCCCCTTTTTTCATTTTTCCTCCCTTTACATCGCCTTCCCCCCACCCATTGCCTTTCATCTTACCCCCCACCCCTCACCTTCCCCCCCTCCTCCTTTCACCATTTTGTCTCGTTGAGATTTGGACTTGTCAGGCAGAACAATAGGCGCTCCCTCTCTGTGAAAGCCAGCTGTCTGTCACAAGCGCTGCTCCATTACAGCCGATAACCCCCTCGACCCCGAAGACAATCCTGGGAGACGCGAGACGGCACCAAATAATCTTTTTTTTTTTTAATATGTTGTAAAAGGATATTCCAATTAGTTCCGTCTTGGGAGGATAAACAATTAACGCCTGACTCAGAAAAATGCAACAGCAATACAGTGATAATAAATAAATCAGGGGTGGTGTATATATATATATATATATATATATATATATATATATATATATATATATATATATATATACTGGTACTTTTAAGTTCTGAATAATAATATTTAATGTTTCTGTATAGTAAAAAACGATTATAACGACGTGAACAATTATTTGACGAATCCCATGACACGTACAGCCTGACATATCATCGTATGCCATTTCCCACCCAGTTAAAAACCTACACATGATACACACATACACACACACACACACACACACACACACACACATACACACATATGCACACTCCAATCTGTTTTTAATTGAATTCATTAATAAAAATGATCATAAATCAGGACTGCTGATGTGTCAGGTTGGATGTAATGGAGCTGACAAGTTCCTCAAGGCAAACTCATTCTGCTGCTGGTTATTACATTTCTCATTCCATAGCGAATAAACCATGTGTGTGTGTGTGTGTGTGTGTGTGTGTTGTTTAGAAAAGCAGTGTGTGTAACAAAGAAAAAAAGGGACAGTCGACAAAAATATCTGGACCTCTTTCAATCCCTCTCCTATTCCTGGTTTAATCAGAGAGCGGATTTATATTGATTTGACCTTTTGCTTATTCTCCTCCGGAAGGACAGGTGCCATTATTTTCGCACACAAGCCCTGTGCAAGCCATGTCCACATCACATCCCAGAGACGGAAGCACATTTTATTGTTGGTTTTTTTTTTTTTTGCTATGTGTGCCGCGTCTGACAGGTGACGCTTCGGGGAGCGGGCAGGAACATATGCAGGTACGTATGTGGAAATACTGACGAAACCCAGCAAAACAAAGTCCGGCCCAAAAAGCTGTCATATAACTTTCCTGCGAGCGTAACGTAGCAAATCACGGTTAAGCATGTCACGCGAAAATAATGACGCTAGTCAGGCTCGGATTTGCTTCACGTCGGACAGAAAAACATCGCTCATTCCAGCGAAACAGGGGCGGGATTTTTCTCGTTGGAGCGAAACTGGAAATTACGACGTAATTTCGACGCTCATTCATTCGTTCTTTTAGTGCGTAGACGTGTTTGTTAGGTCACGCGGGTCATGTATGAACTCTAAATTGACGGCGCAAATTCAATCGGATCCATTACCAAATCCCACACACTTTAATAGTACAAAACAACAACAACAACAACAACAACAAAAGCACATCAAAGCAAACAGACCGACAGAGATACGCCCGTTAATGGATTATCGAACAGATTCTGCAGGAATCATTTAAAAGGCAACAAAAATAGTCCAAAGTGGTAAAGCAGTCGCTAATATTGCATCACTCGAGATCAAAATGTAATGGTTTTGAAGCGACGAGAACGATGAGGTCATGCGGTTATTTTTTGCGGCGTGAAACTTTTTAACGGCGTTTTTAACGGCAGGTTTAAGAGTCGAGAGGAAACGAGCAAACAAAACGAACGAGTGTCTGTCAGCGCAATTTATCAATACACCGAAGGAACATAATCAATAGCTGTAAATGTTCAGCGGCATATTTCATATTTCAGCTCGCCGATTCGTCATGGCGTCTCGCCGTTAACGTTTGTCCAGAGCGAGAAACAAGCAGACTACAGCGCTTTCCCGCGGAACAACATCATTTAACCCTGAGCACGCGAATGTAAATTATTAATGCACAGCAAACGACAAATCTTATTACAGAAAGGGAACAAACAGGGACTCGTAACGGCACGAGAGAAATTATACTCAAATATTATCATTTAAAAGTACAAGAAATAAACAGGCAGGCTAATATTAACAACTCGATACCACAATATATATACACAATTATATAATAATAATTATAATATGTATAATAATTTCTCAGGGGCACGGTGGCTTAGTGGTTAGCACGTTCACCTCACACCGCCAGGGTCCGGGTTCGATTCCCGTCTCGGCCATGTGTGTGTGGAGTTTGTGCATGTTCTCCCCGTGCCTCAAGGAGGTTTTTTCCTCTGGTTTCTCCGGGTTTTTCTCCGGTTTCCTCCCGGTCCAAAAACATGCACGGTAGGTT
>JACRUU010000006.1:17637254-17642254 GCA_030449085.1 Kryptopterus vitreolus | reverse complement strand
TTCGTTTAGACTCCGCGTGCAACGCTGCCCAATAAGAGGTCTCGATCTCATCCATCAGAGCCAATCAGTGCACACGAAAAGCAGTCTGATCTGCAAACTGCATGTCGGGTTTTATCAGGGTTTTTTTTATCACGGACGTGTGCGCACTTGTAGACGTGCACTTGTAACACGGCTTTGCCTCGGAATTCCTGTGAGGTCACGTGAGACGCTCCGCCGAATGACTGTAACTCCAAACCGCTGCATGGGAGCGAAACCCAAACTGGTGAATCCATTAACCCCCCCCCCCATTAACCCCCCCCCCCCCATCCCCACCCCCCCCCCCCCCCCCCCCCCCCCCCGAACCAGATCACTGTAAGACATTTACATTCACATCACACCCTTATCCACTTACAACTGAGCAATTAAGGGTCTTGCTCAAGGGCCCGCTAGTGGTGGTGGAGGTGGTGTTGGGATTTGAACCCACCTCCCTATTCAAGAAAGACTATTCAAGTGTACTAGATTATATCATAAGCATATTATAACACTTTAAAGACTGCAGATTATTATTCATGTAACAAAAACCAAAATACTAATAATCCTACCAGGCATTTTTGGCCCACAGAGTTAGCGTCTGTCAAGCGAGATACTCGATTGGGACGAGATCCATAAAAGGATCATCTTGCTCATTTTCAACAAAGACATTTTGAGATTGGATCTTTCTTTCTTTTTTTTTTTTACAGGGGGCGGGGCTTACGTAACGCAGCCACGATGATGAGCATTTGCTTCGCCTCGCTCATATTTTCATTGCGCAACGTCTAGTCGATAAACTCGTTTGTTTTGATAAACTAACGAGCTTGTGGTTAAGATTAGGCGTTGTGTCATTATTATACTCCATACCACAGTATAAATACTCCATAAATACAATATATACTCGGGTCACGGGGAGTCTGTGTCTATCTCAGGCGTCTATGGGCATTAAGGCAGGATACACCCTGGATGGAATGCCAACCTATCACAGGACACACACACACACACACACATTCACACACACATTCACACACACACATTCATACACTAGGGACAATTTTCCAAGGTGCAAATCAACCTACCGTACATGTTTTTGGACCGGGGGAGGAAACCGGAGAACCCGGAGAAAAACCCACTGAGGCACGGGGAAGAACATGCACAAACTCCACACACACATGGCCGAGACGGGAATCGAACCCGGACCCTGGTGGTGTGAGGCGAACGTGATAACCACTAAAATCCTTTGTATTATGGTCTTTCTGAACTTAATGAAGTCCTAATTCCAGCTATAAATGCTTTTACAATTCTGTCAAACTAATACATAAAAGAAATAGTATATAATGTGACATCACAGAAAGACAAAGCACAAATACGCCAATTAAAAAATGCATGAAGAAATTCCATATTCTGGAATGTCGTAACAATCCTGGATAATTTTCCATCATTCCCACATTGCTTTGTTGTCGTCCTTTATTTTTTCTCTTTATATTACGCATTCATCTTTCTTTCCTTATTCCCTAACTTTTTCCCATTTTTCCCATTTTTTCCCTTTCCTGTCCTAAAAACAGACACCCTTTTCATTTGTGCTGGTCTTAAAATCCTATATTTATTTATATATTTGCAGGACCTTTTTACTGTTAAAACCTGTTACAGCCTGGATCTTCTGCACTTTAGGAGAATATCAGTGGCGTGAGATCACAGGCTGGACCGCAGGAACCCTGCGTGTTGATCTTTCCGATCTGTGCTGTGTTTTTTTAGCTCGCACTCCGCTTGTCCTCCCCTCCTACACCGCGTTCCCGAGGGACCAGGTGCTACGCTGCTATCTATTATTCATGCTCAAACCCACTTCCTGCACAGCCAGACACGTGGAGTGGGTGTCGTGTTCCGTGGCCCACGAGAGAGAGAGAGAGAGAGAGAGAGAGAGAGAGAGAGAGAGAGAGAGAGAGAGAGAGAGAGAGGGATACTCTCAACCTTATCGGCTCTGGACTTCCTTATTAGTCTTGGGACTCGGCCTGTATTTCCTTTCCTGTCACTATGACTGAGACATCGCTGCTTATAATGCTGACTAGCGAAGTCTGTGACAAAGCATCATGAGTAACGTCATGAAAAGACAAAGAATTCCAACGAGGAACAAATTTCCAGGGTCAGGTCCCTCCACACACACACACACACACACACACACACACACACACTCTCTTTTGAGAGAAAAGTCAACACTTTTTGTATTAGTCATAGTCAGTAATAAACTATACACATTAACCTGATGTATATTTTGGCAACAACAACAAAATAAGCCTGGGTTTTTGGGTGGCGTTCATCTAATCGCTATTGCGTATTGCATTAATGTAAATAGTGGAATATCCGGCCTAAAAATAATTAAATAAAGGTGCTTTATACGGATGTGGAGCACGGTGGTTTAGTGGTTAACACGTTCGCCTCACACCACCAGGGTCCGGGTTCGATTCCCGTCTCGGCCATGTGTGTGTGGAGTTTGTGCATGTTCTCCCTGTGTCTCAGGGGGTTTTTCTCCGGGTTCTCCGGTTTCCTCCCCCGGTCCAAAAACATGCACGGTAGGTTGATTGGAAAATTGTCCCTAGTGTATGAATGTGTGTGTGTGTGTGTGTGTGTGTGTGATGGGTTGGCATCCCATCCAGGGTGTATCCTGCCTTAATACCCATAGACGCCTGAGATAGACACAGACTCCCCGTGACCCGAGGGAAGATCGGATAAAGCGCTAGAAGATGAATGAATGAATGAATGAATAATACATTATAATACATTACGCCCCGAATTTTCTTGAAAATATTCGCACGCTCTTCATGTTTATTTGAATGTTTTTCGCACCATAGTTATGAGGCAAAACAAACATAAACATGGTCGTTCCCCTTTTAAGATCTGCGTAAGAGAGACTGAGAGCAGAAACCTGGCCGGAGCTCAGCAAACAACTCCAACACACCACCAGACGCCAACTCATCATGTCGCCTTTATTACCATGATTTCCCTCCTGCCCGCTCCAACAAAAGCGTCACCTCGTGCCCTGTACCTACATAAATCCTACAACAAAGCAGCAGCTGGATCCTGAGGAGCAAAAAGACCAGATTTAACCAGCGTAAAGAAAAGGAAAAAATATGAGCGTAAATAAAACAACAACAAATTTGCAAAAGTCCAATATAAGCGAAATATTTGCTTTGCGTGGTTTTTTAAGGCAAGTCTCCGCCCACGAACGCCGTCCGATTCCATAGAAAACAAGAGGCTGACGATGAATGTACGAGACGTGACAGGAGAGAAAACTTTTCCTCTCCGCCTCACGCAGTGCACTGAATCACCACATCCTCAGCCATCACGAAAATCACATCGGACATGAGAACTCTATAAGTGTGTGTGTGTGTGTGTGTGTGGGTGGGGGGGGGGGTCACAACACACACACACACACACACACACAAATAATGGACATTGTGTATAAACACTAATTATAATAAAATACTCCTTTATGTGCTTGTGAAGCATTACGACTGTCTATAACAGTCCTAATACACATGTGATGATCAGATTGCACATGTTGGACGTTTTATGTCCTTATAGTAGGAATTGGGGAGAATTCTGGTCATGTCGGATTTAAAGCTGTGAGGATGAAGTGGACACACACACACACACACACACACACACACACACACCGCAGTCGGACAGGATAACTGTAACAACAGTGTGCATTATGACAACAGGACTTTAATCACTAATGATATAAAAGAGGGAACCCCCCGCGTCCTCAGGTTAGAGCTTTGATCTTTTAGGCTCCTCCCCCTCGTGTCGTGGAAAACCCGAGACAGCAGAAAGGTGCACGCCGGATAAATGATTGCAAGCACAACAAATTGGAAGCAGCTGTCCAGCCTGCATGAGGGAGCAAATCTGGCTGGAATATAAAGAACGCTTCATTAAACCACAAGAAAAGAACAATCTGGAAAGTCTTATTTTTATCACGCAGGCGAACAATGCGCGATTTATTTCGTACCGCACAACACAATTACAGAAAGGCCATAAACAAATTCTCCGCTGTGACGACCGACGAGTCCGACCGACCCGCACGACCGATCCGCACGACCGCCCACAAACCGCCTTCCAGCACTAAAGCGCTCGGTAACGACGTTCCGCTGCAACTTCCACGTTATTTACACCGTGGAATCTTTAAAGGACGACGACAAATTAACGACAAATTATTTACATTCACATTCTTATACAATGCCCTGTATAAGAAATGCACAAACTACGGCCCCAAGGACCAAAAAGGTGGCCCCTGATGCCCAACATTATATCATATCATATATATTATATTTGTTATATTACAGAGCCACGTGTCCTGTTTATTTATATATTTCATTATTTATCGAATTATTTTTTAAATATTAAAAAAAAATAATTAACATTTTTTTTGTTTTTTTAGAAATATTTTAGTAACAATGTTTTTATTCATTTCTAAATTTCATGGAAATATTTATGGATAATATTCATTCATTCATTCATTCATCTTCTACCGCTTTATCCGATCTTCCCTCGGGTCACGGGGAGTCTGTGTCTATCTCAGACGTCTATGGGTATTAAGGCAGGATACACCCGGGATGGAATGCCAACCCATCACACACACACACACACACACACACACATTCACACACACACACACACACATTCATACACTAGAGACAATTTTCCAAGGTGCCAATCAACCTACCGTGCATGTTTTTGGACCGGGGGAGGAAACCTGGAGAACCCGGAGAAAAACCCCCTGAGAGACACGGGGAGAACATGCACAAACTCCACACACACATGGCCGAGACGGGAATCGAACCCGGACCCTGTGAGGCGAATGTGCTAAACACTAAACCACCATAGTGCCCCTTATGGATAATATTTATGGATAATATTTATGGCTTATTAAATAAAAATAATATTTATGGAGCTAAATAAAATCTTTTTATTTAATTGCTATTAGACTAATTTGG
>JACRUU010000006.1:17629754-17632254 GCA_030449085.1 Kryptopterus vitreolus | reverse complement strand
TGCTGGGCCGGCGTTCGTCTGCCGTCTGTCTGTCTTTGTCTGGCATTTCTTTCTCTTTCCTCGGCACGGAACAGAAACACACGGGGTTAAAAAACACTTTAAAGGAACGACTACGAGGTTTTCCGGTTAGCACGCTGATAAACTTCGGAATCGCCCCCCCGATGACTCAATGTCTCTCAGACACCAGTGGATGGGATTCTTGGAAAGGATTCCGTGCGATCGGGAGAATAACGGGATCTAATTGGGGATTTAGTAAAAACGAAGGTTCGGCTCTACTTTTAGCGAGTAAATGAAAAGAAATAAAAAGGAGACGTTGTAATAGAATGATAATTAGCAGGAAGAAACATCGCGTATAAACATTCTGGGTCCGATCTCATCGTCCCAATAAACACTTTTGGGTTAATTACGGCCACGTCCGCCCAACCCACGTTTCATGGGGACACAAAGTCGCCTGGCGTTCCCTATAATAAAACAACGGCACGGTATTATCCAATCAGAGAGCAGAAACACAGCAACGGTGACCCACGAGAGGAATAGGATTTAATGATGCGGAATTGTTGACGCCCAGCGTTCTCACGCCGACATTTAGAATACAAACGTGGATCACTTACCAAGATCTCCATGGTAACTGTTGTCGTGCGAGGTCCTGATAGAAGGGGCGGAGTCTCCATCATGGGGCCAGATCTGTCCCGTTTTGCGAACCCCGACGATGGTGGCCTCGGAAACCACCACATGTGGCTGCCTGTGTCTCTTTTGCGACTGGGGCGTGGGCGGGCTGCTGCTGTCCAGCGAGTGCTGAGAGTTCTGCGAGGGCGAGCGGCTTTTCTCCCTGAAGGGCCGACGGAAGGCGGCGGTCGGGCTGGGAGACACGTGACTCGACTGTCCCGACGAGAAGTCGTCCTCGCTGGAGGTCAAGTTCTCGTTGGAGCTGCAGTCGGGAGTGTATCCACCTCCTCCTCCGCCGACGTCTTCCAAGCTTCCGGGTGAGTAGGACCTCCTCGGCCAGGTCAGGTGCTGGTCCTCGTTGCTGGCGTGTTCTCGCATCGTGACCCGACCGTCCACGCTCTCGCCGGTCACGTAAACCCCGCTGTAGGGCTGGAAATCGGACGGGTGCCACGGTGGAGGTGGCGCTTTGTTTCCGTTGGGCCGAGCGCTGCTGTACCTCGGGTTGGGTTCTCCGTCTTCACATTCGGCGTCGTAGCCGCAGGTGCTTTCGCTGGATCGGCCCCTACAGACGGGTCTGGGCCGCAGGTCGCTAGCGACCGTGGCGAGGTTACCGGGCAGGGAATGGAGCGAACGCTTGCGCTCCATTTGGACGGCTTGCGTTCCCAGGGAACTGATCTTGTCGGAGACGTTCGCGGTCGTTCACTCGGACCAGACCTTTATCGTGATGGAATTCCATGTTGGTGTAGAAAGGCTGCTTGTCCTGCCCTCCCCGGCCGTCTCCGGCCGAATGCGAGTTGGCCCGCTTGATCCGCTCGAAGTTGGAGCGCAAAGCAGCCACCCCGAGTCCCATGCCTGGTTTGTCCTTAGGACACGGGTCGGATGGGAGCTCCTTGTCAGGAGGAGGAAGCAGCCTGCGAGGCGAGACTCCTCCCCTTTGTTTCGATGGTGAAAGCCCATCTGTCTCGCCGCCCTGCAGTATCTGGTGGGGCTCGAAAGCGGACTGCAGTTCCAGTCCATCTCCATGCGAGGCGGATTTCCTGGCCGGAGGAGGCCGCGGTTTGGGCCTGGCTTCTCCCACCGGCTGGAATCTGGTGCGGTCTCCCTGACTGGGATCCTGTATCTGCGAGTACTGGGGGTCGGCTCCGCCCCCTGGAGCATCCCCCTCAGCCATCTGCGTCTTCCTGAAGCCCCAACGCTGTCGGTCATAACTTTTTCGCTCTTTCGCCAACAGAGTCTGGAGGTAGATCATGCGGAAACGCTCTTTGTTCACCTCCAGCTCCAGCCGTCGAATGGACACCTTGCATTTCTCCAGTTCCTGCTCGATGCCCATCACGGACCGCAGCTCCATTTTCGGAGGCTCGGACTCGGGAAACTGCGCCTTCCAGGCCTCGATGAATCCCACGGGCTCGACCATCCTCGAAAAGTAGCAACGAATGAACGCGAGAAGAAAAGTCACTCCTGCGCAGGAAAACTTTCAAACCACAGGGAGACCGGTGAGGAGGAGGAGGAGGAGGACGAGGGGGGGGGAGAATGACCGATTTCAACCCTGAAACTGGTCACTTCGAACACAGCTCATAACACAGCTCATAACACAGCTCATAACACAGCTCATAACACAGCGCAGGGAAATAACAGGAAAGCTGGAATTCTCCCATGCATCCTTCTTACAGGAGCAGAACAGAGGTGCACAGCACAATGACAACATCTGGATACGATCATACAAACCGCAAGAACAGTCTGTTACACAGAATCAACCCGTCATCAAAGCACTCCAATATATATATAATATATATATATTTTATATATATAGATAGATATATTATATTTATATATA
>JACRUU010000006.1:17604754-17627254 GCA_030449085.1 Kryptopterus vitreolus | reverse complement strand
CAAGGCGCAAGCTGCGAACAAAGAAGATTGAAACGTTAATGACATCATCATCAAGAGCTGGTGTTGCGTCATATACCGGTACTGAAATAAACCTGCTTTTAAAAACGATACCAGTCTTCATCTTATATGACGCATGCAGTTTCGAGTGTTGGACTATAGGGGGCAGTGCACACGTGTGATGAAATCTGATTATAAGTGACAAAAATTGTATCCTTTTTTTAATTCTTTTTTTTTTTAAGTTCGACTTTCACGGTTAAATTTGTGTTAATAAAAAAATATTCAATTTTCGTTTTTTTGCCATAGTATTGTATCATTTTTTTTTATCGTATCCAAGTCGAAATGAAGGTGACAACACTGTCAATTTGGGATGTTCCACTTTCTACAAAGTGAATTTTAACTGCAGATAAATCATCTGCGGTCCATTCAAAGACGTTACACATAATTAAGAATTAAATCGGTAATTAAGAAGTGATTAAGAATGGACAAAGGTGCATCCCAAAAACCCCGTTTCCATCTCCGAATTCCTCTCTCTACATCTAATTAGCGTATTGAAAAAAAACCACTAAGCAAGTATAAATTAATCAATTTAACGTAAAGATAAATGAAGTACAATAAGGCTTTGTGATCAAGTATATGCACTTTTACAAAAAATATATATTCATTATCATCTTCTACCGCTATATCCGATTTCTGGGTTACGGGGAGTCTGTGCCTATTAGGCGTCTATATAATAGGATATATATATATATATATATATATATATATATATATATATATATATATATATATATAATTCTGAAATAGAAAAACCACACGATTGTGATTTGAATGCAATTTTTGTTTATTCTACGTTTGCTAAAAAATAATAGTTCGTCTCAAACAATACAATCTGCACTTGATAAAGCGCTGAGAAAACCCCGGGTGGAATTGGGATGGCCGGAAGCCCGAGTTGGAGGAGGCTGCTGGAGGCCATTCGTTCCATCATCAATTACCAGGCGCTTCATTCATGCCGGGTATAAATCGTTAAAACAGCACTTATGGTTAATCGTTATACATTTTTCTAAACTTATACTGTCAGTGTGAAGGTTTAGACTCCAGTGTGTTTTGTTTTTCTTCATCCCTTAATAACTTTGCAACTCTACAGATATATAATATATATATATATATATATATATATATATATATATATATATATATATATATATATAATAGTGATAAGAATAAAAATCTAAACAATTAAAATAAAAAAAAGAATAAAAATAAAGAATTAACACTTAAGGATATAGTTATAGGAAACTAAACATCGCCTTGCCTTGGAGGAGCATTTCTCTACAAACAGCACACTTTTAATCCTATAAGCAATGTTTAATATTAATAAAGACACGTTAACGATACTCACTCAGTGAGGAAGACGCCCAAACGAAGGCATAAAGAAAGGGAAAAGCACAGACTTATTAGATACTGGCAGTGCCACTCGCACGAACATGCGTTTTACAACGGCATGTAATAACCACACGGACGGGGCGTACGAACGGGGACGCTCGGCACTCCAGCTGGGATGTAAAACGCAGATAAACCCGAGGAACGTGTTCTGTACAATATAACGGCGTCCTGCAGGAGCACACGCTTGTGCTTGCCTGGTCAAACCTTAACTTTATATTGTATGTACATTATTTCAAGTATAATTGCTCCTGTAACTCTACAATACATATATATATATATACATATATATATATATATATATATATATATATATATATATATATATATATATATATATATATATATATATATATATACACTACACATATATATATATACAAGATTTATATATATTATATATATATGACACAATATACGAATATAGATATACCATATATATACTATACATATATATATATATAATATACACATATATACTATATATATATATATATATATATATATATATATACATATATATATATATATATATATATATATATATATATATATATATATATACACACACACATACACATATACTATGTAGAAAAAAAAGCAGGTAAAATAAAGAGACATGCACTTTTGTAATTCAAATGGTCCATGAGTGTATTTTCTTGAAGTAGAAAAAAAAAAAAAAAAAAAAAAATAATAATAATAATAATAAGGGAGAGTGAAACATTTTGGTTTTGCATTAAAAAATCAAAATGCAATAATTAATAAACCGAACATTTCTCTCTCACCCTACGCCGTCCGTACAACATTTACATCCAGGACCCCCCCCACACACACCCTGCCTCAAACTCTTTCTAAATTAAGTTAATACAAGTCAAATCAATAATAAAATACAAAAAGAAACATCCTTAAAATAAAAAAATAAAATAAAATAAAAACCCGGGACAGTATTATTTGATATATATTTTTTTTTTCTGCACAAGCCAAGAGGGCCACACCTCAAAGCAACACGGTTATACACAGGATGTGTAAAGCTCAGTGAGGTGAAAAACTAATCAGACTGTATTGAGGTAGCTGTGCTCTGCCCAGTGCAGAAAAACTGGCTTTAATAATTAAGGTGTTTTAATTACTTATTAAAAAAAAAAACAAAAACAAAATTTAATAATGGAGAAAAAAAAAACCAAAAAAAAAACCCAACAAGGTTATTGTACAAAGGGGAAGACAAAGACACATAAATGAAAACCCACATGCAGGATACACAACATGCAGGTTCCATTTCGAGAGCTGATTTGAGTCGATGCGTTTTGGCGCCCGCATAACCCGCCAGTCCTATACGCCCCCCTGCCCCTCCCCCTCCGATCCGGTCAAACATTCACACTGGACACGGTAAACAAATGTAAACAGCTTTCCTAGTCTCGCCGGCTATGTTTAGGCAGCTGTGTAGGACGCTCACACTGGATTCTCATACATGGCTTTTTTTCTCTCTCTAGGAAACGATCTGAATCCATTATTTATTTATTTATTTTTTAAACACACAATGCATCTTTACTCCAGAATGGAAATGACTCGCCTCTGTGTGTTATGGCTTTATGTAAATTTACAAGAGAAAAAGTGTGTGTGTGTGTGTGTGTGTGTGTATTGGGGGGGGGTAATTATTAACCGGCTGCCTAAACTTAACCCCTATATTTTTTTATTTATTCATTTATTTTTAACACGGACCCAAAAAAAAAAAAAAAAAAAAACAAAGATCTGTATAAAATAGTGTTCAAACTTGGTACGCATCGTAGAGCTTTTCTTCATGCACTGAAAAAGGAGGACACAAAAAAATTACACAACTGGATTTAGTATTTCTACTTTGTTTGAAATGCGAATTTCTTAAAACAAAAAAACAAAAACAAGGCGAAATAACAAAAAAAAAAAGAGAGAGAAAAAAAAAGATTGTTTTAAGACCAAACCAGCAGAACATCCACGTTTGTGGGAATAATAATAATAATAATGGTCATTAATACTTAAAGACTTCAGCTCTATATGGTCCCCTCCATACCCGCTAGACGTGTTTTGTTTAAAAAAAAAAAACAAAAAAAAAAAACTGTGTTACATTTATTATATTATTGTTATGTTCGTGTTGACGCGGCCGTCCTCGGTGCACGCAAAACACGCATACGTACACGCATTCTTTCTATCTACACACAGAAGAGAGAGAGAGAGAGAGAGAGATAGAGTGAGAGGAAGTGGGAGGAGGAGGAGGGGGGTGGGGTTAAGTAGGGGTTGTGTTTCTGTGCTCAGATGAGTCAGGACCAGAACATTTCAGCCAGGTTAGTGTCGATGCTGTAGATCCAGAGCACCAGGGGGAGTGAGAGAGCCACGAACGGCCAGGAGATGCCCTCGGTGCAGGCGCTGAGCGAGCACGACTTGGCCGGGGGCGTGTCCAGATCTTTACCGGGCTCCAGGTAATTCCTGGCCGCAAACTTGAGCACCTCGTCCAGCAGGATGACGGGCAGCGAAATCTTCAGGACCATCAGCCACTGGGTCACGTTCAGCGGCGTGATTTGGAAGATCATCTGCGGATGGAGAAATGATCAAATACATCTTTAATACATGAATAAAAGAAATAAATAAATCTCTTTGATCGAGCTCATACCGGCAGAGGCTCCACATAGAGGATGAGGAAGTGAAGGGACATGGAGAGGCAGATGGCGCCCAGCAGCCATACGTTCTCCCACGGGGGCATGCGCAGCAGGGACTGGTTCTCCGAAACACTGGAACGGGGAAAATAAATAAATAAATAAATAAATAAAAAAGCATGAGCATCATGAGTCAGACCTGAAACAATCCACAATAAATAAATAAATAAGTGCGTCCGCTGACCTGTTGAGGGCGTTGCACATCTCGATGGTGACCAGCACAGACAGGGCCATGGTCATCGGATAAGGGGACTCGAACACCTCACAGTTAACGCCTTCAAACTCTGGGTTCTCCGGTCCACATTGGAGAAAGTGACTCTGCGGAACGAGGAGGAAGCATTTCTTAGTCACGGCGCAAACATCTATACGTGCGGTACGTTCCGCTGTTTCTAAACCTGCTGTAAAAACACACGCATACTGTGATCTATTTATTATTGTTGTGTTGCATTTATTTGATTTTATCATCATCATTATTTTCACTATCAGTCCTACTATACTATAAAATAAAGATTCCTATTATATTATTATAACTTTAATGAAAAGGTTCGTACGGTCACTGATGTTTGTAGATTAATCTAACGATTGTTCGAAACAATCAGTAAAAATCCACACTGAGTTTTTCCAGGTTGCATTATGCAATGCTAGAGCGGCCTCTAGAGGCCGAACACTGACATTACATGCTAATTACTCGAGATGACACTTTCTTTGCAGAATATTCTAGAATTCTAGAATAAAGTATAATTGCACAACTTCTACAGTAGGTGGCAGTGGCGCTCTCATTGTCAGAGTATGGAATGGGAAAATATGATGAAGAGTATTTAATGCTTGGATTCACTGTGGCTATCTAAAGCACATTCTGTGTTAGTATGTAAATTGAAAAGTTCTAACCAGGTGATAGAAGTTGACTCTTGGTCCGTCTTCAGCAGCAATAAACCACCAAGCAGCAGCTCCCACTGTGGCAGCACCGACGTAGCCTACAGAACACGGATTCCACACCGGTAAAAAAAAATAATAATAATAATAATTTCTACTGGAAATTATCGCTTGTTAAAAACGCGATATTAAAATGCACTCACAGCCGATAGCCAGGTATCGGAAGAAGAGCCAGCCGGAGATCAGGGGTTCCTTGGCGTTGCGAGGTGGTTTACTCATGATATCCAAATCGGGAGGGTTGAAGCCAAGGGCTGTAGCAGGGAGACCGTCTGTCACCAGGTTAACCCACAGCAACTGCACTGGGATCAGCGCCTCAGGGAATCCCAGAGCCGCGGTCAGGAAAATGCTGTGGGTCAGATGTAAAACATCAGTTCGGAAACATTTATATACACATACACCTATCTATCCATCTACCTACCTATCCATCTACCTACCTACCTATCTATCTATCTATCTATCCATCTACCTATCTATCCATCTACCTATCTATCTATCTATCTATCTATCTATACACACATACAGCTGCAAGCAGTGATAGCTTGACCACTAGGTGGCGCCAAACAGGAAAAAAATTTAAAGTGGCAAAGGTAAATCATTTTTTGGATTTGACCAAGGATTGAGGACATGCAGAGAGATCTACCAAGTTTCATGAAGCTATCTCGTTGCGTTCAGGAGTCATAGCCATTTTTGTCAATGTGGCCCCGCCCACTTTCAAATTGTCGAACGTTACAGTGTTTTTTTTTTTTTTGATAATTATTGATAAGCTATGTCTGCTCAACATTTCTACACTGTTTTTTGTTCTGATGCTGCGAAACCCTTATGACTAGCTCGTAAAAGTAGGGTTTTAACATTTTTTTTTTTTACTTTGCAGCCTAAAACGGTCAATGAGGATTTAGTTTGGTTCGACCCGTGGATCCCATTAATATAAAATATATCTACGAGCTATGACCAAAAATGTGGGAAATACATTTTTTTGCAGTATAGCGCCCCCCTTTGGCAAATTGGGTTGATAGTTTGAGCTCTACCATCGGGTCAAGTTTCAGGTCTCTAGGTCTTACGGTCTGCACGATCAGTTTTCGGGCGTAATAATAATAATAATAATAATAACAAAAATCACTACAAGTACAATAGGGTTTCAGCACTATGCTCTTGAATGACCTCTTACCAAACCACTTCTCCGACGTTGGATGAAATGAGGTATCGGATGAACTGCTTCATGTTGTTGTAAATGGCTCGCCCTTCCTCCACGGCTGCTACGATGGTGGAGAAGTTATCGTCGGCCAGCACCATCTCAGAAGCCGTCTTGGCGACGGCCGTGCCTGAGCCCATCGCGATGCCTATCTCGGCCTTCTTCAGCGCGGGGGCATCGTTTACGCCGTCGCCGGTCTGAAACAACAATTTGTTTATCTACTGCAGGAGGAGATCCCTGACGATGCTTAGGCACGATTAGAACCCGGAGCCGTTACCATGGCTGTGATCTCGTCGTAGGACTGGAGGTATTCCACGATCTTGGATTTATGCGACGGCTCGACGCGAGCGAAACAGCGGGCGGTGAGGACGGCTTCGCGCTGAGCCGCCGGCGACAGGTCGTCGAACTCGCGGCCCGTGTAGGCCATGCGCGAAACGTCGTCGCTCTCTTTGAAGATGCCGATGCGCCTGCAGATGGCCACGGCGGTGCCCTTGTTGTCTCCGGTGATCATGATGACCCGAATGCCGGCCAGGCGACAGAGCTTGATGGAGGCGGCCACTTCGGCCCTGGGAGGGTCTAGCATGCCCACACACCCCACGAATGTCAAGTCAGTCTGCAATCATAAAGTGTGGGGTGGGGGGGGGTTTCAATCATGGTCAGGGAACATAATCGAGTATCTATAACATGCATTACAGCCGCGCCGTTATCGCGATTCAGTTACTGACCTCGTACTCCACAAAGCAAGACGAATCCTCCAGCCGAAGCTCTTCTTTGCTGATGGGGTTGTCCCGTGTGGCGAGGGCCAGGCATCGCAGCGTGTCCCGTCCGGTCCCGTACTCCCGGATTACCGACAGGATCTTCTCCTTGATGCCCGGTGTCAAGGGGACTTTATTACTGCCCACGCGGATGTGCGTGCACCTGTCGATCACTCCCTCCGGCGCACCCTTCACAAACACACCAAAAATAAACAAACAAATATATTAATAGATCATACAATAGGAAAATACACAATATAAAGAAAAGCTTTCCTGACTGGTAAGTTTCAGAACTGAATGATAAAAAAATCTAGCAAAAATATAAGGTCGTACCAAAAACTGATATCTCTCACACACACACACAGTTGGGGCCCACACACACACACACACACACACACACACACACACACACCCCAAGTGTGCATCTTCATTTATTAAAAATAGACAGAAATAGAGGTCATTCAAACCACTGGGAGAGTGCAGGGATGCAATTCTGAGACTGATGTTATAACAGAGTGAGAGTGAGAGTGAGTGTGTGTGTGTAAAGCAATAATTTCCACTCAAACGATGCCATCTGTGTTAATTATACCAACGTTAATGCCAATAATAAGCAGAGTTAGGTCTTAATTAATTAATTGAGTAATTAACTGAATTTTTCTTAGACGTTATTTTTCCTAATATTCTTTAAATATTTATTAAAAATGTTACATTATAGTGATGCAGATTCGTGAGAACTGCCTGATGGGGAAAAAAAAAAAATGGGTAAAATTGGGCATTAATTTAAAAGCAATCGAAAACCCTTTAAACCATTAAAACATTAACCAAAGTTAATTTGTTAATCAATATTTGCTCCCAAATCATGGCGTTTTATTAACGCAAAATAATCACGATTACGCTCCTCTCTACAATTACCTTGACAAACATCTTGCCGAGGGCGGAGCGCGCCTTGTTGGGGGTGCAGTACACAGACATGGACTTCCTGTCCCGCGAGAACTCCAGCGTAAACTCTTTCTTCATCAGCTGCTTAATCACCTGAGGCGAGAAAAGAGCGAGTGTATAATTACCTGACACACTGACACACACACACACACACACACACACACACACACACACACACACGAGAACTGGAAGACATGTCTGTTTACAGAGTTACAGGCGTTGGCTCGTTCGATCTTGGTGAGGGATTTGAGATCGTTGTCGAACACGTTCATCTTCTCCACCAGACATGTGAGAGCAGTTTCTGTCGCCTCGCCGACTTTCTCGTACACTCCTTTCGCCTGGGAAAGTAAAACCACAAAGATGACTGACAAGTCAAATAAAAAATAAATAAATAAATACAATGTATACTATAAAAAAACCTCATTATAGTCGAGAGAGGAGTCATTGCACAGGGCACAGATTGTAGCCATCTCAACCAGACCATCATACTTGGAGCATTTCACTGGTTTCCCATCCTGGAACCTGAAAAGATAAACATGATTAAAAGTAAATAAATAAATATATAAAAATCTCGCTGTTATCGCATGCGAATAGTGATAATGTAACTCACACTTGTCCTTCTGGAGCGTACGTGGAGCCGGTAACGGTGAACTCTTTAAGAGAGCATCCGTCTCCCTGGACCTGATCTATGATGAACATCTGAAAAGCACATGTGGTCGGATTAACCAGCAGGTGGCGCACGGAAACACTTAAAAGATCAGGGGGACATGCACACTTCAGGGAACTTGTATAGGGGTCAGGTAGGGGTGAGTGAAAAATACTGGGTGGGGGGGGGCATCCTGGATGAGAACGGAATTGGCACTGGGATTTTTCCGGTGAGGAAAACCAGAGCCTTCCGACCCCGGCAGCAACGTCACCTTAGAGATACAACTAAACAGTAATCAAAAAGGAAAAAAAAAAGGAAAAAACTAAACAAAAACAAAAAAAAAACCCTCAGACGATTTGAGTGAAAGCACGGCGCTGGCATTCGGCTTGACAAATCCAAGCATCGTGTACGGTTTGAGTAAACAAACTCCAAATAAGAGCGTCTGTGCACCGTTCTTCGGACCTTCGCTATAGCTTGTAGTTTTCACAAACAGACTTGAAGGAAGCATCGTGTTTACACAAACAACCGCTCTCCTCCTGGATTTTTACACCTGGCAACATGATGAGTCATTACACCGAACTTATAACGCGTCATAACGCTGTTTAAACCGGTTCTTGCACGTGTGAAGTCTGCAGGAACATGACTGCTCGTGGAGGGGGGGAACGGAGCTCCCAAACACAAGGTCAGTTATGCAACACCACTGCAAGTCACTGACTAGCGCATACTGATGAGCATACAAAGAATAGTGATGAAGCAAAAGCCGAGGGAGAAAGGTGGTGTGTGTGTGTGTGTGTGTGTGTGGCATTAATGAGAGGGGAGTGACATTTAGAAAGTGTGGAGGGGAGAAAAAAAGCAGACAAAGAAAGAAACTAGAAAGGAGTCTAAAAGGGAAAGAAAAGAAGTTTTACACATGTACATTACTGTACAAATGAGCAATTGATGCTTAATTGCCCGTTAGTGGCAACGATGGGATTTGAACCTGCGATCTTCCGGTCCCAAGGCCAATGCTTTAACCACCACCGAGCTCCCGGAGGGTTATGGAGGATTAGGGACAGGCTTGAACCGATGACTTTCCAAATCGGTAAGCCTAATGCATTCTAATCAGAAGGTCATGAGATCGAATCCCACCACCGTTAACACACAACGCGCTTGTGCGAATCAAATGCTCTAAACGTTTCGGATATGTCACTTAAAGGGAACTGCTCCATCAGCAGAGTAAAGGGGTTTGTGTTGTTTGTTTAATTTTATTATTAAATAAATAAATAAACAAACAAAGATAGAGATGGGGGCGAGTGAGTGATTAAAGCAATGAACGCAGGCAATTTAGTGGATGTTCTATTACATTGCATTTATACGTACGTATAGATAAATAAAGGCTCTTAAATAATGAAGAGAAATGCCATCACTGGTCAATTAAGCATTTGTTAATTAATTCATTAATTTGTTAATTAATTAATTAATTAACCACTTTATGAGTACCACGTATACCCTGGATAAAGTTCCAAACGATATTTTATCCGGGGGAAAATTCCTCACCCTGCACACGGACATCTGATTGGTGGTCAGCGTGCCGGTCTTGTCGGAGCAGATAACCGAGGTGCAGCCCAGCGTCTCCACCGAGGGCAGCGAGCGCACGATGGCGTTCTTCTTGGCCATGCGACGGGTGCCCAGCGCGAGGCAGGTGGTGATGACGGCGGGGAGCCCCTCGGGGATGGCGGCGACGGCCAGGGCCACGGCGATCTTGAAGTAGTAGACGGCACCGCGGATCCAGGAGCCACCGTGAACCGGGTCGTTGAAGTGTCCGATGTTGATGATCCACACGGCGATGCAGATGAGGGAGATGACCTTGGATAGCTGCTCTCCGAACTCGTCCAGCTTTTGCTGCAGCGGCGTTCGCTCTTGCTCGGTCGACGCCATCTCGTCGCGGATCTTGCCGATCTCCGTGTTCACCCCCGAGGCCACCACCACGCCCACGGCCTTCCCGGCGGCGATGTTGGTGCCCTGGCCAAACGCAAGAAATGGGTTATAAATGGAAAAAAAAAGGAAATAAATAAAAACGCCGGCTTCCACCTTTAATTACTAATGATGGCAAGAGTGAAAAATGGGGAGCGCTTAAAACAGGCGAGATTAGACATCCTGTCGAGAAGGAATCATACGCTGCTAATAGAAACTTACAGAGAACAGCATGTTCTTCTTGTCCTGGTTTACAGCTCGCGGGTCAGGCACCGGGTCGGTGTGTTTAATCACTGATACAGACTCTCCTACAGAGGAACACAATCAGGAACCAACATGGTGAAAGTGCAAGACTTTAAACTTCTGCTGTCAATGTGGTTCGGGTACATTATAGTCGCCGCCTGCACTTTTCCGGGGGGTACCTGCAGGTGGCAGCACGTTTAATGCAAAGTTGTTAAATGACTGCAAAGTCAAGCTCATGAAGTCTAAGGCAGACAACGGAGAAAAAAAACTTGTACACGTGACTACGGCAGGAGAAATGTACAATCGTTATGATGTGCGTTATGATAAGGAACCGGTTCAACAAAATAAACAGCAAAAGAACCATGTGTGTTAATTGCACAAGGTTAACGTCACACGCTGATTGAACCGCTGGATAGAAATGTGCTCGAGCTAAATGACTATCGGTGCAATCAGATCTCGGCCGTCAAAAGGTTCCTGTGCTGAAGGCGGGATGATATCTTTTTTCCAAAAAAATAAATAAATAAACAAATTTCTCCCTTTTTCCACTCTTGGCAGTAATCATGCCTCAGATTGCTATAATGCATGCATGCAGTTTTCTAATGATTTCCTCCCCAAATGGTCTCTTACTGCATTTACAATCAACAAATAAACGTTTTAATACGTTATACAAGTTGTTAAAATAATAAATGTAATATCTTTTGTAGAGCTCTGGTTATTAAAAACTCACAGAAAATGAAATAGACATGATTTAATAAAGGTTTTATTGATTTTTAAAGTCTCTGGCCAGGAATTCAAAACGCCTTCGTGGTGCTTCTAAATTCACAGCAGAACTGAGTTTTTCTCAAAAGCACACCAATAGTTTTTCCGGGTTGCGTTACACGCCACAAAAGCGGCCTCTAGTGGTGAACTGCTAATACTACACGCTGTTTAAACGACGTCTTTTTTTCTATTCATTGTGGATGTAAATGTATTTCATTATTTGGATTGGTTGAATTAATTTCCATTATTTAGCTGATTGTTTATTAATATAATTAATAAACAAATCATAGCTATTTAGCACATTTTCATCAGTCAGTGTGTTTGTTTTAAGTATCGATTTTTAAAATCACTTAATGCCAAATATGATCCAAACTAGCCATCATGTAAAGTCCACATTGGCACAAATATACACAAAGTCACATGACCCAGGAGTACAAAAGCCACGAGCAAATACTACCTAAAATGATATATCCCTAACCCTCGAGACAAAGTCTAAATATTGCACCATTTTATGCAAATGACAGAAAGAATATATACATATACAGGAACATGTACAGAAAGAATTGTGCATTTTGGAAGCAATCGACACGCCGTACCTGTCAGAATGGACTGGTCCACTCGCAGCGTGGTGGATTTGATGGACGTTAGGCGGATATCGGCGGGAACTTTGTCGCCCACTAGAGAGGGAACAGGAAGTCGGAAAATGAGCACAAAAGGACTGAAAACATCATCTCGGCTAGTCTTTTAACATACCATAATATCAGAAATGTATCCCCAGGATCAGGTCAAGTTGTATATATACAGACAGCACACTCTTAGTGATGACGAAGGCCCAATAGAAGCCTAGCAGGCATTTGCACGACTTAAACCTTATTATTATTATTATTATTATTATTGAGGATTTAAGTTTGAGGAAAGTTGCATCAGTGCAAAACAAACACATTTCTTTCTTTTGATAAAGTGTAGATTTAACTTTGGGAAGAAAGACTGACGTTGAGTCGATCCAACTACGAACAAATATCATCCGAGCCCTGGATCATTTATAATGTTTTTTTTTAATGATGACTCAACCCGAGAGGAAAAAAGAAAGACTGCGGGATTTCGAGAAAGGTTTAAAGATGGTCCGGCGTTCTCAGGCAGACGCTAAAAATAGCCAGTGAATCATTCTTTCCACAAAATGTGAGGGGGTTGGTGTTACTACTTATAAAGGGTGGGGGGGTGGGGGGGGGGTGTGGGTGGGGGGGGGGGGGGGGTGGGGGTGGGTGGGGGGGGGGGGGTTGGGGGGGGGGGGGGGGGGGGGAGGGGGGGGGGGGGGTGGGGGGGGGGGGGGGGGGGGGGGGGGGGGGGGGGGGGGGGGGGGGGGGGGGGGGGGGGGGGGGGGGGGGGGGGGGGGGGGGGGGGTACCGTAAACATTTAATTTTTTAATAAACGAACCGCTCAATCGACGTGCGAGATTGCCATTTATTTGATAAAATGAAAATGAATGAATAAACGTGTGAAGATTGCAACGTTACAATTGGGGGGTGGGGGTGGGGAGGATTCCCAGGCCAGTGTCTGAGCAGGATCAGAACTGAAGGACTCATCACGGGGGGGGGGGGAGGGGGGGGGGATTTTAACCGCTTCCGGGATTGCTCTAAATATATCGACTATTTTTTTTAAATATAAATACACGCCGTCTTCAAGAGCCCCCCCCCCCCCGGAACTGAACGCACAAATGTGGACCGTGTAGCCCAATATATAGCTCATGCCAGGGAGAAAGTAGGTTACCCTACTGTCTGACCTTAAGGTAGACAAGGAGAAAAACACTCCCCTTGAATTAAAAGCTCAGATCAGTCAATAGACAGAAAGAGCCGGCGTGGGATTAATGACGGCGTTTAAATAAAAGACGATCTGGCGGTTAACGCCGCTTGAGTGGTCGTTTTGGGAAGCGATGTGTTATTGCGCTTGTAATGTGGGTTATGAAACAGCTCAGAAATGTCAGAGACCTAAAATCAGCCCATAAACTACATAAGGTGTGCCAAATCAGCGACGCATAGCTGGGGCAGGACTCAAGTCCTCATTCTGGGCAAGAATCGAACGCAAATTATCGTTTTATGTGTGTGGACAATTCCCGGTGCCGGGAACTAAATGCTAATTCCCCCTTCAGAGTAAAAGTCCTAATCTCGCTGGGTGGGAATCCACTTCCAATGAAATGTCAGGAAACTCGGGACTTTATATAGTCAATCAATTCTGCACATGAGTTTTGGCCAGACAATTAAATATAATTGAACTGACAATTTGGGGACACGGTGGTTTAGTGGTTTAGCACGTTCGCCTCACACCGCCAGGGTCCGGGTTCGATTCCCGTCTCGGCCATGTGTGTGTGGAGTTTGTGCATGTTCTCCCCCCGTGCTCTCAGGGGTTTTTTCTCCGGGTTCTCCGGTTTCCTCCCCCGGTCCAAAAACATGCACGGTAGGTTGATTGGCACCTTGGAAAATTGTCCCTAGTTTATGAATGTGTGTGTGTGTGTGTGTGTGTGTGTGTGTGTGATGGGTTGGCATTCCTTCCAGGGTGTATCCTGCCTTAATGCCCATAGACGCCTGAGATAGACAAAGACTTCCCGTGACCCGAGGGAAGATCGGATAAAGCGGTAGAAGATGAGTGAATGAATGAATTGACAATTCAGTAAAAGGGAGGTGGTAGCTCAGTACAACTGGGCGATACGTCATAAAATGACTCCGATTTTTGTGGACAAAATTCCATTTTGGATTCGGTGGGAAAATGTGCCATTTTGACCCGTTTTGGGGGGGGGCGGGCGGGGAAGAAGAAGGGGGGGGGGGGTGTTTTGGACCCGTTCAACACATGGTTCTGTTATAAACTGGAAATAATCGATAATAACGCTCTAGGTTAAGGTGTATAGGTCATGGTGTATAGCTTTCTTTTAAAAACAAGTTCTCACACAAACACACACAAGGTATTCCATATAAAGAGGCTCGTACCACATAAATCAGTGGGCTAAATCTTATTCGCTATCCCAAACTGAATTCCGTGAACAATTAAATGAATGTTATTCTTGGAATTAAACCAGCAATCATTGTAAACGATGCGGCGTCGAGTCACAGCTGCATTTGAAAAGGGTTTTTTTGTTCTTCGTTAATGTTCAAATCAATGCGATCGTCATGAATGGCTCTGAGGGCCATCCGTTCTCCTAGACACGACCATAAAAGGCCGACCCTACACTCAAGCTAATTAAGCAAATATATCCCCCAGGTCCAATTTAGCCACTGTGGTTAGAAACCTGGCCATAGAGGGCGAACTGCAGGTCACCCCCAACCTGTTTAGGATATGAGAGAGAAGGGGGGGGGGGGGGGGGGGGGGGGGGGCATCTGTTTGGCTAATTATTCATTCATTCATTCATTCATCTTCTACCGCTATATCCGATCTTCCCTCGGGTCACGGGGAGTCTGTGCCTATCTCAGGCGTCTATGGGCATTAAGGCAGGATACACCCTGGATGGAATGCCAACCCATCGCAGGGCACACACACACTCACATTCACACACTCATACACTAGGGACAATTTTCCAAGGTGCCAATCAACCTACCAGTGCAGGCATGGTTTTTGGACCCAGGGAGGAAACCGGAGAACCCGGAGAAAAAACCCCTGAGGCACGGGGAGAACATGCACAAACTCCACACACATATGGCCGAGACGGGAATCGAACCCGGACCCTGGCGGTGTGAGGCGAACGTGCTAACCACTAAGCCACCGTGCCCCCTGTTTGGCTAATTAATTCCCTCGAATTTAGTCAGTTCAGTTCAGCCCGGTCTTTGCGACGGGGTTTTTGCTGGCACTCACCAAAAAAATACATTCAACACCTCCTGCTCTGACATCACGGACCAGTATAACCCATTACATCATGTCATTTAAGGATTTATGATGATTGGTGTAACAAGCCATTTATTAGCATTGCTAGCGACGAGTCAGCATTTTTGGAAGGTGTTAAACGTGAGGTTTTCTGACCAGGGAAAATGTGCTAAAGAAAACAATTATATGTATTAATAAATGTAATGATACATTCATAATAGATTAAGTATAATTGATACTTAATATAATAATAATAATAATAATAACAGCGCTCTCCATGCAGTGCCAGTGATTCACCTCTAGAGGCCGCCCTCGCAATGACAGCTAAAGGAAAGTTATTATAGTGATCAGCTAGAAATGCCGACAGATCTCTAAATGAATCATGTTTCACGTCTAACAAACTCCAGTTTAGATCAAAGCATGAGGCAATTGCTTGTTTTTCTCAAGATTACGTCAAACGTCATACAATATCCTGTATAGACAAGTTCTTTCCCTTGCAGACTCGGAGCACGCTGAATCCTTTAGCAAGCGGTGGCTATTTTTCATAATCCCAGCACATCCTGTACCCTTTTTTTGTTTTTTTTTTTTATATATAAAAAAAAAAAGGTCACTAATTCCTGGGTTACAGGCATCAGCACTGTGACAGCACTTCGCTCTGACACTCGGTTGGGGAATCGTCCGTACTCGCGCCTAAATTCCCTGCGGAGTCCGAACGGGATGAGTATTGCTGCACTCGGAGCTCCGACGGTTCTTTTACAAAAGTTCGTGAACCCTAAACAAATTCTCTGGAAAAAAAAAGGGAGAGATCTTGGCCGTGTTTGTATTTTGTTTATCGACGGTGTAACTCGTGGGAAAAAGTCTTAAATTAAATCGAGATTTCGATCAGATATGAAAATCGGAACAAATTAAAAGGCTTTCTCCCCCCAAATAATTTAACATGGCTTATCTTACAGGATATTATGATTGCTCTCTTACGATTTTGTCACGCGCTACAATTTGATCCAAATTCCGATGCATTTCACCGAATTCTTTGACATTAAATATTATAACTCGTCAGCACTCGTTCCCAGGCGTGTGCACTTTGTGTTTGGTATCCAAATGCCAGTATTTACAGCTGCGGCTAAATAAAGGTATTTTAGGAAAGGTATTAGAATATAAAATCTACTTTCACCTTCACTTTTCACCCCCCGAACCTGTCGGTTTTGTATGCAGGCGATGCCAAACGGCAGCCCTGATAACACATGCATTGTGTAAACTCTCCTGGCACGTCTCGTCTTTTCCCTCTGATGCAATTTACTCAGGCTAAAAAAATCTGGTGTCGAAACTTCCTTAACGCCACGCCGATGACGGAAAAACCTTTCACAAAGTGGTTGGGCGTTTGGAGTGCTATTTATAGGAGGAGATGTACGGCGAGGAGACAGGAACACTGCGGGGTTCAGGTGCGAGCAACCCGAGCTGGCGGGACCGGTGTCGTGTTACGCAGGCAACGGCTAGCGGGAGTGTGCGAGGGGAGTAGAGCTCTGTGGGAGGCTCGGGGAGGGAGAGAGAGAGAGAGAGAGAGAGAGAGAGAGAGAGCACGCTGTGGGGAGGGGTCTGCTGGGCTTCCTTTTCATCCTCGCCTTCCAAGGTCGTGCCTCCAGGAAAGAGTGTGAGAAACAAAAAGATGCGAGTCCCATCTCCGGCCGATGACTCATTTCGTTAGAGTAGGAGGAATATATATATATAGCTATATTATATATATATATATATATATATATATATATATATATATATATATATATATATATATATATATATAAAATATAAATAAATTTGTACACACAGAAAAGTGCCGTTTCTCTCTTCAGCTATTCAGAGACGACATCGTCGATGTCAGAGCAGTGTGCTCAGGGGGGGGGGGCGCTGACATCTTGTTGGAGGCGAGCCATGTCATGGCCAATTCTTTTGTGCACTAGTACACGACACAAAAGGAGTCGGAGGACAGAATATGCCTGCTGTTCATACTAAAAATCTCAAAGCGGGCTGATCTCCTTCCAAAGGAGGTACGAGGGCAAAACCCCACAAGGTCACAAGGGGCTACATAAATAAATAAATAGATGGATAGATAAATAAATAAATAAATAAATTGGTACGTAAATTCCCGTGGCGCCGTTCTGCGGCAGGAGGTGCCAGACGGAACGGCGTTAGCTCGGTGCCTGTGTCACAGGAAGTGTGTAAGGATTTCAGCTTGTCCTTTACTTTAAAATAAATAAATAAAAACAATTTTATAAACAGTGGAACTGATCCCAGACCATGACTCAGAGATGCACACGATAGACAAACTCGAAGCACAGATGACAACGTCCCCCACACACACACACACACACACACACACTTGTACAGATCCTTCAGTGTGAATGTGTTGAATGCTACTTAAAATTCCTCTCATGCAGCACACCCTTTCACTTCTTCCTCCCCCGGCAGTCTTTTGTATTTCCTCTTTGTCCTCCGAATTTGCCTCAATCTGCGACGGAACGGGTTAAAACCCCACTGCTTGACTGAGAATCAATTTCCCTCTCTCAAATCTCGCCTTGGTGTCTCCTTCTCACTGCGGACAAACACCCCGAGCGAGCGGCGATGACGCACTAAGGAGGTGACCAATCCGAACAGAGATGGGGGGGGGGGGGGGGGGGGGGGGGGGGTGTGAAGGGAGACGTCGTCATTGAAAAGAGCCAGCGCATCACCTTGTAGCGTTTTTTTTTTTTCCCTTTCTCCTTCACCTGGAGGTAACCTATACACAGTCGCTCCTGCACATAAGCCAACGTTACTGCCGGGAGGTGTAACGAACATGACGCTCGGCGGTGCGGTGTTTACCGATCCCATAGTGTGTACGCAAGTTACATGGACATTATACTCAATGATAAGATTTTGATTGGTTATACGTTGATCTGGGAGATTAATAGTCATATTGATTAATACGAGGTTTATGCTGGGGGGGGGGGGGGGGGGGGGGGGGGGGGGGGGGGGGGATTGGTTTAACAGAGCTGGTTTCCAATAGGGGGCGCTGTTTCACCAGTCTTATGTAAACGGTTCGCGTTTATAACTTCAGACGGTCAACAAACCAAAACCCTGGTGATGTAACATTTATCTAAAGTTTGTGGCACACGACTCGTTTTATTCCAAACAGAAGCACATTGTTGAAGGTGTGTGTGTGTGTGTGTGTGTGTGTGGCGCCGCGGGATAAACATGACATCAGCAGACCCCAAAACACCCGCTACAAGCAGGTACAAATAGAGACCCATTTTCCCCTCTGTATTCACTTTACATTGACGCATCACCCAGATATGTCTCGGTGCAAATTCGCCGTGGAATGGTCCCGTGTGGATCTGAGCGACGTTGAAAGGGCCGTATTGTGGGACGGTGGCGACAGGGGTCACAGCCAGCCAAGCGCCACCGGTGCATACTGGGAACGAAGGCACGAGGTATGGTAACCAAAAACTGGTCATAATGGTACGCCTGAAATGGTACGCCTTTTCCCAAAAAAAAAAAAACCCCACACCAAAGTAGACATGAAGCGGCCCATATGGTGACATGTATAAACCTGTTACACTACAGGACATCATGGTCCACTGTATCCAATCCTTCAGCAGACGACTGCACATTAAAAATGCTGATACAGAAAGTTGATCTCCACCAGTGTTTAAAGGCGACACAGAGGATCCATCGTTTCTCTTTTATTTAAATAAATAAAGCAGCCGCGGTGACGCAGACGCTGCGTTTTGACTCTCGCATGTTTGGGCTTGCTTTTGTCTATGCAACCTGCACGTGCACACGCCCTGACCTTACTGGATCAAAGGAAACAGTCAAGCAAAACAACAGGGGAAAGTAAAGTTTAAAAAAAAAAAAAAAAACAACACACACACACACACACACACACACACACACACACACACACACACACAGGGGTAACTCGATCGCTCGGAGACATTACAGGCACCATCTGGGCAGCACGATGACTTCAGCCAGCTATTGTTCCCGCTGATGAGACGGCTCGACGCGCTCTGGCCGGCCGTCAACAAACACCCGGAATGAGATGTTCTTACCGGCCACCTCCACGATGTCTCCGGGAACAATGTCTCTGGCTTTGATCCTCTGCACGCTCTTCCTGTCCTGCCGATACACTTTTCCCATCTCGGGCTCGTATTCCTTCAGGGCCTCGATGGCGTTTTCCGCGTTTCGCTCCTGCGAACAAAAAACGAGTGAATGGGAGAACAGATTAAATGCTGCACACTTCGAGAGGTTTTTGGGGTGTGGTGAGGTTTTTTTTTTTTTTTTGATCAAACAGATTTATCTCGCAAACGTATCGCTTGGAGTCGCTTTTTACGCCGCTGTCAGCGCTCCCGTTTATGACCGACGCATACAAACGCGAGACGGCAAAAAAAAAAGGGTTATATATTAACCTCAAGTAAAGCAAGAGAGACTAGTGGGGGATGAGGTGCACCGGTCAATCCTAGAGGAATTCTAGGAAACTTCTCCTCCTGAAGTCAAAGTTTACACGCAGAAATAAACTCTCGTTCCTTAACAATAAAAAGACGTTTCGGTGGCTTAATCTGGATGGGGGGGGGGGGGGGGGGGGGGGGGGGAACCTGATGTGAGGGGGGGGGGGGGGGGTTACTGATTTTACACATTATTTTAAACACCCAATCCATGATGCTATGCTAGAGACCCCCCCCCTCCCCACACACACACACACACACACAACTGCCTATTAAAGGCTTCTCAGCTCAACACCTGGAGGATATTTGCATTCATTTAATCAGCAACCATTTTTTAGTGGCAAAGTCCATATGCGCATGTTCAAATGAAAGAGGATATACTGAGCCAAGATACGAGGAAGATAATCATAAACTCTATTTACTGAATCCTGGAGTCCAGAAGAGGTTACACCGGGTTTTCACCCCCCCCCTCCCCTTTCCCACTCGAGTCTCAGTTCCTCTTAAAAGTCTTTAGGAAGTTGGTTTACGACACTGAGACCGTTCGGCTCAGCTTTTACCTCGTCAATGACGATTACGGTGGTGAAGAAATCTCTAACGCCCCGAATACGCGTGGCAAATAGATTATATGAATACAACAATATCGACTTTGTCCCTTTGGTGGATGCTCCCTGGGACAGGTTGCCGAGAAACCGCCTCGGTTATTTACTCTGGATGTTTAATGGGTGTGTAAACTACAGCGCCTTCGCCGGGGCAAGGTGTGTCCCCGGGACGACGAAGCCGACGCATGAACAGGTGTCCCGTAGGGAGACTAAAGATAATTAGATGGTAAAAATCCCAGGAGTGACACCACCCCATCCCCACTCCCTCCAGGGCCAAGAACACACCTTAAATATGTTAACCTCTTTCCAGTTATACATTCGTAACTCGTCTAGGATTTTCTTTCCTTTTGTAACATACAAACTTAAATAAACTTTAAATAAACTCATTGATTATTAAATAATGCTGCTTGTTCTACCAGGTGTAACTAATCACCCGAGACGGTGGATGGGATTATAGCAAGCGAGAAACTGATCAATCGCTGCATTGTTGCCTGATAGATAACAATGGGACAAAAAACGTTTTTTATTTATTCCATATACATAAAAAAAAAAAAAAAAAAGATCTTTTTAATAAAAATCTCATGGATGCATGAAAGGCCGAACGCCTCGAGCTACCGGTTTCTCCTTGCCACATTGGGTTAAGGATGGAGTTTCTCACATGAGCCCAGTGACCAAAATAAAACCACTGAAACTGGGACACTGGTTTCAGGCCAATTGAGAGGTGATGGGGAAAAAAAAAAAAAAAAAAAGGAAAAAAAAGAAAAGAAAAACGTCAGGAAGGCTGGGCTATCTTAAGACAAGCAGAAACGAGATCATCATGTGATTTCATTTCACAACAAGGGCAATTTCATTGAAGAAAAAAGGAAGCGACGAACAAAAAGCACAATCACTACATTCACAGCAAAGACGGTGACAAAAACAACACTGTTCACAAAAAATACAGGGTTATTATAATAATAATAATAATAATAATAATAATAATTTAAAGGGATTTTCCTTTAACAGCAAACCATGGTATGAAAAATGTTTATTTCAGAAACTAGTAAACACCCTAAAACACACACACACACTTTAACCATTTCTGATCCCAGTCATAGTTCTCTCTCACACCTCATTTGTCTCAATGTGTCAATTATATTAAAAAAAAAAAAAAGACAAAAAAGTTATCAAACTACACAAAAAAAGATGAACTTACCTGCCAAACACCTACGATGGCGTTGGCTATAAGAATTAACAATATTACAAAAGGCTCCACAAAAGCCGTAATGGTTTCTTCGCCCTCTTCGAACCAGGCCAGTACCTAAAATAAGGGAGGGGGGAATAAATAAATAAAAATTAGTGGATAAGTGTCAAAATAATAATAATAATAATCACACTGGCTTTTATTTTCTTAACTTTGAAGGTCCTTGGTTTTTCTTCGGGCAGGTGAGAACACATCACACACACACACACACACACACAAACCATATACACATACACACGAGCAAAACTGGTTTTGAAAAGGTGGTTCTGGCTCTTTCTCCTGGCGAAATTCGACTGCATTGACGGAGTGATTCATCTCTAAAGCGACAGACGTGAACCAAAGCATGAGGCGTTATTTGTGAAGACCAAACTGCTCTTGCTTATAACCTCTGGAATACACAGCCCATCTCCGGCTGCAAAAAGATCCAACGGTGTTAGAAATGAACCAATCACGCCTCACGCTTGTAATAAAACCCTGCAAGCTGCCGTGAATCCCAGTGAGGTTCAACAGTGATCCCAAATTGTATTTTTTTTAGGAAGAGCAAACATAATAAAGTTACGAATGAGCCCTCGGGAGAATATTAAGACCCCCTCATGACCATCGTGGATCTTCTGGTAGAATATTGCACCGGTAAGTTCGCACGCTGCAGCATTTCAGCGCGTTTAGATGCTAAAGCTCATTACGCATCAAGGGCTGTAAACAGATGGGCGTTGTTTGGGAGATCCGGTGAAGCAGCTCGAGCCTAATCATCCAACGCCACTCTCTGTAATTGCACCCTGCGCGTCGAAACAGCGCATCG
>JACRUU010000006.1:17577254-17599754 GCA_030449085.1 Kryptopterus vitreolus | reverse complement strand
TGTGAGGCGAGCTAACATGCGAACATGCTAACCACTAAGCCACCGTGCTCCCCCCTTCTCTCTTCAGAACAATAAATACAATATAAAACAATACAAAACAAGTCATAATGAAGATGAAAATTCCAGATCATGTCAGATTGATTTTTATCGCATATTATTGTGAATGTATGACATACAGTAAAATTATCATTATTTCAATTCCTCAGATCATTACAGATGAAAAACCATTGAATTGATGTGTAATTTTTTAAGAGGTTCATTTAAGGTCATATACATCCATTTTCTATATTGCAAATGTAGTGGCATTAAAACTAGCGATAATAATAATCACAGAAATATATGATAGATGTGTTTTTCTATTCTAGACTACATGCATATAAAAATAAATAAATAAATAGATAAATAGAAATCTCACCAATTCTTGCCCACATATTTCACCCTACAGACAGTCAGGCCTTTTATCTTTCCCCCCATGACTGACACTTTAACTGGAGCAGGCCTGAGGGAAATCGTCCGGTCAGCAGTCCAGTATAGAGGAGCATTCATTAAAGCAAGAGCTGCGTATAAAGCATTTTGTTCCTGAGCACTATGGAATGCCATGTTGTAATGGGCTTTCTTTAACTGTAATGTCCTAAAATATTAACCCATTTAAGAAGTGGGCGATTAATGAACATTATTTGATAAATAAATAAATACAATAAAAAAAACCAACACCTCTGGTATAGACTTTTCCGTTTCTAAACCACTGAAACTGGAGACTCCTTCCATATAAATATCACTGTGTAGAAAAGTCACATGCAAATGTGGAGGCATTTATTTCATCGCTATCGCTGTATATTATCCGTGAGGAAGAATGCTAAAATAAACATGTGATATGTGTTACATGTGGAACCGACAGAGCTGGCGATTTAATAATAAAGTATGATTCAGCACCTTCGGACTTCAGCGAGCACACGGGCCGTGAAATGTCCACTCCATGGACACAACATGGACATGCACTGTTCAGTACACACAGGACTGCTTAAAACAAGCAGGAAAAATAAACTAATCCTGTTGTTTTTGTTTCATGGATAAGGAATGAGACTGTTAAACCACCCTCTGCCATATTAAGGCTATGTTTGCTGTCAGTGTCTGGGCATACAGCCACATAGAGGCCTTATATGGACCTGGAAAAACGCAAATGCGGGAATCTGGAATGTGAGAGAGATAATGAAGCTCTCAGGATCAGAGGCAGAGGAAGGAGAGAGAGAGAGAGAGAGAGAGAGAGAGAGAGAGAGAGAGAGAGAGAGAGAGAGAGAGAGAGAGAGAGACGGAACCTGTATGAGGATATTTAAATGCACACAATTTGATGTATATTTTGTGGCATGTAAGTTCCTCCTGATGGTGATGATGATCCTCTGGAACAGAGTTTTAAATACCCACATTCTTCAAACTTTATGTCCAAGTAAAATAACACTGGGTTTTACATGTTTGATATGAGTAGTGTGCCATCTAGTGGACATTAAATGGAACATGTTACTACTATAATTACCTGCTCAGTCGATATTCATACTTTATGATACGTTATAAATCCTATAATCACAATAATTCAATTTAAAAAGATTAAAATTAAAAAAGGACCATTAATTCCTGCCTGCCTTAAATATATTATATAGCACATGATTTATTCTAATATTGCATTGACGTCATTTATTGTAAAACCACTTATTTCAAAAATGAAAGTTATTATTAGTATTCATTTAAATCCCAGTGTGACTCAAAACGCATGCGCGACGCTCCAAGCGCCATATTCAGGTATGCGCATGCGTACGGGTGGTTAGGGGCGGGTTCCAATTTTAATTGGTCTACTACAACGTCAATCAAGCGACATCAGCCGATAGAAGGCGAGACGGACAGGCACGCTGTGGAAGTTCGCCGCTTTTATTTACTTACTATAAAGTTTTTGTCGCCTAATTATTTCATTAAAATGAGCGAACAGTCGTCGCTTCTTCTTAGAAAACAGTTAGCAGGTAATTGTACAATGTATTTTTGTTTTATCATTATTATTGTGTGTTGTTAGAATCACTTTATAGCTAACCAGGCTATAAACTAGTTTCAAAATAACATAAATAGCCAAATTATAGCTTTTTAAATGAGTTTAAAAGTATGTTTTATGGCTTGACGCGTGAAAATCAGTGAAATCTAAACGTGTCATGTGCTTTGTGAAGCTAATTCACGTTTGCTAAAAACACGTCAATAGCATAATAATAAGACTCACACAGACGTAAAACACATTATTATATTTCCTCATTAGCTCAGCAGGTGAGTTTACTTTATTTTTTATAAGTATTACTTTAATCATTATTATTGTTTTGTAAATTCTTTTCCCCGAACGCCTTGCACGCCAATGTATCCATATTGTACTTGCTAAACGTCCCGCCTCCTTGGCTGCGATTGGCTGTGATTGCTCGACGTCGGTCGCCGTCAGCCAATCAGATTGGAGCGATTTATTGCATCGCGTTCGAGTGGTGGGGCGAATTGTGTGCAACTTTTTACATGCTATTTATTTTTCTCCTTTTTGTGTATTTCTTTATGATTATCTTAATACGAATGCCTATTATTACTATTAATTATTATTATTAATTAATCAATTATGATTGTACCAATTACTATATAATGATGTGATATTACATTTCTGTGTGTATTGGATTCAGGTATTTTAGATTAATAATATTAATAATAATAAAAAAGTTTTAGACACTGTGGCTGATTTATCATGTTTTTCATTACAGAACTCAATAAGAACCCCGTTGAGGGCTTTTCCGCCGGGCTGATCGACGACGACAATATCTATCAGTGGGAAGTGGTGATCATCGGTCCAGCCGATACGCTGTTGTAAGTGACCGAGTGAGTCCTAAAGCTCCTATTTATTATAATGATCAGAAGGACTTGAGTTCTAATTGGGCTTTGTTTGTTTTTATCTTGTAATAGCGAGGGTGGTTTTTTTAAAGCGACCCTCACCTTTCCACCTGATTACCCGCTACGTCCTCCAAAGATGAAATTTATTACAGAAATCTGGCACCCGAACGGTAAGTTCTCAAAGGTGTAAAGAAGCACGTCGGTGTAACGGCAGGTTTAAAAAGAAACTGATTTGTACTTGACGATAAAAACCAAGTCGTTTTCTTGGAGCCGATGATGACGATGATTTTACTATACTCGATTCCACCTTCAGTCGCGAAAAACGGCGACGTCTGCATCTCGATCCTACACGAGCCCGGTGAGGACAAGTTCGGCTACGAAAAGCCGGAAGAGCGCTGGTTGCCGATCCACACCGTCGAGACCATCATGATCAGCGTCATCTCCATGATCGCCGATCCCAACAGCGATTCGCCAGCCAACGTGGACGCTGCTGTAAGTCCAGAGTCTACCAGTACGAATCCACAGCATTGTGTGAGGAGGACCTGAACGTGTGTGTGTGTGTGTGTGTGTGTGTGTGTGTGTGTGTGTGTGTGTGTTGACAGAAAGAATGGCGAGAGGACCCCAGCGGAGAGTTCAAAAGGAAAGTGGCCCGCTGCGTGAGAAAAAGCCAGGAGATGGCCTTCGACTAGACCTGACCTTCATTATGGGATTCGACTTCAATGGTAATTCTGGCTGGGTGACGTCACTGAGCGGTGTGTGTGTGTGTATATAGGTATATATGTGTGTATATATATATGATATATATATATATATATATATATATAGATATATATATAGTATAGATATATATATATATATATATATATATATATAGATATATATAGATATACTACACACTATATATATATATATATATATATCGATATATATATATATATATATATATATATATATATATATATATATATATATATATACATTTATAGTATATACACACATATATAGCTATCTATATATATATATATATCTATACGATATATATATATAGTATATATAGATATATACTATATATATATATATATACACGACTAGATAGATATATATAATATATATAGATCTATATACACTATATATACACTATATAGATACTATATATATATTATATATACGATATTATATATATATCTAGATATATATAGATATATATATATAGATATATATAGATATATATATATATCTATGATAATATATATAGATATATATATAGATATATATATATATATAATATATATATATATATATATATATATATATACTATATATATATATTAATAGATATAGATCTATATATAGATAATAGATAGATATATAGATATATATATAGATAGATATATATACATATATATATATATATATACATATATAGATATATATATATAACCATACTATATATATATACACACACACACACACACTATACATGCTACACATTATACTGAGTGTATAATCTTCTTTTCTACAGCTTCGAAAGGAATACAAGAAATCACGGTTCATTCTGCACCAGAGATTTACTCACAAGGATACAAATATGCTAACAGCTGACTTTTCCGTTGTGTGTGTGTGTGTGGTGTGTGTGTGTGTGTGTGTAAGAGAGACTTATTTATTGTCCGGATACATGACCTTTGACACTGAGCCATCATCTACATGCAAATTCCTGGATTTGTCCGAATCGTCCTGTTTATTCTGACAAACCAAGGAAAAAAAAACAAACAAAAGGATTTTGTATAAAATATCATGAGTGTAAATATGCTGTATTATTAAAGCCACGTTGATCTGAGCATCGGTTTGCGTTGACGCTCGCTGCATTTTTATTCGTGCGTGGCTCCGTGCGGCGTTAAAGCAGTCGGACGTTTACGATACAACTCACTCGGTAATAGTTTTAAAATCTTTCGTCAGTTTCCTTTTCTTTTCTTTTTTTTCTCTTATTGCTCATTAAAAGCATTTTTCGCCTAAAAGTGAAAGTTTGTCATGTGTTTGTGAATTCGTTCTTTGTTAATAAGGAAATTCCTTTACCTGAAGTTAATAAATGCTTTAGAAGTGTTTTTTTTTTTTTTAACATTTACAAATAATCCATCTTCATATTCATTTACATTCATTCATTCATCTTCTAGCGCTTTATCTGATCTTCCCTCGGGTCACGGGGAGTCTGTGTCTATCTCAGGCGTCTATGGGTATTAAGGCAGGATACACCCTGGATGGAATGCCAACACATCACAGCACACACACACACACACACACATTCATACACTAGGGATAATTTTCCAAGGTGCCAATCAACCTACAGTGCATGTTTTTGGACCGGGGGAGGAAACCGGAGAACCCGGAGAAAAACCCCCTGAGACACGGGGAGAACATGCACAAACTCCACACACACACACATTTACATTTGCGGTATTTAGCAAATGTCTCGGACACATGGCCGAGACGGGAATCGAACCCGGACCCTGGCGGTGTGAGGCGAATGTGCTAAACCACTAAACCACCGTGCCGCACTTGTATTCATTTTAAGTGTAGTTAATGCATTAGGAAGTGAGTGATTCGCCACTAGAGGGCGCTCTCGTCCTGTATGTTTAATGTTGAATGAATTTAACTTTTTATTAGAAAACATTACGGTGTAGGAAAAAAAATGCAGGAATTTGTAGTATAAAATAATCTTTTATTTTCAACTTTTATTTGATGACCCTGTTGTGCAGGTGATGTAATGAGGGCAGGAAAACAAATGTACAATGTAAAAAAAAAAAGTATTCTTAAATCCGGTATTTATCGAATAAACAAAACAAAATTGGAATACCCATGTTTCCACAAGGATGTGCGAGTGAGACATTCCCACTCGCTTCTTACTGACCAGGAGCAGACAGACTCTTGTTCATGAACTGTTTCTTTACAAAGCAAACCCACCACTGCGGAAAAGAAAAAAAATATATATATATTAGTTTTATAATTTTAAATGACTGATTGCAATAAATTTTGCGTCAAGAAGTTGCAACATGATTGTTTTTTTTGAAGATATGTTGAAAAACATTACTTTCCATATTTTATTACATGATTTGCTGCATGCATTTGTCAGATATACTAATACAACTTGTACGTTTGCACACTGACACTCGTCTGTTATTACAGCTACTAAAGGTGACCGCGGTGTTAATGAAGCACTTTACCTTGCTTGGTTTGTCTGTCTGAGGGTCGAACACTTTCTCACACAGCCTGATGCCTGTCTCCTGACGAATCTGCTGCAGGTACGCCCTCATAGTCTCTACACGGGAGATAAGAACCAACACTGGATCAACAACGCAAACGGAGTGAACGCTGATAATAAATAAATAAATAAATACAGGAACAATGCACTACAGCAGGAACCGACCAATAAACATCCAGATTTAATTCCTAGAGTAACTTGTTTCCTATTAAACACCCTCCTGTAATATGGGAATTTCTTTCGTACATTTTACCCAGCATTCAAACGTCTGCGAGTGGGTGTGAAAATGAAAGTGCACCCCTGTATTCAATTTTATTGTATCAAAAATCATCTGGTGTTTTAAAAATTAGTCTTTTTTTTCCCCTTCCCATAACAAAAATAAAGCCAAACTGATGCTTGTAGAACTGTTTTCAACAGCAATACCATAATTATGAGTGTATATTTGCGTAGAAAGTGAGACTAAAAAGTAAAGAAAAGTACATCATGATGGACGAGAGTCATTGCACCAGGCTGCCACTAGAGCGGCGCCAACTTCACGGCAATCCTATGTGTCGTTATATTTTTAACAGGGCTGTAAAACGCAGAGTAAAATAAATAATCATCCAAAATGTTATTAAAGGGAGAAAATATATATAATTATATCTGTTAAAGTAAAAAAACAACAAAAAAACATGAAAAGTATTCATTTATGGAAAGCATGCGATTAATCTTAACTTATGGCGGTCGTGCGATTAATTGTGTACAAATATTTTGCAAATAAAATTTTATTACACGTTTACGTTATTAACGAAATGCAACATTATTTTAAAGTTATATAATTTCAGGTTCCCCCCCCCCACACAAGTCAAGTGTTCTTTGTGGTCATTTCACCCCCATGCTGTACAGCTCACAGTGACTGAGGGGTAATGAAGCTGGACGTACCTTCTTCCTGCCGGTTGGAAGGTTTAACATACATGGCGTTGAGAGGGAATCCCGGCTCTCCTGGGATGGGGAAGTTGGTGATCCCGAGTGTGTACATTTCCTTCTCTCCTTGTCCTTTTGAGCTGCACTGTGGACCAAAAACACATGAATTAGTCATGATTAAAAAGGCAGAAATATCTCGACTCAAAGACTCAAGTTGAACGTGGAAGAAATGACGAATGTGTCAACTTGTGTAGTGTCTTATTTATAAACAAACAATCAAGAAAAACATTTGCACTGGCAATTCTGTAAGCATAAAAATAACTTCTTGAATATCTTCTGGGAGAAAACACGACACCCCACTCACTTTCTGCAGCTTCTTGAGGCATTCGGAGATGTACAGAGTGACGTAGATCAGCGTTCGGTCTGCCTCGTTCTGGAACAAGAAAATTAGTTCACTGTATTAAAAAAAAAAGACAAAAAACATTTATTCATGCATTATCGCATTAAAAATAAAAGCAAGAATATCCAGGGGTTAAAAGAGAAACAAGCTGCCAGATGTGATGGAGACAGACGTGCATGTCGAGGCATGCGTGCATTCCCCCCCCCCCCCCCCCCCCCCACCCCCCCCCCCCCACCCTCGTTTTTTTGCTTCTTTTCCCCTCCGTGTTTGTTTTACCTTAATTTCATAATTCTTAAAGAACACGTTGGCTTTAAAGTAATAGATGGCTTCGTCGATGATGTCCGTTTCTCTGGCTGAAAGAGGAAAGAGACGAAACAGGAACTTCACACACAAACCCAACCGAGACCATTTAAGGAAGAAATCGTGCAGCTCGTAGAAAACACGTAAACAACAACATCCATAATGTGCACACAGAAAATAAACAAACAAGGATTCATTACTTTCTTTCGGAGCAGGGCCTTTAAACTGGGTTCTGAGGGGCAACAGGGCCATATTCCCCACCAGCTTAGTGTCATCATCCATCAGACTCGAGTGATAAGCCTGTTGTACACACACACACACACACACACACACACACACACACACACACACACACACACACACACACACAGTGTACAAATACATGCAATGTTCATTTATAGTGCATTAATATCAATTTTAGTCAGTCATATTTTGTAAACACATGCTTTTATCATCCTGGATGTCTGACAGATAAAATAAACAATTTACACGACTACTAAACCACTGGATAAATATATTCCACATGTTTGAAATGTAATGAGAGTAATAAATAAATAAATAAAAATAAAAGATTAGCTAAGCGGCTAATGCGGTAAACACGCTAGCGTCAGGCTGCTACACGCTCATTAAACGCCTATAAAAACACGGGTTCTGTGTCCTTTAGGAAAAGGAGATAATGTTAAATATTATCTCGGTGTGATTTAATGTGTTTTACTCACCGGCATTTTTAATGTTTTATAAAGGTTTAATGTCAGAGCGGAGAAAAACACCACTTCCGCTGTCCCACCCTGCACTGAGATACCGGAACTAGCTGTAAATTCCCTGTGCTGTTATTAGGGTTGTCCGATAGGGGGCAGCAACGTCTATACGCCATATATCGATATCTATATATATCTCTCTCTCTCTCTCTCTCTCTCTCTCTCTCTATCTCTCTATCTCTCTCTCTCTCTCTCTCTATATATCTATATATATATTCTATTATACAAACAATTTGATCTCCTCACGTCAACTTTTATAAATTAAATATAACATTTTTAAATATATTTTTATTTTATTTCTAATTTAATGTTAATTTTGTTTTTTGTTTTTTTCGAATGTCTTTTTTTTGATCTGTCTATCGTCTGTCTATCTATCTATCTGTCTGTCTGTCTATCTATCTATCTATCTATCTGTCTGTCTGTCTGTTTATCTATCTATCTATCTAGACGTATACATACATATATATTTAATGTCAAAATTGTTGTGTTTTTGTTGTATTGTAACAAAACCATCGACTTATATATATGGGGGCACGGTGGCGTAGTGGTTAGCACATTCGCCTCACACCGCCAGGGTCCGGGTTCGATTCCCGTCTTGGCCATGTGTGTGTGGAGTTTGCATGTTCTCCCCGTGCCTCAGGGGGTTTTTCTCAGGGTTCTCCGGTTTATATATATATATATATATATATATATATATATATATATATATGACATACACACACACACACACACACTTTCCAAAACTCATTTTTATTGAAAAAATATGTAACATTACAACTTCTAGAATGTCGTATATTCTGTCTACACTCAATATATGATCAAAGAGCACAGAGAAAAGATTAAATAATAACACAGACAGAAATTAAAAACAGAATAGAATTCTGGAGCATTTGTTGTTTTATATCTCGGCTCCGTGTCGGCTCCGTGTCGGCTCCGTGTCGGCTCCGTGTCGGTTCCGTGTCGGCTCCGTGTCGGCTCCGTGTCGGTTCCGTGTCGGCTCCGTGTCGGCTCCGTGTCGGCTCCGTGTCGGCTCCGTGTCGGCTCCGTGTTTAGGAATCCACTCGGTCTTGGAAAAACTCATCATAATTGTGGTTGCCAGGTTCCTCATCAAGTTCCTAAAATCACATGGTGAAATAAACGTATTATACATTATAGAGCAAAATGCATTGCAAAGTAATAAGTAGAATTAATCATGCAATAATCACAATATTTACTACATAATGCTAAAAAAAGCAAAACATTCATTCCCCGCTGGCGTAAGGAATGTCTATAATGCAACATAAGTGTCCATAAAAGTCCATGAAACATTATTTACTGCTTTTTCTTCATATGAAAATGCTTGTTTATTTTTATTGTGTTATTTTAACTCCTTTATTTTGTTGAAATATCTCTGACATGACATTTTATCGCGCACTTTCAATATTCCCATCGTCAGCACGCCAGGTCAAGCACTTACACGACAGTGTTGGACTCGAGATTTATTCAAATAAAAATTCAGCACTATCTGTTAAAAAAAGCACCACCTTGGGCTCCTTAAACTCCAGGTCCTCGCCGTACTGTATGGAGAAGTCAATGTGTTGGAGCACAATGTTGATGCCTTCATCGTCAGTGCGATCAAAAGGCAAAAAACGAACCATGCTGTAGTCGTCAATCTATTCAAAATAAATACATAAATATTAAAAACAAAAACAAACAAACAAAAAAAAAAATCATCATTCGATGCGATTCCTGGATTGGATTTCACAATACCAAACCGATACTACAGCAAACGGATTTAAAAATATATCACTTAAGTTTATTTCATTTTTCAAGTAAAACTGTTTCAACTAAAAATAAAATACATCAAAAAAAAAAAAAATATATATTATTATATATATATTATATTTTTTTTTCCTTCTAAATTTTAATAATGACAAATTTTCATGCCTCCATTTTCATCAGAAAAAAAGTCGACGTGAATCCGAGAGTTAAAATAATAACGCACACAATATGCAGACACTGCCCCCTACAGCCCAACTTTAAAACTCACTTTTTCTTAAGCACTAATAAAATAAATGAATGATATCGTTTTATAAGCAGGGTATCGCGATATCTCTGTAGCAGCGGTAAATCGTGCAACACTACGATATGATAATGAAATACAGTGAAGGTTTGGGAGCGCTGATACACTCTTTTTTTTCAATCGCTACTTGTTGTACATCGACTTACCAAACCACAGATCGCTTTGGTGAGTTTGATGAACTTTTTGCTCCTCAGCGTGACAGAGCTGTCCTCCATCATGGAGTACATATCCGGATCCAGGTACCTGCGGTTAACGTCCAAAACATCACCTTTTATACATCACCTGCATTATACTATAACACTATATATATACACTGTATATATAACATTATACAACACTGTATATATATATACAACACAGTATACTGTATATATATAACATTATGTATATATATACATAACATATACACATTATATAACACTATATATACTGTATATATAACATTATACAACACTATATATACTGTATATATAACATTATACAACACTATATACAGTATACTGTACTGTATATATAACATTATATAACACTATATATACACTGTATATATAACATTATATACAACACTATATATACTGCATATATATATAACATTATACAACTGTATATATATAACATTATATATATATACTGTATATATAACATTATACAACACTATATATACTGTATATATAACATTATACAACACTATATATACTGTATATATAACATTATACAACACTATATATACTGTATATATAACATTATATATATACTGTATATATAACATTATATAACACTATATATACTGTATATATAACATTATATAACACTATATATACTGTATATATAACATTATACAACACTATATATACTGTATATATAACATTATACAACACTATATATACTGTATATATAACATTATACAACACTGTATATATATAACATTATATAACACTATGCTATATATAACATTATATAACACTATACTGTATATATAACATTATACAACTATATATACTATATATATATATATATACTATATACTGTATATATAACATTATACAACACTATATATACTGTATATATAACATTATACAACACTATATATACCGTATATATAACATTATATAACACTATATATATATATATATACTATATACTGTATATATAACATTATATATATATAACATATATACATATACTGTATATATATAACATTATATAACATATATATATATACTGTATATATAACATTAACATTATATAACACTATATATACACTGTATATATATATAACATTATACAACTGTATATATATAACTATATATACACTGTATATATAACATTATACAACACTATATACAGTATACTGTATATATATAACATTATATAACACTATATATACACTATATATAACATTATATAACACTATATATACTATATATATAACACTATACAACACTATATATACACTGTATATATAACATTATATAACACTATATACACTGTATATATAACATTATACAACACTATATATACTGTATATAACATTACATAACGCTATAATAACGCTTTGCATGGCAGAGTCGTTCTTACTTCTCAATCTCTTTCTTCGCTTTCGGACTCAGCAGGTCCATTTTGGTCATGATGTTGACCTGAGGGATTTCTAGCGCCACCATGGCACTCAAGGCTGCCATGACACCGGAAATGAACTGGAAAACAGAGCGTTTACGAAGATTGAATTGCCTCGTCCAGCGTTCACATGTGATGAAGGTCTGAAACGTTCGTTAATACAACCTTGAAACTCTCCACCATGAACTGAGAATCCACCAAAAAGACGCCACACACGCGAAACTCCCACTGCTGGAGCTGCTCCACCAACTGCTTCATGACCGGGAGATGAGTGTACAGCTCGATCTGACCTGCAAAATAAACGACGACATGCAAATGTTCAGTCAACACGACGTTTTCGGTCGCTTTATAACCTCCGGCAAAATGCTTTTAAACGTTAATAACCTGGGCAGTCGAAAAGTATGTAATCATCCTCAACATGGCCCAGATTTTCCTCCAGCCAGTCCAAATTACTGGCGAAATATTCCATGCAGAACACCAAACCTCCGTTCGGGCCGAACCGCAGAGACTCGTCCTCCATTACATCATCCACCTGAATCAGCTCTCGGATATCTGTTATAGTGAACGTGAAATACGAAAAGAATCATATTCAACCCCACATATATTCCTATATTATATTATATATATATATATATACATATATATATATACACAGGTGTATAATATATATATATATATATATATATATATATATATATATATATATATATATATATATATATATATATATATATATCTATATATATATATATCTCATTCATTCATTCATCTTCTAGCGCTTTATCCGATCTTCCCTCGGGTCACGGGGAGTCTGTGTCTTTCTCAGGCGTCTATGGGCATTAAGGCAGGATACACCCTGGATGGAATGCCAACCCATCACACACACACACACACACACACACACACACACACACACACACACACACACACACACACACACACACACACACATTCATACACTAGGGACAATTTTCCAAGGTGTACCAATCAACCTACCGTGCATGTTTTTGGACCGGGGGAGGAAACCAGGAGAACCCGGAGAAAAACCCCCTGAGACACGGGGAGGACGGGGAGAACATGCACAAACTCCACACACACATGACCGAGACGGGAATTGAACCCGGACCCTGGCGGTGTGAGGCGAACGTGCTAACCACTAAACACTCCTGTGCTTCATCATTATATAATAATTATTATTTTGTCTCTAAACCACAAATCCGTGCCATGATAAACAAACAGCAGGATTAAGAGTAAAGCCGCAGTACTGATCACGCGCTGTCTCGATCGCTCTCTCACCTGCCATGACGGGATAATTAAAATGCTCGGCGGCGGGGTCAAGGTTCACCACCTGTATGGAGCGGTTTATGGTTTCGGCGTGCTGGATCATGGTGGAGCAGTACGTACTCTGCACAGATATGAAACACCACACACACACACACACACACACACACACACACACACACACACACACCTGAGGAGTGTACAGACCGTCCTCTTACACAGGACAAAACCCAACCGGCACCAAACACAACCTTTATTATCCTGTTATAACACCTTTTATACATAACACTACACAATGTTTACAAACATCTGGATGTGGATTTGCACCCTATAACTTGTTTATACACACATATACATTTGAGCTACACTGCTATTCATAAAAAAAAAAAACAATCTCTCTAAAATCTCTCTAAATAAACTCTCTATAAACTCTCTATATCTCTCTATAATCTCTCTATAATCTCTCTATAATCTCTCTATAATCTCTCTATAAACTCTCTATAAACTCTCTATAAACTCTATAATCTCTCTATAAACTCTCTATAAACTCTATAAATCTCTCTATAATCTCTCTAAATCTCTCTATAAACTCTCTATAAACTCTCTATAAACTCTCTATAAACTCTCTATAAACTCTCTATAATCTCTCTATAATCTCTCTATAATCTCTGTATAATGCACTTTGCAATATTGCACTGAGAGAAACACTTGAGAGAAAACATATATATATATATAGACAGATAGAGATAGACAGATATATAGAGATATAGACAGATATAGATAGATATAGACAGATAGATAGACAGACAAACAGACAGACATAGAGATAGACAGACAGAACAGACAGATATAGAGATATATAGACAGACAGACAGATATAGACAGACAGATATATATATATAGATAGACAGAGATATACAGACAGACAGACAGATATATAGACAGACAGACAGATATAGATATATAGACAGACAGACAGATATAGAGATATATAGACAGACAGACAGACGGATATATAGACAGACAGACAGATATAGAGATATATAGACAGACAGACAGACATAGAGATATATAGACAGACAGACAGATATAGAGATATATAGACAGATATATAGACAGATATGAGATATATAGACAGACAGACAGATATAGAGATATATAGACAGACAGACAGACGGATATAGAGATATATAGACAGACAGACAGAGATATATAGACAGACAGACAGATATAGAGACATAGATATATAGATATATAGACAGACAGACAGACAGACGGATATAGTGACAGATAAACACTGTGCATGAATGCCAACATCTATGGTTGAAATACCATAGATATATGTTATATATAAATAAATAAAGATAAATAAATAAAGGAATAAAGATTGTAATTGTTTATTTCTGATGATTGTTAAAAGTAAATATCATGTTGTACCTTTCCGCTTCCGGCGGGTCCCATCACAAGCTGCGCATAGCGAGGCATTTTTCTCTCTCTCTCTCTCTCTCCGGACAATATATAATAATAATAATAATAATAATAATAATAATAATAATAATAATAATTAAATGTAAAACTTTACTGTGAGTTAATTTAACATTAAATATTTATATTTTATCATCAAAAGTCTCAGCGCGGCGTCCATGCTGCTTCCGAGTCAACAACATCGGGTTCAATACCAAACAGCAGCGTGGCACACTTATCTAGTGCACTACAGTAGCGCTTAGACGGATCTACTTTCGGCTTCATGAAGGGCGCCTGCATGAGAAGTAGTGCGGCATTTAGGACTCAAGTAGCGGTGCTTCTACGGAAGGCGAGAAGCGTCAAAATAGGGCGTTTTGTTTTGTACATTGCGCGTGTAAAAGTGATCCGTAGTCACGTGGTACAGGAGAACAGGACTGGTGTTTAAAAGTGACACCGAAAAGTAAAAAAAATACAAAAACAACTCAAATACAGGACATGAATTCTTCTCACACATCAAGGTAAGATATTATTAATGTAGTCATAAAGTGATTTTAGTATTAATGAATAATGCAGGATTTTTATTACATCATTTATATACATAAAAAAAATTAATAATACAGATTTTATTCAAATTGTTCCAGATTGTTTTTGGTCATTTAAACCATAATAAACAGTTTATTCTCGTGATTAAATGCATGATAGATACAGAACCGCACCAGGACAATATCAAGTGTTAGTTGTTAACAATTAACAAAGTTAATTAAGAATTTACACAGGTACGGTGTGTGTATAAGAAAACAAATATATATTAAAAAAACAAACCAGTAAAATAAATATATTTGGATATATTGGGATATTTGTTCGCACATGAGATAATCAGGAAAAAAAAACGTCATACATTTTTATTAAAGTCTTGCTTTCATTTGTGCCAGAATTCTTTTGTTTTTATAGGAAATGTTTTATACTTATTCATTTTTTCTCATGTCAACAGGTCACCAGGATTCACTCCTACCACACATTTAGGTAAATTCTAATATTACAATTGTATAGATTTCTTAAAATGTAAAAAAAAAAAAAAGAAATGACCAGTCATTAAAGTTTTTATTTTGTTGTTTTAATTCTACACTCAATAATTGTGAGACTTAATCAAATAATAAAGCAATTTCTTTAGATATTTCCTCTCATCCTATAGTATATATATATATACCGAGGACACTCCGGGTTGCCAGATTGTGCACAGAGATCCCACACAATTCCCTATTATATCCGCTTAAACAGTGAATGAAACCTGGCAACCCTGATGAAACGGGACCTGTCCACGTAAATCATGATTTAATTGCAGGAGTGTCTCTTGCAGGCGGATATGTTTCTTTCCCAGCAGTACAGTGGTGTGTGTTATCTCCAGAAACCATTAGAAATGTTACACCTACATTACACTCTGACTTTAGGATTTCTCATTAAAACACCCGATCACGTGCTCAGTTCATGCTGAAATAAAATTATCATTCATTCATTCATTCATTCATTCATTCATTCATTCATTCATCTTCTAGCGCTTTATCCGATCTTCCCTCGGGTCACGGGGAGTCTCAGGCGTCTATGGGCATTAAGGCAGGATACACCCTGGATGGAATGACAACCCATCACACACACCACACACACACACACACACACACACACACACACACACACACACACACACACACACACACACACATTCATACACTAGGGACAATTTTTCCAAGGTGCCAATCAAACCTACCGTGCATGTTTTTGGACCGGGGGAGGAAACCGGAGAACCCGGAGAACTGGAGAAAAACGAAATAAGAATGATTTGATTGTTTTTGAGGGGCACGGTGGTTTAGTGGTTATCACATTCGTCTCACACCGACAGGGTCCGGGTTCGATTCCCGTCTCGGCCATGTGTGTGTGGAGTTTGTGCATGTTCTCCCCGTGTCTCAGGGGGTTTTTCTCCGGGTTCTCCGGTTTCCTCCCCCGGTCCAAAAAAAAACATGCACGGTAGGTTGATTGGAACCTTGGAAAATTGTCCCTAGTGTATGAATGTGTGTGAATGTGTGTGTGTGTGTGTGTGTGTGTGTGTGTGTGTGTGTGTGTGTGTGTGTGTGTGTGTGTGTGTGTGTGTGTGATGGGTTGGCATTCCATCCAGGGTGTATCCTGCCTTAATGCCCATAGACGCCTGAGATAGGCACAGACTCCCCGTGACCCGAGGGAAGATCGGATAAAGCGCTAGAAGATGAATGAATGATTGTTTTTGTGCAGATCTCCTGAAGGCAGAATGTGGACTGAAGAACCTGAAACACATCAGCAGCATCGAAATCCCCAAAGCGACGCTGACAGCTCCATTCTTACAGGTTTCATCATTCACACTTCTAAATTCTAATCTACCTGTTTTAAAAGCACACTTTCTGCAGGAACGCCATGTGAAATCAAATATATCCAGTGACGCTTAATATAAAGAGGAAATCCCTGTTTATACACACCTGGAATGAATATTAACCCCTTATTTCCATAAGATCATAGCCATATCTGCCACACATTGTATTTGTGTGTTTTTTTAAACCCTAACTCATTTCTTTTATACAAAACATATATATATTGCTACTTATTTATTATAAATGTCAACATATTCTTTTTTTTATATTTTCATGTTGGACGGTCGTAATAATAAGCATTTCACTGTATGTTTTACTGTTTTACGCTGTGTGTGTGTGTGTGTGTGTGTGTGTGCTGTGTGTGCGTGTGTGTGTGCGCGACAAATAAAATTTGACCCGGTACGATGACGTTCCTGTGCACAAAGTATAATGAACAAATAAAACTGTGTGTACACATATATATATATATATATATATATATATATATATATATATATATATATATAGATATATATATATATATGTTGTATTTATTGTATTTACAAATGTATTTATTTATATACTGATTGAGTTTGAGGTGTAATATATAATCCCGCACACACACACACACACACACACACACACACACACACACACACACACACACACGAAAAGCGGGATTATATATTACACCGCAAACGCAATCAGTATATAAATAAATACATTTGAACGGTGTGCAAAATAAAAATGTGATTTTTTATTATAAAGAACGCTAAAACGTGTTTCTTGTTGTTGTTGTTGTGTGTATTTGTATAACTAATAAATAAATAATTAATTAGTATGTGTTTCAGTACTCAGCATTAACGCCGGCTCAGAAGCAGTATTTACGCAGCGTGTGTGACGCGTACAGTGAGGCGCGCATGCGCGCTCTGATGCAGCAGCACTACCTGAACGTTCTACGCAGATCCATCAAGACAGGTTCATCACAAACACCAGCCATATTTAAATACTTATTACTAATACTTAAATTAAATACACTGTTTACATCAGAATAAACAAGGGGAAATGAAACCCTGGTGTTTAGGTAACTTGATGACTAACAGGCCGATGAGAAGGTGTTCACCAGAAGGGGATGAGATCTCTGATGGAGCACAAAAAGGCAAAACATCAGAGCAAAAAACGGGCTTTTTACCGAAAATAAACAGTCTGCAAAAAACAAAAAGGTAACGAATCATAATTGACATTAAAATGAACCTTTTGTTTATTCATTAATGTGTTTTTCTTTCAGGTCTGCTGGAAAAGAGAAAACAACGGACTCGTATAAACACTGAATATCCATCTGGAAAATAACTATTTATATGTGTATACTTTATTCTTCCCTGAATGGTTTTCCTCCTCACCGTCACACACATCTGTACCTTCCTTTACTAACACTCTTATAACGCAGCGGATCTAAACAAACATCAGACGAGTGGAGTTTATTATTAGAGTAAAATGTGTTGATTACACGTGGAATGGGACGGTCGAAAACGTTACTAAATATATCCAATATATAACACAAATCAACATAATATGTGGTACTGTGTGTTTTTTTATTTTATTTTTATTATATGAAATATTTCACATAGTTTGTATCAGGGCCTCGGAAATGCTAATACTACTAATAATTATAATAATAATAACAGCCATGAAAAGTCGTTATGACATCTCGTAAAAGAACAACATGGTGTGATTAGTCACGAACGTGATGCAAATGATACGATAATAGAACATTCTAAAGTGGAGAAAGAGAAAACAGGCCGATGACGTAGAAACAAACGTGTGGGTCGGAGTATTTCAGTGTCGCGCGGACGTGGACAAAACCCCCGGGTTGGGGGGGGGGGGGGGGGGGGGTGCAGGGAATGAGGCGAAACGCGTCTTAGAAGGCGGCGAGCGGGTCGTCGTTTTGTTTGTTTGTTTGTTTTTACGACTTCTTGTATTCGATTCTCTCGACTTTGACGTCGTCGCCGATGAGCTGGTAAACGTACGTGACGACTGTAGACGCTTGGATGTCCATCAGAACGAAGGATGGGATGATGTTGCTGGAAAACAAACAAACAAACAAAAAAAAAAACATGACATTGTTAGTCGTAACAGGAAAAAATAGCGAAAAAACGAGAGATTTTCAAATATTACATTGACTTTAATTTGTCGAGATGCTACAATTTAGACTTTGAGATTAAAAAAATCATGATAGCAATAAAATATCGCTACTATAGCAATAAAAATAATGAATAAAGAAATGTTTGTTTGTATTTATTAGCAAAATACACAACGTTTGTTGTCTGTTGAAACACTGTAAAGTGCTTAATCTAAAAATAAAATAAATAAAAAAGAGAAAAAAAAATGTGCGCCCCCTATAGGTAAACCCGCACAACCACAACCGTCATTTTGTAAAATAATGTGGTAATAAAATGTATCGTTTTAAAGAGTATCGCGATACGTTTGCAGTGTCGATCATCGGCGTACCTCTCCAGCGCGTTGTAAGCCCCCGTTGCCGAACCGGGGTTGATATAAAACTTGTTCTCGTTCTCAAAGGCCTCGAACTTGTGCGTGTGGCCCGAGATGAGAATATCCACGTCCAGCTGCCTCTGGAGAAGGGCGAGGCTGGCCATGTCACCCCACGGGATCACCTGGTGCCCGTGGATCAGTCCGATCTTAAACTGGCCCACCGTCACCACCTTCTGCTCGGGGTAATTCAAATTCTGCGGCAAAACCAAAAAAAATAACGCTTTAAATCATTTCTTTACTGTATTGTAATGACACACTTTGGACACTAGGGGCTCCCCACACAATCGGGCGCACAGAAGAATTCATTCATTCATTAATGACTGCATTCATTTGACCTGTAATTTCCAGACATTCCACCAGATGGCGCATTATATGTATATATTTGATATGTATGGATCCAGTGCAGGGTCCGGCCCCAAATTTTAATCCATTGTGGCCCTTGAACCAAAAAGTCAAAAAGTTTGTGCCCCCCCCCCCCCCCCCCGCATTATTTATTTATGTATATATTTATGCAAAAAAAAAAACCTCATCAAAGTCTCCTCTGACAATATGCACATCTCCAGCCAGCGTCTTCAGGTAGTCGTAGCTCTCCTTGGTGCAGAGGTTTCCCGTGCAGAGGATGTGCTGAATCTTGCCGGGCACCAGCAGCTTCTTGAACTTTGCCGGTAGCGTGTTGCATCGGTGAGGAATGTGCAGGTCGCCTAATACAAGGACCAACTGGAGATACAGAGGATCACCAACATGCAGTTAGAGGATCGCTTTAGATCCGTTTCCTGGCACAAAAAAAACCAATGGAATCTCGCATTTTATCTTCCGTAACACGGAACAGGAGCGATGACACGAACGTAGCCGAGGAGTGAGGAGCGCTGGGAGCTCTCGGCCTGGCCTGGTGCCGGCGCGCTCGTCTTTACAACAATGTTCAGAAACGCTCGTGCAAATGAGTGCATTAGTGTTACAGTCAGCACTAAACATTTACAGAAATAAACCCATGACTAATTCGCATTTTAGCTCCATAATAATTCATCCCTAAAGCGGAAACATTTCAGAGGAACGCGTGATATAATGATAATTAGACGATGAGTTATTGTACTAAGGATTAATTGAGGATTAACGTCGGCTCCGAAAATACAAAATCAAACGATATTGTGTTTGTTTGTTGATTTCACAGCACCTGAGTACGACAATAAGTTTAAATAGATTTTTAATGGCGTTTTCCCCCCATTTTTTCAAATGATTTCTAAAAAAATGTGCATCATCTTTTACCAGGCAAAACAAATCAGTATTTTATCATTCATTCATTCATCTTCTAGCGCTTTATCCGATCTTCCCTCGGGTCACGGGGAGTCTGTGTCTATCTCAGGCGTCTATGGGTATTAAGGCAGGATACACCCTGGATGGAATGCCAACCCATCACACACACACACATTCACACACTAGGGACAATTTTCCAAGGTGCCAATCAACCTACCGTGCATGTTTTTTGGACCGGGGGAGGAAACCGGAGAACCCGGAGAAAAACCCCCCTGAGACACGGGGAGAACATGCACAAACTCCACACACAAGACGGGAATCGAACCCGGACCCTGGCGGTGTGAGGCGAACGTGCTAAACACTAAACCACCGTGCCTCAGTATTTTATAATATATGATAATCTAATATAAATTTCACACACATACATATATGTATGTATTCGTGTGATATTGATTAACTATATGAAAAGAAAGACCGGCGTGCGATACACAGTTAGAGACCGTTCGAGACCTCACTCGTTCGCGACATTCATTCGCTGCTCTGCTACGAAACGGGTAAAAATGTTTTGGAGATGAAATTTATTAACAAAACCAAAGTGAGAGGATTTTAATGTCCCGGGACGCGTTTGACTCGTGTTTCCTACACAAAGCAGAGATGAGATTAGACTCCTGCAGCCTCTGAGAGAGAGCAGCGTTACTGACGCCGTCACCGGTAATCTGCTATAGAAGCCTGGGTGAAGCACGGTGGTGGGAGTGGAGGGACACTTACTCTGTGACCGGCCTGAGGACAAGGCAGTTGATTGGAGACAGGATGGGAGACAGTGCAGTGCATGAGGAGGAGGAAGAGGAGGAGGAGGAGGAGGAGGAGGAGGAGGAGGAGGAGTCGGGGAAGGGACGACATGGACAGATCAAAATGGTGCATAATTAGAAAAAAAGGAACATAAACAATACAAGATGGTTTGAGACAAAAGAAGGAAACTGAAATTCCCGAAAATGAATTAAGAGAACGATCCAAACATAAAGGACATGTTCAGTGATAACGGTTAATAAAGGGTTAAAAGTGTCGGGTTAATGAAAACAATCATTCTTTCTTTCTTTTTTTTTTTAGTCAGAATGAGATGCAGCTACAGCATGACTCTGACCCCTCGCTTATAATCTGATCTGAAACAATAAATAATCAAAAAGTGAATCGCATACAGTCTGATCTAAGACACTGAATTTGTGGCCAGACACTCAAAAATCAACCCACTATAGTCCGATCTGAGACACTAAACAAGAGGGCAAACAATTAATAATAATAATAACAATAATTCCCTATAATCTGATCTGAAACAATAACTAATCAAAAAGTGAATCGCATACAGTCTGATCTAAGACAGTGACTTTGTGGCC
>JACRUU010000006.1:17569754-17572254 GCA_030449085.1 Kryptopterus vitreolus | reverse complement strand
GTGTGTGTGTGTGTGTGATGGGTTGGCATTCCATCCAGGGTGTATCCTGCCTTAATGCCCATAGACGCCTGAGATAGACACAACACAGACTCCTCCCCGTGACCCGAGGAGGGAAGATCGGATATAGCGGTAGAAGATGAATGAATGAATGAATGAATATGTTTGTTCATTTGTAAAAGTTGTTCTTTTCAGGTGGAGGATTTTTCCACTCTCTGGCAACACAACACAACTCTTCATCGCTCTTCTGATGTTTTTTTTTAATGAATTATTAAATGCATACTGCTGTTAAAGTTAGTATTATACGTTCATTGTGTGCTTTTGATGGGAAATACAAATTTCATTTTTTTTTTAATTTTTAATTTCATTACTGTCCTTATTTTTTCCTGACAGACGTACGGAGACTCGTCCAAACGCCTGGAGCTGCGTTACCGTCCCAGAGATCCGTACTGCCACCCCGTGTGTGGGAACCGCTATTCCTCCACCAACCTCCTTATCCGAGTGCGCCGCAGGACCAACAGACGCAGCGGAGAATCCCGGGTCTGCATGGAGATCCTGGGTCTCATAGACACCACCTATAAATTTCAAGGTGCGCTCCTCGATGGCACAGGTGCGTCCCTGGTAAAATATCCCCAGCGTTTTCTACACATTACACGCTTTCTGTGCAGGAATGGCAGATTTCCAGTACCTGGCTATGCACAGGGAGGACGACGGATCTCAGGTGTCTTTATATGACAAGGTGATTTTGAGCAAACCTGAAAAGAAGGAGTTCTTCGACCGATCCGTGCCTCTCTTCCTCCCACCGCCCATCTTCTCTCGCTTGGACAACCCTGTGGAGTATTACTACCGGCCCGACGTTGTACACCGGTGAGAATAACCGACACTCGTATTTCACTACGCAGATGTAAACGATGGAATTGGGCAACAGTACACATTTTACAAAATAGACAAAAAAAAGCGTCTCAGTGATACGTAAATAATTAATAATAGTGAGAAATATTAGTATTGTGTTATATATATATATATATATATATATATATATATATATATATATATATATATATATATATATAATGTCTGATACGAAACACATTTTCTCCCTTGTATTGAAATCGTTTGTAGAGAAGGAAACACACTGCATCTGCTCTCCAAGGAGAATCTGATCGGGCCGAACCGAGCGCGTCGAGCACACAATGCCATCTTTGTGAGTTTTGAAGATAAGACTGTTCCTACTGAGCCACTCGAAGCAGCCCGGACCAACTGGAAGAAAACCGCTATGCACCCGAGCGACCTCAAGGCAGAGCAGGAAATGAGTAAGGTAAGGTTTTAAAGATAATGCGTATGTATATAAAAACATATATATATATATATATATATATATATATATATATATTCATTCATATATATATTATAATTTCTCTCTCTATCCCCATTCTCGCTCGATCTCCTATCTCTCTCTCTCTCTCTCCCCCCATTCTATCTATCTATCTCTATTTCTCTCCCAGTGTCTATCTGCCTGCCTTATCTATCTATCTATCTATCTATCTATCTATCTATCTATCTATCTATCTATCTATCTATCTATCTATCTATCTATCTATCTATCTATCTATCTATCTATCTATCTATCTATCTATCTATCTATCTATCTATCTATCTATCTATCTATCTATCTATCTATCTATCTATCTATCTATCTATCTATCTATCTATATCTATATTTCTCTCCCAGTGTCTTTATCTGTCTGTCTGTCTATCTATTTCTCTCTCAATGTCTCCCAATGTTTCCCCCTATTTTTCTTTCTATCTGTCTATCTATCTATCTGTCTGTCTGGTCTATCTATCTCTTTCTGTCTGTCTGTGTATCTGTCTATCTGTCTATCTATCTATCTATCTATCTATCTATCTATCTATCTATCTATCTATCTATCTATCTATCTATCTATCTATCTATCTATCTATCTATCTATCTATCTATCTATCTATCTATCTATCTATCTATCTATCTATCTATCTATCTATCTATCTATCTTTCTCTCCCAGTGTCTATCCAGTGTCTTTCCAGTCTGTCTGTCTGTCTATCTATTTCTCTCTCTATCTTTCTCTCTCTCCCAATGTTTTCTTCCCCTATTTTTCTTTCTATCTATCTGTCTATCTATCTATCTGTCTGTGGTCTGTTGGTCTATCTATCTCTATCTGTCTGTATATCTGTCTGTCTATCTATCTATCCATCTATCGGCCTGTCTGTCTATCTCTCTCTCTATCTCTCTCTATCTCTCTATATATATATATATATATATATATATATATATATATATATATATATATATATAAATAAAATAGTGGCTAAACACAAACAGTGTGCATGTACTTTTGCATAACGACAATAAATTGGCATCTGTAAATAAACAGCTCATACGTGTGAGTCATGTGATATGAATCATAAACACAGTACAAACATATACATTATAAAAATACAAAAAACAACACAGTCACTGTATCA
>JACRUU010000006.1:17539754-17557254 GCA_030449085.1 Kryptopterus vitreolus | reverse complement strand
GCGATAAAGGTGTTCAAGCTTCAGCAGCAGCGTATGAGCAGTACACTGCTAACTGGGGAAACAAGCCTGGCAAAGACGACATCAAGAAGACGATCGTGGACATCGAGACCGACTATACCTTCCTGGTGCCGACTCAGACGGCTCTGTACCTACACGCCAAACACGCCAAGTGGGTGAAGCGTAATAATACACGGAGTAAAATACATATCGCTCAAATTGATCACTTCCTTGGCTTTTCTTGGCAACTTGCTTGTTCAATACGACGACTTTTCTCCATCCAGGACGGGCCGTACTTACTCCTACCTGTTCTCAGAGCCCAGCCGTATGCCTGGATATCCCAGCTGGATGGGGGCTGACCATGCGGATGACCTGCAGTATGTGTTCGGAAAGCCCTTTACCACACCCCTGGCCTATCTGCCCAAACATCGCAAAGTCTCCAAATACATGATGGCTTACTGGACCAACTTCGCCAAGACCGGGTAATACACAATCTCCATATGTGCCTCAAAGAATAATCTCATCATCACTAGCTTTATTTATTGTTTTTATATCCCCACCTGACTTAATCAATGATTGTCCATTCTTATGCCCCCCCCCCCCATGTGCAGTGACCCCAACAAAGGTGAGTCAGTACCGGTAGTCTGGCCCAAGTTGAGTGATGGCCACCAGTTTCTGGAAATCAATCACGACATGGGAAAGAACTCTATCAAGCAGAAAATGAGAGCTCGTTACGTCCACTTCTGGAGCAACACCTACATCAGTTTCCCCAATGTCAACTGAAAGTCTCAACAGCGCCGCCTCCTGTTAGCTGTTATATGACACGTCCTGCAGTCACACGAACAACCAACTCTGCTCAATAAATGAAATTGTCAGCAGTTTTTATTTGCGTGTTGCCTTTTATTCCATTGCACGAGTGGAAATGGCAGAAATATGGCAAGGTGGAGTCATCGACATTTCTTCTAAGGCACTCGATACTTTTGTTACTTCTTTAAATACAATTCATACAAATAAATACATTCATTTTTGTTACTATCTTACTATATATATATATATATATATATATATATATATATATATATATATATATATATATATATATATATATATATATATATATTAAAGCTTTCATGAAACAGTTATCATAGTTTTATTTCCCGTAAACAAGGAATTTTCAAATCCCAAAGATAGATAGATAGACAGACAGATAGACAGATAGATAGATGGATAGATAGATAGATAGATAGATAGATAGATAGATAGATTAGATAGATAGATAGATAGATCAGTAACAGAAGTCACTACGTGAAGTGTGTAATATACATGTTGACGCATACAGATCCTTTAACGAATGTTTTTTTATGATGTCGCAGTAACAATGGCGACCAGGAAAACATCGCACGCACACGCACGCGCGCGCACACACACACGCACACGCACACACACACACACACACACACACACACACGCATGCAAGCACACGCACACACACAAAGTCTCACCTAGGTTACATTTGTAAGATTGGGATGGGATGGGCGTGACGTCACGCCTTACAATTAACGGCACGAGCGAGCGCGATCGGTCTTGACGCCAGTGTGACACGCGCTGGCCGAGCCGCGTCATGGAGGGCACCGTGAGCTCGCGGCTCGTCAGGGTTCTCGCCGCGGTCTCGATCGCGTTCGCCGCGGCCGTCCTGATGCACGTGCGCGACCCGTCCGACGTGCTGCCGGACGGCGCGTACGGTTACCCCGAACTGTGGAGGAAAACCGGCCTGGCCGGCGCTCCGGCGCGCGCTGTGGCGTGCATCGTGGCGGGCGCCGTGCTCCTGGCGGCGGGCTGGCTCTACCGGCTCCTGTTCGCTCCGCTGGAGCTGCTGCGGAGCCCGGAAGACGTGGGCTACGTCGCGGAGGACGGGCGCTCGAGAGCGCGCGCCGCCAACGAGGTGCGGCGGAGGCGCAAGACAGGGGAACTGCCGCCGGTATACCCCAACGGCTGGTACCGCGTCCTGGACTCGCACATGCTGGAGCGCGGAGACGTCAAGAGCGTGACCGTGTTGGGTATGTAGATCTGCAGACGTCAATCAATCAATCAATCAATCAGTGACGCGCGAGGGTTTTTTTTTTACGCACTGCAAACTCCTGCGCAAGAGAAACGTAACATCCATCCATCCATTATCCATCCATCCATTATCCATCTATCCACCCATAGTGCATCCTCTGATAAAGAAATATAAGATACAGGCCCGGGATATGGTGCATTCTTGTGCTTTTAGTACTTCAGCCACAGATTCATCGCTGATTACCACGTGACCCACCCGAATCATTATAGTTCATTTTAATTTCCCCGGTGATTCAGTGATTCCCCTTGAATATGAGCTGCGAGACCGTGCGTGGTTTAAAAATAGCTCTCCTCCTCACTCAGAGGTCATTTCTGTGACTGACACGAGCCGCTCATACACGCATGCACAGGGTGCAAAAACATCACGTCCACGTCAGGGGTTTCTCCAAGACCTTTATCAACACTTTCCTGATCCATACTGACACACGAACTAGCCTGAAAAGTCCTTTCCTTTTCTCCAGCATGCCTTTAGGGACATTGCAGTTAGTAAAAATGAGCCAATCAGGAGCAAGGCAGCAATTTTAGTCGATGGTAAATGCAAAGAACACATGATTTTAAGCACTGAGACACTGAGCCTGGATGTCAAGTCAAGTCAAGTAGGCTTTTATTGTCATTTCAATAATATACAGTGCAGTATACAGTGAAACGAAACGTTTCCCAGGACCAAGGTGCTACAACACACACGACATAAATTAACTATACACAAGACTGTAAATAGGGAAATGGGCCAAAATAACCCCCCCCCCACACAAGACTGTAATAGGGAAATGTGACCCCCCCCCCCCCCCCCCCCCCCCAAAAAAAAGAGGATACGCAAGACAAGACAATAAATGCATGTTCGAGAATTCAGATTCTTCTACAAAAGGGAAGGAAATTGTATTTTATTTTAATTTTTAATATATTCAGCTTTTTGCTATTTTGGTTGCTAAACAATTGCTTTTTTTTTTTGCTCTAACGTTTTGACCAATAATTCTTCTCGGATGGATGAAAGTGTGTCTGAAAAGATTCCTTTATCTTTATTTTGATTTGCTTCAAAAAACACTAATTCATATTAAGGCCTCAGGGGGTTTCTCTCCGGGTTCTCCGGTTTCCTCCCCCGGTCCAAAAACATGCACGGTAGGTTGGTTGGCACCTTGGAAAAATTGTCCCTAGTGTATGAATGTGTGTGTGTGTGTGTGTGTACTGCAATGGGTTAGCATTCCATCCAGTGTGTATCCTGCATTAATACCCATAGACGCCTGAGATATACACAGACTCCCCGTGACCCGAGGGAAGATTGAATAAAGCGGTAGAAGATGAATGAATGAATGAACATTAAGGCCTTTAAAGACGATGCAAAAGAAGAATCGCAAAATGTTTCGATATTCCAAAATCTTTAGCGTTTTTTTTGTAAATCTTCGTTTTATATAACAATTTGACCAGTCGCCTTTTGTTTTTTTTTGTTTTTTATTTCATTTTAATTTAATTTTTTTTATGCTGTACATTTCTACAAATCAATCAATCAATCAATCAATAAATAAGCCATTATGAAAACCGCACCCAAATCTTCAGGTCGACAGATAAAATCCTGATAACTCTAAATTCATTCAGTACCTAAAATGCCAACAGGCTGCAATGCAGTACCTTCACCACCACACACACCCACACACACACACACACCACACAACACACACATTAACACAAAACAAACACCACTAAACAGCTCATTAGAATGCAAAGACATTGCTATCCAAGGTTGTCATACACTTTTACTGTTGGTCTATTAAACATTAGCGAGCGTTCCAGGCGTAACCCCACGCTGACGGGTAACACGCGTCACAGCTGCGATCCATGCAGAATATTTACACAGCGAAAGCCGCCTCCTGGAAACACCAGAACACACCCAAAAGCCTGATAAACAAATATATATTATTTGTTTTTGTTTATTTTCGAATAACATCACTGATCTCTGTTTGGACGCATATAAGTTATAAATAAAAGCAAATGTTTAAGTTCTAGTGCATTACATATAAGAATGAAATGCATATTACTGTACTCTACAAAGGGTAAATAATACATACAGAATTTCAACACTTAGGGAAAGTTATTTGTCGTGTATTGACGTCATGCATATACTGTAAGTAAACACGATAATTTGCATATTAAATGACTGTTATGCAGATTTTTTTTCAATATTACATATAATATAAAGCACAATCAGTTTATCAATAAATAAATAAATAAATAAATGCAACTGGGGCACGGTGGCTTATTGGTTAGCACGTTCGCCTCACACCGCCAGGGTCCGGGTTCGATTCCCGTCTCGGCCATGTGTGTGTGGAGTTTGTGCATGTTCTCCCCATGTTCTCTCAGAGGTTCTTTTTTTCTTCCTCTATTTTTTCTCTCTCGTCTCCCCCGTGCCTCAACGGAGGTTTTTCTCTCCGGGTTCTTTTTTCTCCGGTTTTCCCTCCCCGGTTTCCTCCCCCGGTCCAAAAACATGCACGGTAGGTTGATTGACACATTGGAAAATTGTCCCGAGTGTATGAATGTGTGTGTGTGTGTGTGTGTGTGTGTGTGTGTGAGTGTGTGTGTGTGCCCTGCGATGGGTCGGCATTCCATCCAGGGTGTATCCTGCATTAATACCCATAGACGCCTGAAATAGACACAGACTCCACCGTGACCCGAGGGAAGATCGGATAAAGCGCTAGAAGATGATGAATGAATGAATGAATGAATGCAACTGTAAAAAGTGCAGGAAAAAACAAACTGTGAACGTCAGTACAATGTCAATAAAAGAAAAGAAGAGGATATTTGTTTATGTTCTCATGAACATATCAAGTGTTTTGCGAATTAATTGAACTCTTTAATAACTTTAATACAAAGATTATCTACAAGAATATGGTATGAAAGTGGAATAAAATGTAATAACCTTTGCTCTACACACACACACACACACACACACACACACACACAGGACATGGTGTTGTTGTTCAGATGTTATTTATATTGTGATATGAGTAACGTATGGAGAAATGTTAAATGTTAAATGCGAGTCCCGTATCGTAACTACGCATTAGATTTGTTGTTTGCTTGTGAAAAGCATCGTCGCGATCATGTTGCTCAGATCTGCTGATCCGTCCTTCCACGCTGCTTGTGTTACTGACCGCGTGTAACCCCAGTGCTGGACAACAAAAAAAACCAGATTGAGGATTAAGCTGTTTGAGTTTGAATCTGGTCACCAAGGCGGTTCAGCATCGTTGGTTACCTCACGTTCTTTATTGTTGTGTTGTGGTGTCTCTTGGTTGTTTTTTTTTGCTTTTGTTAGAAAGCGACGCATCCTGGCTGCTTAGAAACCTCCACTTTGTCGCCTGGACCATCTTGAATGTCATTTTCCTCGACAGTGATGGAATGATGTGGTGTGTAGGGGAGGTGTGGAGCCCAGTGGTTAAGGTGTTGGACTGTGGACTGAAAGATCACAGGTTCCACCACCACCATCAATCTGCCACTAGTGGGGCCCTTGAGCAAGGCCCTTAACCCTCAATTGTTCAGCTGTAAGTCGCACTGGATAAGGGCGTCTGCCAAATGCTGTAAATGTAAATGATAATATATAATAAATATTATCATTATAATGGGGCATGGTGGCGTAGTGGTTAGCACATTCGCCTCACACCGCCAGGATCCGGGTTCGATTCCCGTCTCGGCCATGTGTGTGTGGAGTTTGCATGTTCTCCCCGTGCCTCAGGGGTTTTTTTTCTCCGGGTTTCTCCGGTTTCCTCCCCCAGTCCAAAAACATGCACGGTAGGTTGATTGGCACCTTGGAAAATTGTCCCTAGTGTATGAATGTGTGTGTGTGTGTGTGTGAATGTGAGTGTGTGTGCCCTGCGATGGGTTGGCATTCCATCCATGGTGTATCCTGCCTTAATGCCCATAGACTCCTGAGATAGGCACAGACTCCCCGTGACCCGAGGAAAGATCGGATAAAGCGGTAGAAGATGAATGAATGAATGAATATATTATAATATATATATAATATATATATATATATATATATATATATATATATATATATATATATATAATTAATACATATTCGGTGCCACCAAATTCCCAGTCTGTTTTTTTTTTTACTCCCCAGTATCTCGACTGACTCGCTCGTTAGGAATAAAATAATAATCACAAACATAGAAATTCATATTTTATAACCTATTTATCTGCACAGAGATCAATTTGGACAATTGTGCAAAGCAATGTTGTTGGGCCCCTGAACGAGGCCCTCTCAATGGTGGTGAGTGGATGGAGGAATGGAGGAAGTGATGAATTGGAAGACGAATGGATGGATGGATGTACAAATATATATGATTAGAAATGTCCTAATTGTGGATTAATAAAAGTAGGAATTTTTTTCTGTAAATAATCAATATAGTGGTATTATTTACACATGTGGTATTGTATATGTATATATGTGTGTGTGTGTGTGTGTGTGTGTGTGTGTGTGTGTGTGTGTGTGTGTAGGCTCTGAATAAATAATAGATTCGCTGAGGACTGCTGTAAAGGATTGTTAATATCACCCTAAGGAAAGATGAAAGGGAATATGATTTAATTATGGTTTAAGTGGTCAGAGAGTAGTTATCGCTATAATTGTCTATATTAGAGATATTGTCTATATATAGTAAATATTATTTACTGTATAAAGGTTGATTGTAACCGTGGACCAAAGATACCATCAAATACTCCACTTTCTGACCCCGTGTCACATGACCTGTGCACCTGAATCATACTGTCCGGCCATGACCACATACACACACGTGTCACTGTTCAGACCTGTCTTTGTCTTGACTTAATAAATAAATATTAAAATATTCTCCTTTGCTCTAAATGATCATGTCATGCAAAAAAGTGTATGTTTATTCATTTGACACTTTTTACGGCCTTAAATCAAACGCGATCACTGGGACACTACTGCCCTCTTCAGGTTACTTTGAGTAATACACCGAAGCGTGTATTATTATATATATTTTTGGGATTGCACTGATTGTCTTTCACACACGACTTTGGTGTTAAAAAGCAGTTTTCTGTTCGTGTTCTCAGGTGAGCAGGTGGCGGTGTTTCGGGGCCAGGACGGGAAAGCCTACGTGATGGACGCATACTGCCCTCATCTCGGGGCCAATCTGGCCGTAGGGGGCCGAGTGGTGGGCAACTGTATCGAGTGTCCATTCCATGGGTGGCAATTTCGAGGAGAGGATGGGAAGTGTGTCAGGATCCCATACGCTGAAAAAGGTAGGAATATGAATCAACAAATGGACTGATAGATGTAGAGGAAGGTATGGTGGAGCAAGGGGAGGTGGAAAGAGACAGGAAGATGGATAGACTGATGGTGTGGATGGATGGATGCATAGATAGATGAATGGATAGATGAAAGATCGATGTGGTTAAATGATGATTGGATGGGTAAATGGATAGAATAAAACATGGGACGGAGAAATGCATGAACTGGAGAAAGGGAGGATGAATGGATTCATGTACAGATATATGATTGGATATTATCATCCAGACTTTGTGTGTGTGTGTGTGTGTGTGTGTGTGTGTGTGTATACACAAAGTACCCGAGTTTGCTAAGGTGCGCTGCTGGCTGAGCTGTGAGATAAATGAGCAGATATTGGTTTGGTTCCACTGTGACGGAGAAGAACCAGGATGGATGGTTCCTGAGCAGAAAGAGATCACTACTGAAGAGTGGGTTTACCGCGGACGCACGGAGCACTTCATCAACGCTCACATCGAGGTACTGGTGCATTATATATATGAATGATATATTTATTACATATATATATATATATATGAATTACATATATATATATATATATATATATATATATATATATATATATATATATGAAAGGCTCCAGGGGCACGGTGGCTTAGTGGTTAGCACGTTCGCCTCACACCGCCAGGGTCCGGGTTCGATTCCCGTCTCGGCCATGTGTGTGTGGAGTTTGTGCATGTTCTCCCCGTGCCTCAGGGGGTTTTTCTCCGGGTTCTCCGGTTTCCTCCCCCGGTCCAAAACATGCACGGTAGGTTGATTAGCACCTTGGAAAATTGTCACTAGTGTATGAATGTGTGTGTGTGATGGGTTGGCATTCCATCCAGGGTGTATCCTGCCTTAATGCCCATAGACGCCTGAGATAGGTACAGGCTTCCCGTGAATAGAAGATGAATGAATGAAGGAATGAAAGGCTCCACATTGACTTCAGAGATGTTACATGAACAAAAAACACGCAGAAGAACATTGCACTCCCTCCTAAACCCACATTTAACCTTCTTAGGAGATACCGGAGAACGCTGCCGACATTGCTCACCTGGCGCATCTCCATACGCCAGGCATCGTGAGTGGTGTGGACCTGCGTTACACCAACAGCAAGACCTGGGAGTTCGTACGGCATGACTGGAAGGTGGGCAGGTCTTCTTTTGGAGCGTCACTTTTCCTTTTGGTCCTACACCTCTCTAAAACCATGTCGGAAGGTTCACAAGATACACTTCAGCTCGGTGAAGATCTCCCTGTGATGCTCTCCTGCTTATTTCCTCAGCAGGACTCACAGACCTAATAATGCACGTGGTCATAATAACACCTCGTATTATTGTCCTGTAATAGCATGTGTTATCATTTACCTAATGTGCAATGAAGGGAGCAGGTTACACGTTTTATTTTCTCCACAGCCAAGTGGGGACTCAACCTTCCCATCATTAATACTGACGTTTTGCGTAATGACGTCATGGCGTAATGATTGGATACCATCGTCTTGTTGTTTACTTCATAGGTGGAATGGAATCCAGAGGCGGAGCCCAATAAGCACTGCTCTCAGATGTTGGTGAAGCATGCTCTCACTGTATTCGGACGCCACTGGCCTCTGTTAGACGTCAATGTGGTGGCCAGACAGGTAATACCACACCACGACCAGCTGGGGGCAGCAGTGTCTCATGGAGGAGCGTGTTGGAGAACCTTCAGAATTTGGTTTAGAAGTTGCCCATAAATTATTGAGGTCATTGCAATAATTGTGTGACGTCAGCAAAACCATCGATCTTCTAATCATAAAGATAACAAAATGTCCCGGGTCTAAAAAAATCCGTGTAACGGAAGCTCTTAATTTTCACGACTCAGAAATTGAGACATTCTGCAGATCGATATGATGTCCATAGGAATGCACTTGTGTAACATAAACCAGTGTGTGTGTATGTGTGTGTGTGTGTGTAGTTTAATATATATAGCTGGATTAATTCTCTTTTGCACAAAACTAAATGTTCTGCACAAACAAAAACCAAAACAAAAAAAAAGACCATCAGGATGAAAGATGTTTTGAAGAATTGAATGCACTGCCCTGGCGGAGGGGAGGATGGATGGAGGATGGATGGAGGATGGATGGAGGATGGAGAGAGTTTCTTATCTGCCCTTCATTTACCTTCATATTTGTCTGTGTGTGCGATTGTGGTATCTTTGAAAAAGCTCTAGTGTGTAACCATGGTGATGCTAATTATACACAGTGATATGTGGGAGACGTGTCAGTGCTCAAGGCTGCCTAGGAGTGTGTGTGTGTGTGTGTGTGTTTGTGTTTGTGTGTGAGAATAAGTAAAGCTGAAAGGCGTTTGAGTGCACACAGCGTGCTCAGTAGCACTGCAGCAGTCGCTTTGTCTGTGTTAAAAAAAATAAAAAACTCGAGAAAGGATGTGAGGAAGGAGCAGGACAACATACTGTTCTGGGTTCTATATATAAAGCGTTCACGGCTTCCGAGACACTCCAGTTCAAACCCTGTGCATGTGATGTAGAATGAATGAGGAATATAATACTGTAGATGACATCTGGTTCCATATCTGCAACTGCCATAATAATAATAATAATAATAATAATAATAATAGATTAGTGTTTAGCACTTTCGCCTCACACCTCCAGGGTCCGGGTTCGATTCCCGTCTTGGCCATGTGTGTGTGTGGAGTTTGTGCATGTTCTCCCCGTGTCTCAGGGGGTTTTTCTCCGGGTTCTCCGGTTTCCTCCCCCGGTCCAAAAACATGCACGGTAGGTTGATTGGCACCTTGGAAAATTGTCCCTAGTGTATGAATGTGTGTGTGTGTGTGTGTGTGATGGGTTTGCATTCCATCCAGGGTGTATCCTGCCTTAATGCCCATAGACGCCTGAGATAGACACAGACTCCCCGTGACCCGAGGGAAGATCGGATAATGCGCTAGAAGATGAATGAATGAATGAATAATAATAATAATAATGTCCTGATTGTGTGTGTGTGTGTGTGTGTGTGTGTGTGTTTCCTCTGTAGGTTGGTCCAGGTGTGGTGTTCCTGCTGTTTAACCACAGCTTCCTGGGTCGTGGTGTGATCTTACACTGTGTGACCCCAGTGGAGCCTCTGCTGCAGTGTGTCTCACACACCATTTTCTACCAGAGCAACATTCCTCCCCTCGTTCCAAAATTCATCCTGCGTGCGGAGTGTATTCAGGTAATCTCTCCTCCTCCTCCTCCTCCTCCTCCTCCTCCTCTCCATGACCTCCTGCAGGAATTTCAGGAATCTATTCATCCGCTCGGTTTTTACAGCGTCCACTGGATTACATTACTGCAGGGGTGTCAAACTCCATTCCTGGTGGGTCGCAGCCCTGCAGTGTTTTGTTCCAACCCTGCTCCAATATACATACCATGTAGTTTTCAAATAAGCCTTAATGACTTGATTATTTGGATCAGGTGTTTTTAATTATGCTTGAGTTTAGTTAAGTTAGTTTGACACTCCTGGTTTGGAGCCAATTACAACAACAACAAAAAAAGCCCAGTAAAAATATTTTCCCACAAAATCATATTTATTAGCAGAAGATGAAGGTCGGTAGGAGAAATTCTTAGCACACTTTGAGGAAGCTCTCAAATATTAACTTCTAAAAGGGGAGAGTTTTAGCTTCAACCATAATTAAAACACACCTGATCCAACTAATCAAGTCATTAAGGCTTATTTGAAAACTACATGGTATGTATAGGGGGCACGGTGGCGTAGTGGTTAGCACGTTCGCCTCACACCGCCAGGATCCGGGTTCGATTCCCGTCTCGGCCATGTGTGTGTGGAGTTTGTGCATGTTCTCCCCGTGTCCTCAGGGGTTTTTTTTTTTCTCCGGGTTCTCCGGTTTTCCTCCCCCGGTCCAAAAACATGCACGGTAGGTTGATTGGCACCTTGGAAAATTGTCCCTAGTGTATGAATGTGTGTGTGTGTGTGTATGTGTGTGTGTGTGATGGGTTGGCATTCCATCCAGGGTGTATCCTGCCTTAATGCCCATAGACGCCTGAGATAGGCACAGGCTCCCCGTGACCCGAGGGAAGATCGGATATAGCGGTAGAAAATGAATGAATGAATGAATGGTATGTATGTTGGAGCAGGGTTGGAACAAAACACCGCAGGGCTGCGGCCCTCCAGGAACCGAGTTTGACACCCCTGCATTACTGTATAGTCACTTCTGCAGTTTCGCAATAGTCATGTGACCTGGATTTGTAATCGTCCAGTGATCCATGTGGTGTTGCAGTGATCAGTGATTTACGGAGTGGAAGGCGAGGACAGGATTCCGTGGAATCGAATGGGATCATGCGCGTGCGAGCGTTCTATAATTACAGCGTGAAATGACTTTTACGGAATCTGCTAGACGTTGTATTTAAATCGGCTCCCGAGATGCTCCTGCGTCAGTCACGGGACTGGGATTTATTCCGTGTGTGTGAATAAGAGATTTATTCAATCTTTCTTTCTTCTCACATATTAATGTACAGCATTATCATTATGGGATGTATATTAGCATATTAATATCGTAAGATTCAAGAGTCACGCCTACAGTGCTTCATGTGTAGTTTATTGGGAATCCTGGTTGCTGTTGTACGATGCTTTGTTGCTATTCGTAGATTTACAGTGATCCTTCGTCTTTCTGTAATGTTACAATATGCTTTTCTGTTCAACGGTGATCCAGTGGCTCACACAGTTGTATAGTGATCCAGTGGCTCTTACTGTTTTATAGTGATCCAGTGGCTCTTACTGTTTTATAGTGATCCAGTGACTCACACTGTTTTATAGTGATAAAGTGGATCCTACTGTTTTGTAGAGATCCAGTGGCTCACAGTGTTTTATAGCGATCAGCGGCTCATACTGTTTAATAGTGATCCAGTGACTCGTGCTCTTTTATAGTGATCCCGCGGCTCATACTGTTTAATAGTGATCCAGTGGTTCATACTGTTTAATAGTGATCCAGTGACTCATGCTCTTTTATAGTGATCCCGCGGCTCATACTGTTTAATAGTGATCCAGTGGTTCATACTGTTTAATAGTGATCCAGTGACTCATGCTCTTTTATAGTGATCCAGCAGCTCATACTGTTTAATAGTGATCCAGTGGTTCTTACTGTTTAATAGTGATCCAGTGGTTCTTACTGTTTTATAGTGATCCAGTGACATACATGGTTTATAGTGATCCAGTGTCTCACACTGTTTTATAGTGATCCAGTGGCTCACACTGTTGTATAGTGATCCAGTGACTCACACTATTTTATGGTGATCCAGTGACTCACATTGTTTTATAGTGATCCAGTGGCTCCTACTGTTTTGTAGAGATCCAGTGACTCACGCTTTTTTATAGTGATCCAGCGGCTCATACTGTTTATAGCAGGGATCACCAACCTTTTTGTAATGAGAGCTACTACATGGACACCGAGTTATATAAAGGGCTCCAGTTGGAAATACTCCTCTGAAATAACAAATTTACTGTTTTGTAGCTACCTCATTTATCTATGTGATCGTGATTTTTGACAGTGACTATCAACAACGAATTAACTACATTTTACATTATAGACGCATCACTGATGAGTTGTGCACTTTTTATAGCAAGCCTGAGAGCTACTCATGTGCTCCTTGGGGGCTACCTGGTGCCCACGGGCACCACGTTGGTGACCCCTGGTTTATAGTGATCCAGTGGTTCTTACTGTTTTATAGTGATCCAGTGACATACACGGTTTATAGTGATCCAGTGTCTCACACTGTTTTATAGTGATCCAGTGTCTCACACCGTTGTATAGTGATCCAGTGACTCACACTATTTTATGGTGACCCAGTGACTCACACAGTTTTAAAGTGATCCACTGACTCCCACCGTTTTACAGCAATCCCTTGACTCTCACTTTTTCAGTGATCCAGCGACTCACATTTTACAGTGATCCAGTGGCTCACACTGTTTTATATCAATCCATCGACTCTCACTTTTTCACTGATCCAGTGACTCACTGTTTTTCAGTGATCCAGTGGCTCTACCTTTTTCAGTGATCCAGTGAATCACACTGTTTTCTAGTGATCCGGTGGCTTATACGGTAATCTGTATAAGATTTGCGCAGTGTTACATTTTTTACATCTGAGTAATTTCCCATCCCACTGGATCTCCAGAGGAATCTACAGTCTAGCACAATGACATTGCATGCACATGAAGTGTCCAGGAAGTCGAACTCTGCCTAATCAATAATCATTAATAAAGCCGAGTGATCTGTTTTTGGCAGTTTGAGCGAGACGTCATGATCTGGAACAATAAGAAGTACATCTCCAAGCCACTGCTGGTGAAAGAAGACTCGGCCATCCAGAAGCACCGGCGCTGGTACAGTCAGTTCTACAGCCAGAACAGCCCGAGACTGCGGTTCCAGCACGACACACTGGACTTCTGATGGACTTCTCATGGTCTGGACTCAAGGTACCTTCTGAATACTAATGAAATCTATGAGTGATAGTGAGAGAGAGAGAGAGAGAGAGGAGAGAGAGAGAGAGAGAGAGAGAGAGAGAGAGCTGAGTGACATTATTTTTTACATAATATGTGTCTAAATAAATCATATTCAATCATGTAGGATCTAAATAAATAAAAAAAACACTTTAATGCATTATTATTTTTTTATTTATCTACTTATTTCATTTCCCCAAAATTATTTACGTCGACTTCATTCTTGACGGTGATAAATATTAAAACATCTACCGCGAAAACAAAGTGACAGCTTTGCTGCCGTCGCTTCCCATCACTGTCACTCTCAATAACAACAACTATATTGTTTTTTTTTTTCTACTTATTTGCTTTTTTCTCATATTATATATATATATATATATATATATATATATATATATATATATTAGGAGCAGAATGGAGGCAATATTTGTATTAAAAAAAGCAATAAGATAAACAAAATGTGAAATAATGTCCCAAAAAAATCAGCACAAAATAAAGGCATGTTAAAAAAAAAAAATAATGGAAAAAAAAAACAAGAAATATCAAATATATAGGAGATTTTTTTTAATGAATGTGTATAATGATTAGTGAATGCAATTTGTGTGAAAACCCACGTTTAAAGAAAAAAATGATAATTATTATTGTGAAATATATTATAAATTGTGAATTAATTTAGATTTTGTCATATGTTGTAGTATTTAAGTAATTCCATATAAATATCATTATTTCATATATATATATATATATATATATATATATATATATATATATATATATATATATATATATATATATAATTATGATGATGCACAGGCCATATCATACACTGAATTTTTACACAATGTGTGACCACAAATTGTGTTCTTTTACCGCCCTGTGATTTTCAAAATATAAAAGTGCTTGTTATTGTCGTTCTTTTCTGTTATACAGATTCTATGCAGCTTTCCAATCACATGTCAAGGACACGATGTTTGCAATACGCAAACAATACAAACATAAATCCTTTCCCTATCCCATAATAAAAGGTGTGAGTGAGACGAGGACCTGCGATGTCCGAACGCCCCACAGACAGAAGTGGAAATCTCAATAACCCGAGAGGATGGCGTGATCTCCTTTCTTTCTTTCTTTTTTTTTTGTTTAAGGGCCGTCCTGTCCTTGTGAAGTGCCTGAGAGGACGCGAATCACTCAGCGAGTGCTAACTTTTGCTCTCTCTCTCTCTCTCTCTCGCTCTCTCTCTCTCTCTCTCTCTATGAGAATCACTGTAGCTTGATTTTATTGCACTGCAATCAGGGGACTTCACAACACAACACAACACAACACAACACAACATATCACGGACTATTTCGGCTAACACAAGCAATAACAGCGGATGTTAGACGCCTCTACGCCTGCTCATTTCAACACTGTGAATAAACAAAGGGGCGTGTCCTTATTATTAGCAATCACAGTGCATGAATTGGTGCAACAGTTTCTGTAATTACCTTAAAGTGTGTATCATTCTATACCTCTATGTGAAAGCCTGAGAACATTCAACACCTCTTTCTTTACTGGTAGTAAAAAAAAAAACTATATATATATATATAGATATATATATATATTTATATATATTCATCTTCTAGCGCTTTATCCGATCTTCCCTCGGGTCACGGGGAGTCTGTGTCTATCTCAGGCGTCTATGGGAATTAAGGCAGGATACACCCTGGATGGAATGCCAACCCATCACACACACACACACACACCACACACACACACACACACACACACACATTCATACACTAGGGACAATTTTTCCAAGGTGCCAATCAACCTACCGTGCATGTTTTTGGACCGGGGGAGGAAACCGGAGAACCCGGAGAAAAAAACCCCCTGAGGCACGGGGAGAACATGCACAAACTCCACACACACATGGCCGAGACGGGAATCGAACCCGGACCCTGGCGGTGTGAGGCGAACACGTGCTAAACACTAAACCACCGTGCCCCTCTTTTATTATATATATCTATATATATATATATATATATATATATATATATATATATATATATACACACACATCGTTAGCAGCTTTACAATATTTATCCTATTATATTCAGAATGGACAACAAACAGACGGAGTAGTTTTTATTTTTTATGAATGAGATGTTTATGGTCAGCTGACACTGAAGGAACGAATTCCAAAACAATATGAAATAAACACGTCAGGATGTAAAAACTTCACATAAATATCGAGTGTTTTAAACATTTCCGTCGTTGCTCTCTTTTATGGCTTCGTTCCCGCCTGTTTACGCGCGATAACGACAAAACCATTATCTTACATGTATTTGAATCAGCAGCCGTGTTTGTCCGAGAGCTGTTTGCGTGATGAGAGCAGTTTGTGCAGTACAAACAGTACGCCGGATTTTTCCCGCTACAATCTGCATACCGCGTTTGCCAAATCATCTCCTTTTTTGGCAGTTCTCTGTGTTTAAAGAATAACAAACAATTATTTATCTATTTCAATGAGAAAATGATAGATATCTGGATGTGGGCACGGTGGTTTAGTGGTTATCACGTTCGCCTCACACCGCCAGGGTCCGGGTTCGATTCCCGTCTCGGCCATGTGTGTGTGGAGTTTGTGCATGTTCTCCCCGTGTCTCAGGGGGTTTTTCTCCGGGTTCTCCGGTTTCCTCCCCCGGTCCAAAAAAAAAAACATGCACGGTAGGTTGATTGGCACCTTGGAAAATTGTCCCTAGTGTATGAATGTGTGTGTGTGTGTGTGTGTGTGTGTGTGTGTGTGTGATGGGTTGGCATTCCATCCAGAGTGTATCCTGCTTTAATGCCCATAAACGATAATTGTCGGAATGCAGAGCGAGATGCGTGTACGCAGTGTTTACGGTGTACAGAAGGAAATCTGATGGAAAGGCTCGGTGGGAGAGAGGGATTCCTATTGTGTGTGTGTGTGTGTGTGTGTGTGTGTGTGTGTGGTGTGTGTGTGTGTGTGTGTGCAAATATGCGAACTAATCAATGCTGATATTTGCCCAGTGCGTAGGAAAGGATGGAGTTGTAGACATCTCTTTCGGGGGGGGGACGGGGGACGGGGGACGGTGTGTTGGTTTTCACAATCTGTGTGTTACAAATTTTTGAGCGTAAACAATAACCTATTGTTATTGTTTATCCGAAAATTATAAATAAGTAAATAATTACACAAGCAATGCATAATGCTTTTAACATTAGACAAAAACCCTATTAAATCTACATTTTTTTTACATATATAATATATAATCACAGCACAGCGTAAAGCATTCTGATTGGTCAGCCGGTATTGATTACGATGCGATACGTTATGTTTGTTGGTTTGTTTATGTAATGAGTCTCCAGTGTGAATTATTCGGTAATTAATCGATCGTCTATATTCGCTAAACATTCGAACGTTTTTTTTTTTTTAATCCTAATATAATCTTTTTAATGCTTAAATTGCATAAAATAAAAATAATAGTACTCTAATTTCATACAATGTTTGTTTTTCACGCATTTCTCTCCGAAACCCTTTAATCTATTATTATAGAACGTTTATTTGTATTATTTTTTGTGCGAAAATAAACCCCAACGCACTCGTGTATGAGTCTCTCCCAGAGAGCCAGAAACATCGTCTGTGTTTT
>JACRUU010000006.1:17502254-17534754 GCA_030449085.1 Kryptopterus vitreolus | reverse complement strand
ATACATTTAAAGCAGATTATCGTATTTACATTCTCCCGAGCGACTTACATTTATTCCACTTGTACAACTAAAAAAAGGAAGGGGGTAAGGGCCTTCCTCAGGGGCCCAGAAGTAGGAAATTGGTGTGGGTGGGATGTAAACTCATGACCTTTGGATCTTTATCAATCACTGAGCGTTTTGACTTTACAGATTGACACGAATGCACTTCTTTTTAGTGACATTTTAACATTTTGGGGCAGAACAAAGATACATTTTATCATATCATATTATTTATTTGTCCTTTAACCAAATCGTGATACACTTAATTATAAGCTCATTTACATATCAATGGCTAAAAGTTCTGAATGGAAAAAGAGTAGTTTTGTGAATATTGTATTCATATCCTCATAGAATCATTCATTCATTCATTCATTCATCTTCTAGCGCTTTATCCGATCTTCCCTCGGGTCACGGGGAGTCTGTGTCTATCTCAGGCGTCTATGGGTATTAATGCAGGATACACCCTGGATGGAATGCCAACCCATCACACCCACACACACACACACACACACACACAACACACACACACACACTTCACACACACACACATTCATACACTAGGGACAATTTTCCAAGGTGCCAATCAACCTACCGTGCATGTTTTTGGACCGGGGGAGGAAACCGGAGAACCCGGAGAAAAACCCCCTGAGACACGGGGAGAACATGCACAAACTCCACACACACATGGCCGAGACGGGAATCGAACCCGGACCCTGGCGGTGTGAGGCCGAACGTGCTAACCACTAAACCACCGTGCCCCCTATCCTCATAGATTCATAAATGATATAAATAACGCACATGTACAGGAACATCTTTAATCTTTACTGACTGCACCTTTAATTACATTTACCTCGTTTTATATTCTTAGGAAATGTATTTCTGCTTGAAAAATACAAATAAAAACACGCTGAAATGAGATTAAACTGCGCTACGCCTGTACATCAGGGTTCATTTTCTGTTCCAGAAAACGCCGCTGTTTATTTTTTCTCGTCTGTCGCTTTGGATGTGAAATCTGTAAAGGAGGACATGCGCAGAACGGAGAACAATCCTTTATTTTTGGGTTCTAGTTCTCGACTGGGTAAGGTTTTCTTCTGAAGTATTCCTCGCTGACACTCGGCGTCCCAGTTTATTCGAAGGAACAGATTTGACATAATTTATAACCATAGCAACCCTTTCCTGAAGTTGGTGCACAGCCACAACAATTCAGTCGACTTGACTCATGCTGAAATGTGATTTCTGTTCCTTTTGAGGTTTTATGATCCGATTTTCAGCACTGAGAATGTTTTCTTTTTTTGGGGGGGTTTTCAGGAAGTTCTGCATGAATACACCAAACCGTTTTCACATATTCAGCATGAGCTCAAATTGTTTACAAACACTTATTGGACAGTCACTAAAAAAACAAATGGAAATATAATTATAAGCTTTAATATGAATATGTTTATTTGTATATATATATATATATATATATATATATATATATATATATATATATATATATATATATATATATATTATATATATTAATAAGACATTAAGACACGGTGGTTTAGTGTGTTTATTGCACGTTAGCACGTTCGCCTCACACCGCCAGGGTCCGGGTTCGATTCCCGTCTCGGCCATGTGTGTGTGGAGTTTGTGCATGTTCTCCCCGTGTCTCAGGGGGTTTTTTCTCCGGGTTCTCCGGTTTCTCCTCCCCCGGTCCAAAAACATGCACGGTAGGTTGATTGGCACCTTGGAAAATTGTCCCTAGTGTATGAATGTGTGTGTGAATGTGTGTGTGAATGTGTGTGTGCCCTGCGATGGGTTGGCATTCCATCCAGGGTGTATCCTGCCTTAATGCCCTGAGATAGACACAGACTCCCCGTGACCCGAGGGAAGATCGGATAAAGCGGTAGAGGTAGAAGATGAATGAATGAATGAATAATATAATATAATATAATAGGCCTTTTTTCGCCCCTCCGTGGGGAAATGTCGATGTTACAGCAGCCTGGATGTATAAAACCAAAAATAGAAAATAAAGACAATTTTTACATTGTATAAATATACATTTTTATAAATATTATATTTATAAATTAAATAAAGAGGAAAAAAAGAAAGCAGTAGAAGCACTATCTATCTATCATTTCTTTCTAAAAAAAAAAATATATATATATATATATATATTTTAACCAAGATAATAAAATAAAAAAAAAAAAAATATATATATATATATATATATATATATATATATATATATATTTTTATATTATATATATTAAACCTGAATATTAAGCATTTCTGTTTATGAGCACACATAAAGCTTTTGTTAATTTTTCATTTTAAATTTCTTTAGGGTTATTATGAAAGACTGGTTCAGGAGACACAATAAAAGGCCAAAGCGGCTTATAATTGGTTATAAAACTGCTGGGAGAAAAAAAAACCCTTTAAAAGCCAAAAAATATTGCATGTGTAGAAGAGGCAAAAGAAATGCTTGATTATTAGAGACGCATGCTGTGAGGTCGTTTTTCTTCTCCTCCGTCTCCTGCTCTCTCTCTCTCTCTCTCGCTCCTCTTTTCCTTTTTTCCCCTGGTGTCTGCAGTAGGTCGAAATCAGCACAGACAAAGAGACGTGTCAGGACGCTCCCATAGGGCGCCTTTACTCTTCTTTACACATGTGGGTGGTATATCTGTGTATGTGTATGTATCTGTGTGTGTGTGTGTGTGTCTATATATGTGTGTGTTCTTTGGCAGGAGCATCATTATATAACTGCTGCAGTGCAGAGCATGGCCCAGCTGTATTGATGTGTCAAGCGGTGGGAGGGACACGAAGGTCTTGTCGCTTGCCCAGTAAGAGCGATCCGTTCTGAGTGATCTCAGCTCTTAAGAGCGAGGGAACACGCTTGTGTGCTTCCGCACGCGAAACCACTCACTCTTAATGCATACCTGGAGTATTTGTCGTCAGAACGCCCTCTTATTATTTTTTTCCCTCTCTAGTCTCATAGCCATGCAGCATTAAGCACTACTTTCACTGTAAACGCACAGGTGTTACTCAATAATCATTGGACGGCTATAAATATAGCGCTCCCATGCGGCGCGCCGGGTCTAATACATTATTTAAAGTTCACAGCGTTGCCTATTGAGATCAATTGCGACCCAATTCGCGGAATCCCCCCGTCGCTCTCCAGGCCGCCCGAAACGACTCTGACATTCATAGCCAGACGCCGAGGGTCGCGATGGAAAGCAGACATTTCCCCGTCTGACTCGGACTACAGATTAGATTTTTTACAACATTTCAATTATTCAGCATCATAATGAGGCGGTTTAATGATCTCGGAAACATTTATCTTTAAAAGCTATTAATTTGGAGGGGCACGGTGGATTAGTGTTTAGCACGTTCGTCTCACACCGCCAGGGTCGGGGTTCGATTCCCGTCTCGGCCATGTGTGTGTGGAGTTTGTGCATGTTCTCCCCGTGCCTCAGGGGGTTTTTCTCCGGGTTCTCCGGTTTCCTCCCCCGGTCCAAAAACATGCACAGTAGGTTGATTGGCACCTTGGAAAATTGTCCCTAGTGTATGAATATGTGTGTGTGTGTGTGTGTGTCCTGCAATGGGTTGGCATTCCATCCAGGGTGTATCCGGCATTAATACCCATAGACGCCTGAGATAGACACAGACTCCCCGTGACCCGAGGGAAGATCAGATAAAGTGCTAGATGATGAATGAATGAATGATGAGCTATGACTTTGCGGCGCTTTAATACCCAAGACCGATTGAATTTCCCAATCTGATTGGTCTTATAGTTTTATTTACCATCAGCACAGAATTACAAAACTAATAAATAATAATAGTTTGGTGAGATCTCAGGAGATTTGGGAGAATATAATTGTCTATCAATTCATTCACGTTTATGGTTTATGCTGAAAAAATACGAACATTTTTTACGATTCCACCTCGGTTTGGCACAGCGAGCTTCCGTAGTTTCTCCGCCTCCCGCCCTGCATTACACTTTGTTAATATGAAGTACAACATGGCGCCAATGTCTGACCAATCGGAAGATTTCCAAGAGGGGGCGGGGTTTCATCAGTCGTATGGAAACGGTTCGGATTTCAGACGTTCGACAAACCAAAACCCCGCTGTAAACCCAAACACAAGCATATTGTTTAAGATGTGTGTGTGTGTGTGTGTGTGTGTGTGTGTGTGTGTGTGTGGCGCTGTGGGATAAACATGACAACGACAAACACCAAAACACCAAAACAAACAAGTACAAATCGCGACACTTTTCCCTTCTGTATCCAAAATCACATTTTGTCTACAAAAATTGGAGATTCTGTTTATGACGTATAACTCAGAGCTAATCCATGGTGTAACATGCGTCCTAAAATAGCAGGATGAACATGTAGATTGGACTTTGTAAGGAAGATGAGTGCAATCCAGTAAACAGATATCTGTACATAGTGAATATGCTGTGAATATGTGAATATGCTGAATATGCTTTATGCCTTTTCTCGCAAAAAGACATAAAGTGTGGCAAGAATTTCTCACAGATGCAGCAGGTAATAAATGGGTAAAAACGAACACCATACTGGTGCACACGGTAGGATAACAAGCCAAGCGTCTCAGAGAAAGGATCATAACAATAAGATTTGTTTTGTTTTTTTGTTGTTGCACTGGGACCTGCAATGGCAAGACAAAAATCCGGTAATGAATATCCGTCATGAAGTGCAAACAAGAAGCAAATACCACAAAATAAAATGTCATTATAACCCAGATTATTCAAAAATAAAAATAAAAACTTGCATATCACAGATGAAACACTTTCTATCACCCGGGCATGGATCGTTTTCCGAAAGCGACCCGTTCTGTTTTTTCTGGAAATGTATAAAACATTGAAAAAAACCCCAAAAAGAAATCGAAATGCACGAGTGCCTCTTCATTTCATTAACACCCCACGTTTACAAAATGCCTACACGAGAATACTTTGCAACTTCGCACTCCAAGAGACGGCCTTGTTTCCTTGGCAACCATGATTCTTCTTCTTTCTCATCTCTCTCTCTCTCTCTCTCTCTTTTCTTCTTTATCATAAGCTATACACTTAGACCTGAGTGCAGGCTACTTTCATGAAAGGACTCTTTTGTTTTAGCCTTGAATATAGCCTTTGATATTCGCCGCGCAGACGAAATCTAATCGAGTCGAAGGTCTGCCGAGGCGTAATGATCAAAAATCTGCTCTTTCTGCTTTTTCTTTTTTTTTTCCCCCTTCCTGAACAAAAAGCAATGCTTCAGAGATTTTGTTATTTTCACATTTTCTTTTTTTCCGCCTGGCCTAGATGCAGAAGGTGGTTTAGATGGATTTTGGCTGCGCGACTGAAAAGTGTAGAAATATGGATGACTAGGTTACATAATTGAGCAGCTGTGCTTACAGGGGAATGATCCGGCAAGCTCATATCTACTAATTAGCTTCATGCAAATTGCATGCAAATCCGTTACACACTTAATACACCTTAAATGACATGAATTGCTTTGACGAATACCAGTAATTTATCTTTTCATTCATTCATTCATCTTCTAGCGCTTTATCCGATCTTCTCGGGTCACGGGGAGTCTGTGTCTATCTCAGGCGTCTATGGGCATTAAGGCAGGATACACCCTGGATGGAATGCCAACCCATCACACACACACACACACACTCACATTCATACACATTCATACACTAGGGACAATTTTTTCCAAGGTGCCAATCAACCTACCGTGTATGTTTTTGGACCGGGGGAGGAAACCGGAGAACCCGGAGAAAAACCCCCTGAGGCACGGGAAGAACATGCACAAACTCCACACACACATGACCGAGACGGGAATCGAACCCAGATCCTGGCGGTGTGAGGCGAACGTACTAACCACTACGCCACCGTGCCCCCTGTAATTTATCTTAAAATGGAAAAAAAGAATATGCATGTATTTGATAGAAAAAAAAAAAGGAATGGAGCGGTACAGGATCAGAGATACGAGACGTTTGATGTTATGAAGGAAGCGAATCGAGATCACTTCGCCATATAAGTTCCTCCCGTGTCTGGAAGCATTCAGTGGTGTTTTAGACGTCAGTCTTTCTTATACACATTTTTGAGACAAAAGAATGCATGTCACATGATCTTACGAGGCATCCTCTCCAGTTTTTTTTTTTTTACCTCCACAATAAAATGGTCAGAAAAACATGATATATAACATTTGTCAAGGAATTTGGTCAGTAAGGTTTTCTACACCATAGATGGAGCTCAATCATCTGGACAGATGTAGACACTATAAGATTCATCCATTCATTCATTCATTCATCTTCTACCGCTTTATCCGCGGTCTTCCTTCTGGTCACGGGAGACTGTGCCTATCTCAGGTGTCTATGGGCCAATGGAATGCCAACCCATCGCAGTACACACACACACACACACACATTCATACACTAGGGACAGTTTTTCCAAGGTGCACGTTCGCCTCACACCTCCATGGTTCGATTCCCATATCGGTCATGTGTGTGTGGAGTTTGTGCACGTTCTCCCCTTTGTCTCAGGGTTTTTTCCTCCCCCGGTCCAAAAACATGCACGGTAGGTTGATTGGCACCTTAGAAAATTGTCTCTAGTGTATGAATGTGTGAATGTGTGTGTGTGTGTGTGTGTGTGTGTGTGTGTGTGTGATGGGTTGGCATTCCATCCAGGTTGTATCCTGCCTTAATGCCCATAGACGCCTGAGATAGACACAGACTCCCCGTGACCCGAGGGAAGATCGGATAAAGCGCTAGAAGATGAATGAAAGAATGAATGCATCCACCTGGTCTTGATCATGTGCTGCTTTTATGCTATCCATTTTTTTGAACAGAAAATAAATACATGCACTTTGTGTTTCTTTGTAGTTAACAAGGACTTTTTATTAATAACAAAGCATTTTCCTTATACTTTATTTCATTCCTCTTACACCTTATGGCTTTTTCTTTCCAGTCTTGGTTTAGGAAGGTGGAAAAGAAAACCCTATATACCCGAGCGAAGTGTAGAGGAGCCCTGGCGCGCGCATAGCAGCACGTGCACGAGCATTTGTACGCTGTGACGAAAGGTTCAAAATTTGACTCAGGCATTTCCTTACTGAAGATATGTGCATCTAATAAATGCATAAATGCACATAAAAATGGATAAAAATGTATTACATTTTATGGGCACCAAAAAAGACTCGAAAAGTCCAGGCAAAGAAAAACAAGCGTATTTGAGATCTTGGATGGTCCAATGAATGGTAACAAATGACGTCATTTGATATTTTTCCACTGTATACTTTATCCTTGTGCACAATAGAACGGTGTATATAAAAGTGTTGCACTAAGCTGTGTATGATATGTCAACCAATCAGCATTGAGCATTCAGCTCCTTCTACCACCAACCAAACCCCCCTCCCTCCATCCCTCCCTCCCTCAACCCAACCCTCCACAGAATAATTATGAACCGGTTCCTCCAGCACAGCAGGCCAGCTGTCAGCAGCACCACGGACAGCGGCTCGGGTCTCTGGCGCCGCATCGCCTCTCCGAGCGGATCGCATCCTCCACACTGCGCATCGCTCATCTAGTTTTTGTGCAGGAGGGAGGGAAAAGAGCGATTTTCTTTAGGGGGGGGCGCAGGAGGTAAAACATAAACCTGCTGTGCATGATCAAGGTAGCTTCAATGGAGCGAAGCAGCTCGAACCGTGCAAGTGACAACGGCGCGTCGGACCAGTGATCGTGCGCATTCCGCCGCAGTGAGCATGAACCTCGCACCTTTCCACCTCTGAACACACACCACACACACACACACACACACACACACACACACACACACACACACACACACACACACTGTGCTTTCCCGGCTCCATACAGCACTTGGTGCAGTAGGACTTCTTGCGACCATGCGCTTCATCTTTGTGCTCTTCGTTCTGCTGTCCTGCTGCTGCGCTCTCGGTGGATCCGAGACGAAGATCGTGAACATCGGCGCGGTGCTGAGCCAGAAGCGCTACGAGCAGGTGTTCAAGGATGCGGTGAACCAGGCCAGCGTGGTGTACGGCAGAGACCGGTTCAAACTCAACGCCATCTCCGTCACGCACAAAGCTAACGCGATTCAGATGGCGCTGTCCGTGTGTGAGGACCTCATCTCCAGCCAGGTAAGCGCTGCCAGGACCCGGCTCTTCCCCCCTCACTGTCTCGCTCTTCACCCTCTGTCTCTCTCTTCTCCCCCTCACTGTCTCTCTCTTCTCTTCCCCCTCACTGTCTCTCTCTACTCTTCACCCTCACTGTCTCTCTCTTCTCTTCCCCCCTCACTGTCTCGCTCTTCTTGTCCCCCTCAATGTCTCTCTCTTTCTCTTCCCCCTCACTGTCTCTCTCTTCTCTTCCTCACCCTCACTGTCTCGCTCTTCTCTTCCCCCTCACTGTCTCGCTCTTCTTGTCCCCCTCATGTCTCTCTCTTCTCTTCCCCCTCACTGTCTCTCTCTCTTCTCTTCCCCCTCACTGTCTCTCTCTTCTCTTCACCCTTCACTGTCTCGCTCTTCTCTTCCCCCCTCACTATCTCTCTCCACTCTTCCCCCTCACTGTCTTGCTCTTCTCTTCCCCCCTCACTGTCTCGCTCTTCTCTTCCCCCTCACTGTCTCTCTCTTCTCTTCCCCCTCACTGTCTTGCTCTTCTCTTCACCCTCACTGTCTCGCTCTTCTCTTCCCCCTCACTGTCTCGCTCTTCTTGTCCCCCTCAATGTCTCTCTCTTCTCTTCCCCCTCACTGTCTCTCTCTTCTCTTCCCCCTCACTGTCTCTCTCTTCTCTTCCCCCTCACTGTCTCTCTCTTCTCTTCCCCCTCACTGTCTCTCTCTTCTCTTCCCTCTCACTGTCTCTCTCTTCTCTTCCCCCCTCACTGTCTCGCTCTTCTCTTCCCCCTCACTGTCTTGCTCTTCTCTTCCCCTCACTGTCTCGCTCTTCTCTTCCCCCTCACTGTCTCTCTCTTCTCTCCCCCCTCACTGTCTCTCTCTCTCTTCCCCCTCACTGTCTCTCTCTTCTCTTCACCTTCACTGTCTCGCTCTTCTCTTCCCCCTCACTGTCTTGCTCTTCTCTTCCCCCCTCACTGTCTCGTCTCTCTCTTCTCTTCCCCCTCACTGTCTCTCTTCTCCCCCAACCATTTATCTTCCCCGACTCCAAGATATAGGGAATATAACCGCGCAAGGTATTGTGGGATAAACAATAAAACCGCAGAAGTGATGATCCGAACTTGTGATGATGCCCCTGATGGACTGGAGAAGATCCCGATGGATCCTCACAGGTGATGAAGAAGTGTGAAAAGTAACACAAAAAAAGGATGGCAAAAAAATGGTGCGTTTAATTGAAGCTAAAAAACATTTTTACCCAAAGAATCATTTATAGTATATTATTAAAAAAATACCACATATATTTTATTAAAAAAAATCCCAAAATTATATATCATATATTACACAAAAAAACATGCATATTTGCAAACCACATTTAATTGGGAGTTATGTAAATATATATTTATTTATACTTATTTTATAAAGTAAATTAACTATTCATGTGAAAGAATAATATATATAAAATACACCATAATAATAATAATAATAATAATAATAATAATAATAATAATAATAATAACAACACAAACATATAAATAAATAATGAATTATGTTGAATAAAAGAATAAAAACATTTTTTCAATAAAAACATTTATACTTTTATTTGTATATATTTTTGTATGGTATTGCCATGCCTGAATGAGGAATGTGTAGAAAATGTGCATTTTTAATTGATATTTAATTTATTTTATATAAATATAATTTATCTTATAAAATATGTCCAAATATGTTTATTCAAGTGTAAATACATTAAAAAAATATATATTTTCAAAATAATGACATATTTTTACTCAATAATATAATTATTGTTCTGTTTATTTCCATCCGGCTCACGCAAGCGCTCTCTATAATAATATCGTTATTTTACACGCAGGTTCATTTGCATAGAAAGGCTCATGTACAGTGAGTCAGACAGTGATTCATAAAAAAGAATAGTAAGGAAATGTGGGTCGAACCAAGCAAAAAGGTCAGTGTGTGGTGTGTCTTTTGCTGCATTTTGTTCGGATGGTGAAAGATTAGTGAGTGGTTATATTGATCGGTGCACCAGTCGAACCGATCAACACATGACCCTCAGGTCAAGTGACACAGCGCTTTGTACTGGTGCTTTTGGAGCCCACATACACCACAACTTTGTGTAGTGTTAATGAGATACATGCATGATCTCTCTCTATCTATCTCTGTATCTATCTATACATGTGTGTGTGTGTGTGTATGTACTAAATACATAAAATTTACTGTATTTTTCATGACACCAAACAAACCATTGATTCTACTAATTAAATAACGTTCCTCACCACGAATAAATGAGTGCAATTCATGATAAGAACGTCAGATTGTGATTATAGATGTACAAGATTGCATTTATTCGATTCCACTATCAAGACATTAAAGAAATGTCGCACTCTTCGTGTGTATCTGAGAAACCCCGAGGTTTTTAAACCGTTCCTTGGCAGAGGCATTTAAAAATTGTTTTTTGGGTTTTTTTTGGGTGCTTTGACCCCTAAATATCTTTGAATAAGTAGGTTGTGATTTCCACCTCTGTCATAAAATATAAAGAGAAAACTCTGAGAGACCATCTGTGCTTCACGGGCTCCTGAACCCCCTCTGGACTCAGAACCACTGACCTATATGGTGTCAGGATTAAGGCCCTGGACTACAGTTCCAGTGGACCAGGGTGCCCTTATATAAATATATATAATTAATTATATATCTAATATATATTATATATATTATATTATATATATATATATATTATTTATATGGGGGCACGGTGGAGTTTTTAGTGGTTAGCACGTTCGCCTCACACAACGGCCAGGGTCCGGGTTCGATTCCCGTCTCGGCCATGTGTGTGTGGTGTGGAGTTGTGTCATGTTTTCTCCCCCCGTGCCTCAGGGGGGGGTTTTTCTCCTTGGGTTTCCTTCCTCCGGGTTCTCCGGTTTCCTCCTCCTCCCCCTTTTCCCCCTCCTCCGTTCTCCCCCGGTCCAAAAACATGCACGGTAGGTTGATTTGCACCACTTGGAAAAATTGTCCCTAGTGTATGAATGTGTGTGTGTGAATGTGTGTGTGTGTGTGTGTGTCCCTGCGATGGGTTGGCATTCCATCCAGGGTGTATCCTGCCTTAATATGCCCATAGACGCCTGAGATAGACAACAGGCTCCCCGTGACCCGAGAAGATGCCAAAGAGAATAGATCGTAGATAGATGCGGAAAAGATGAATGAATGCTATATATAATAATATAGAATGGTGAATGATTATATAATATGATATATAATATATATATATATATATATATATATATATATATATATATATAATATATATATAATAATATAATTAAGTATCATCATGTAAATGCTTTAAGGTCCACGTTATTTTTTTTATTTAATTTTTTTTATGTTTGCATGCTCTCAAAATAATCTTGGTGCCTGAAATAGCAATAACTAACACTAACTAATAACTAATAATGAAAAAAATTATGAGGGGAAAATCTATATTATTTCTTTAATCTATTATATAAAAGAAAACTATTTTTTGTTAAAAGAACGGATGACAACTCTGGATCTCTCGCTGCATGAAGGACACCAGACACTATTTACTGGGGTTTTAAACCCAGAGGCAGTATTTTAATTACAGTCGATGTTCGTCGGTGACCGTGTGCAGTACAGAGTCAGCACTAATCACGATCGCACTGGAAAAGGCAAAATACACGTGAAAAACGTTGCTCGTCTGTAGCATGATGTCATCCTGTAGGGGATTTGGAGCGTCATGCGGTAAGAAAACAGCTGTTACGAAAGCAACTCGGTGTAAAATGAATGGAGTGCGTGTGTTACAGAGTGTTATATAAGAATGATTGTCACAGCGAGTTCAACTCGAGTAAATAACCAGGAAGAGGAAAGAGCACGGCCTTGGAGACGAACATGAATTTGTTTGGAAGACGATTGCGTCATCGGCCTGGGCGTAAAAAAACAAAAAAAAAAACAAGGGATGTGATGGAATGTAAACTTCTGTCACTTTTATTATTGATTCTTTTCCCAGCCATTGGGGTTAGTGCTTTATTCCTCTTATACCTCAGCAATTTGCACATTTTTGATTTAGCAAGGAAGGATTTATCGGTTAATAGTTACATTAATCGGAGATTATACTTATATACAGCATTTAGCCGACGCACTAATCCCGAACAACTTGCATCTGAGAATTAAGGGCCTTTGCTCAGGGGCCCACGAGTGGCAGCTTGGTGGTGTTGAGACTTCCGGTTTCGTCGTCAATGCCTTAACCACCGAGTTCCCATCTACTTGTTTTGCAAGGGAAAAAAAACATCCTTTTTGTTAAATAACACGCAATCTGTTTATTGTTATCCGTCTCAGAACGACCAATAAAGGCTTGTAAATACCGGACCAATATTTCTCTTTGCGATTTTTGAGTCATCTCATGAGTCATTCGGGAAAAAAACAACAAAAAAAAAACCCACAAACACACAGAGGAACTGACAATCTCTAGAGAGCGATACACTCCCGAGTCGAATTGCATCATTAAAAGCCCGCTTGTGCCAAATTAAATTAGAGGCACTTAAAGCACTCGTACGGTCGCCGGTTGATGCCATTTCGAAAGCGCTGAATTCGTGTTTCCGGATCTGGCAGACCGTAAAGAAAGGAAATGCACGGCAGTGTCCGGACCCACATTCAAAATGATAAAGTCATGCGTCTTTCTACTGATTCTTTCTTCACTATAATGTCCTTCATATAGTCTTTCTTTTCCGCCACTTTCCCATCGAATGGAGAAGGCCGGTTTGGTGGCAGATGGTACAGAAGTGATGCCTGAGAGCATCTTGGATGGGAAAACCTCATTCCAAGCCCAATTGTACAGCCTGTCAAGATACAGAGGCATTATGGTTACTCATAGAATCCCCCCTAAAAAAAAAAAACACATTTTTTTGTGTCTTCCTGTTGTTTACGTACCATATTTTCACTAAATATAGCCTTATTGTGAGCATCTGGGGCTTATTTAGAAGAAGCGCTGCCAAATCAATCCCAATGCGAAAGACGGATTATGGAGAGGCTTCTGATTTCGTTTGTTGTAGGTTAAAACAGGACAGACACGGCCGGTACGAAATGTTCTAGCAGGGGATAAAACTGAAGCAAAACGGTGCCTCTGTGGGTTTTTTTTTTTGTGTGTTTTGTTTTGTGCATTCTTCACCACCACCAGCAGCTTTTTCTGGAGAGAAAAGAGGAACATTTGATACCACTTCCAAATCTCCGGTGTCCCGTAAACAGGTCTATCTAGGGCGAGTATTTTTACACTCCTCTCCTACTTTCCAGATTTCTAAAATCTTCTCCATCTGCCTACAGGTCTATGCCATCCTGGTGAGCCACCCTCCGCAGTCCAGCGATCACCTGACGCCTACGCCAGTCTCCTACACCGCGGGATTCTACCGTATCCCTGTGGTCGGCCTCACAACCAGGATGTCCATCTACTCCGATAAGGTCGGTGTTGGTGCATCTGCCATTATTACTTTGCTATATTAGGCTTCGCAATTCAGTCCAAGACGTCGGAGTTTTCAAGATCTTAAACCCCGCCTTCCCCTCATGAACACCATCGTGTTTGATGGAGCTTTGAGATGTACAGACGCTCCCCACCCTTTACATTCCGTAGTAGGAATTTCTTCGCTATAGACTACGCATGTCTCCGAACTTTGTTGGTAAGATATTTATACGCTATATAAAAACACGTCTTTACTGCAATGCTGAACTTAAGAAAAACAATAACATTTACAGCATTTGCCTTATAAAGAGCGCCCACTAGTGGCAGCCTGGTGTTGGGATTTGATCCAATGCCTTAACCACTGATCTCCCACTTCCCTGTTAATACAGTAATACATTTAAAATGAATAAACGGTATAAAATAATAGTAGTGTATACAGTAAGTTACCATGGAATGTGGTTAATATGTGAGTTTGTGGTTGGAGGAGGAGGAGGAGGAGGAGGTGGTGGTAGGCATTACATGGTTATTACACTCCTTTGTTGGGTTTTGCGTTCATTACACTCCCGTGCTTCGCTAGCGTACAGTATATGCAAAGATTGTACGCAAAGATTGTACGTAAAGTTTACAGTAAACGTAAACAGCTATGGAATAAAGGAAAATGGATGTGTAGCAGATGCGCTCTGGGAGCTGTAATTTATTACACCTGCGATAATTGCTTTGCCGCTCGTGTCGAAATGTTATATATTGCTTCTCTGATTGCGCGTCGTTACCCTGTTCCATTCCCTTTCCTTCCTCAGAGCATCCACCTTTCCTTCCTGCGCACCGTGCCGCCGTATTCCCACCAGGCGCACGTGTGGTTCGACATGATGCGCGAGTTCCGCTGGAACCACATCATCCTCATCGTCAGCGACGACCACGAAGGCCGAGCCGCACAGAAGAGACTCGAGACCCTTCTGGAGGAAAGAGAGACCAAGGTGAGCCGTCCTAAAAAGTGCCTGTAGCTTGTCGCATGGGCTTCGAAAGTGTGTGTGTGTGTGTGTGTGTGTGTGTGTGTGTGTGTGTGTGACATGTACATTTAATCTCTTCAATGTATGTAACTGTTTGCTTTTCTGTTGCGTGAAATACATCTCGCTTCATGCCATTTTGTAAATGTTGGCTTGTAAAAAACAAAGCCAGAGGCATCAACAGCGTCTAATGTGGTCTAATCTAGTTGAAGTTCTTGTGCATTTCTTACTCATCTCACGTTGCTTCTTGCCATAGTCTAAAACGTCACGAGTCGCTCCACGGCAGGAGCAACAACAAAAAGCTTAACCTGGGGCTTTACAAAGCATCACTGTCTCTAGTGTTTATAGGGTCGATACGTGTTCGCTCCTCCGTATTCTCCATATCAGTTTGGTTTCCCCCCCCCCCACATCAGCGGTGTGTTGCATCGGTTGATTGCCGTAATGATGTCTGGGTTTATAACGGTGATGAAGTTAAATCACGATCCCCAATCGACATCTGCTCTGTAGTAATTACCGCTCCCCTCTTTGCAGATCGAGAACATTATTAACACAGAGACTATTCGCAATTAAGTCTTCAAACTGCAGGGAATTGAAGGGCTTTTTGTGTGTGTGTGTGTGTGTGTGTGTGTGTGTGTGTGTGTTACTGGTTTTACAGTAATGCTCCCTTGTGTAGATTACAGACGATTGGGCTGAAATTGTTCTCAGACTGCTGATATAACGGTGCTCATAAAATATGCAGCGAATTCTGTAGCGGGTCATTAATGAAGGAAAAAAAAAATTTTTCCATGCCATGTGATTTAATTAATTACATTTCCTGCTGCCTTAATATAATTAAAAAATTATAATAATATGATTTTTAAAAAAATACCCGAATATGAGATACCTTATATCAGGGGTGTACAAACTTTTGGTAAAGAGGGCCCGATTTGTTGAGGTGGAACTATGTTGGGGTCGGAAATTCAGTCTGACGTTCCTTGAACATTAAAATTAAATGCAAATGAACAAATGAATGATTTTATTTTGATTGCAAATGGCAGAATTTTCATTTCTTCACTCATAAAACAAATAAATCTAAACAAGTTTTTACTAAAATGACTTTCATATTTTAAGGCCGTATAAACTTTAGGAAGATGAAACATATCTAGGTTGATTTGAAACATTATATATTATTCACTATTATACGTCTAAATCCAAATCCTGTCAACAAGGAAACAAACAATAACATTGATTTTATTCTGAAGTACAAAACGAGGGCAGATGAAAATGTTATAAAATGTGATTTTATTTTGCCTTAATTGATGAATACAGTGGAATTTTATCACTTTGCCTCCGTCTTCTCTGAGCTTTACGCGAGAGTGGGGCTACAGGTCTTCTGCTGAAATTTAAAAGGTGGTAGCTCAGTGGTTAAGGTGTTGGACTCCGGACCGGAAGATCATGGGTTCAAACCCCACCACCATCAAGCTACCATTAGTGGGCCCTTGAGCAAGGCCCTTAACCCTCAATTGCTCAGTTGTAAGTTGCTCTGGATAAGGGCGTCTGCCAAATGCTGCAAATGTAAATGTAAAATAGTGTTTTTTTATGTATTCTTGTATTTTATACTGTTGGTAAACAGTGGTATCGGGACGCATATTATTGATTTCATGACGGAGACTGCGGGACTTTGGACATGTCTGCCTTATACCGGCGTTCATAATTGTGGCCATTTTGATCTGGATTATTTCTTGAAATTGTTGCTTAAACCTTCTTTGGAATTCTTCGCCGATTGGCGTTGGATTTCCATTGCAAAATTCCCGAATCAGAATCGGCGACACGGGGCCACGTTTAAGAGGTGTTTAAGAGCCGACGCCCCGATTCTGAGCCACTTCTGAGAGAATTATACCGTTTATACGAATGAGAAGTTAGGAGCCTTACTCAAGAGCCCCGGTAGGGGGGGGGGTTATTTATTTATTTATTTATTTATTTATTTATTTATTTATTTATTTGGGGGAGGAGAAGAGCGTTGGGATTGGACTTTTCCAATCCAGAGTGCATCTTAATCCGAGCTGCTCCAGTGTTTTCCCCCAGTCAAAGCAATATATCAATAGTCAAAACAAACGATCATGTATGTTAAAAAACAACACAATCAGATTTCAGAGATCAGATTTCTTAATGTGTTGATATTTGCAAGGAAATTGGTTAGTAAAGTGAAGACTATACACAAAAGTAAAGACTACACACACACACACAAAAATACAGACTATACAAGACAATACAGATAATTAATTCTGTATTTAGACGATGTGTACCAAAGTGTCTGCTAAAGAAGGTAAAAATCATCCCTTTTAATGGAAAAAAAAAAAAATATATATATATATATATATATAGTGGCTGGATCTGACAGATCGATACTAGAGCATCCTCATGAAAAATGCAAAAAGGTACTATAAATAGACATTTCAAACCAGAATCGAACTCAGATCCACAGCGGAATGTGGACTAGTGGAATATATAGTGCAGGACTGTATGTTCCTGTGCTAAAGGAGTTTATTTATACCGCTGCGGAATAGCCGTGTACCGTCCGAGCGTGGCGTAGGCTCCCCCGAGGCTGTTGCCCTGGAAAAATCACGAGATGAGAAGAATGCAGCGGAAAAAAGCAACCGCTCCTCCAGCACCATCTTCTTTCCTTTCCTTAAAAGCCTGAGAGACGCTTCTCAGAAATCTCCCGAGGTAACAATCCTACTGTACAAAGCTACGTTCGCATTTTCAACATAAAAACAGACGAAGGGAGCGCTAAAAAATAAACGCCGAGCTAGCTAAATACTTGGGGCTAATGATTCCGCTATCTGGGCAGCCTATAATAATACTCACAATGAACCGAGATACGACTATTCAAATACTATTCAGATACGAGCTCAAAAAAAGCTCTGAATTTCTTTATAAATGATTCAATATATTCAGTATATAAATAAAGGACATTGTACCAAATTACACTGTATTCTGAAATATTTTACCCTGTATACAGTATATACTGAATATTAGCATGGATTTGCGTTTTTTCCACTGTACCATATTCCAGGACCTTATAGTACTTTAATTCCTGGGTGGAATTTTTTCCACCTCTAAGATCTTCCAGGACATATTAAGGATTAGATACAATTTGGGTTGGGAATTCCTAATTCCTGGGTGCATTTTTTTTCACATAAATCTGTTGCCTTAAGATTAAGGACATTATATAATACTTTAATTCCTGGGTGCATTTTTTTTCACCTCTAAATCTTCCAGGACCTTATATGGTACTTTAATTCCTGGGTGCATTTGTTCTGCCAGGACCTTATATAGTACTTTAATTCCTGGGTGCATTTTTTCCACCTCTAAATCTTCCAGATTCTTATAAGACCTTATCCAGGATAGTACTTTAATTCCTGGGTACATTTGTTTGCCAGGACATATTTAATAACTTAATTCCTGGGTTCTGCCAGGACATTTCCAGGACCTTATAGTACTTTAATTCCTGGGTGCATTCCTGGTGCTTTTTTTTTCCACCTCTAAATCTTCCAGGACCTTATATGGTACTTTAATTCCTGGGTGCATTTTTTCCACCTCTAAATCTTCCAGGACCTTATATAGTACTTTAATTCCTGGGTGCATTTTTTCTTCCAGGACCTTATATAGTACTTTAATTCCTGGTGCTTTTTTCCACCTCTAAATCTTCCAGGACCTTATATGGTACTTTAATTCCTGGGTGCATTTTTTCCACCTCTTCTCCAGGCCTTTTTTTTCACCTCTAAATCTTCCAGGACCTTATATAGTACTTTAATTCCTGGGTGCATTTTTTTCACCTCTAAATCTTCCAGGACCTTATATAGTACTTTAATTCCTGGGTGCATTTTTTCCACCTCTAAATCTTCCAGGACCTTATATAGTACTTTAATTCCTGGGTGCATTTTTTCTGCCAGGACATTATATAGTACTTTAATTCCTGGTGCTTTTTTTCACCTCTAAATCTTCCAGGACCTTATATTGTACTTTAATTCCTGGTGCTTTTTTCACCTCTAAATCTTCCAGGACCTTATATGGTACTTTAATTCCTGGGTGCATTTTTTTCACCTGGAAATCTTCCAGGACCTTATATAGTACTTTAATTCCCGGGTGCATTTTTTCTGCCAGGACCTTATATGATATTATTAATATACCTTATACCTTATATGTCTATTAAAAACCTTTAAAGTACTAAAGATACTTAATTTAATGTAACTTATATCGAGCTGAAATACAGAAATGTATAATGGCTTGTTATTATCAGGTGATAAAAGACATTAGCATTGAAATGACAATGTTTGTATGAATGCGAGGTTTTATACCGTGCAGTAGCGTCGCAGCTTGTGTAGTGTGTGGAAGTGGTATTCGGAGGCTGCTTGGTTTTGCCGAGACCCTGCTGTGACCTGACACTTACTCAGTGTGATTTCCTCGCGCGGTGAATGGTGAATGTCATGTTCTTGTCAATGCCGCTTGTGATTTGTGCTACTTTCCGACGCTGGTGTCAAACTGGTGTCTTCCTGTTCATTCCTCATGTATCGATACGAGGGTTTAAAAAGACTTCTGTAGGTGTAAAAGTCCTGCTTTCAAAACTAAACTATACTACAAAGTATAAAAGTATTTATTCAAACGTCCCTCTACAGAACACTCCCTACTAGAGCGCAACTTGCAGAGGAAACACACGTTTGATAAACGAGTGGAGAAATAATCACATTTAAGATCTTTTTTCTGACCGTGATTTCTTGTCGTGGATCGAGTATAAACCAATGAGGGTGTCGGAATTTTATATGTTTATATCTCATCCAATCACATTCACTCTCCATCATTCCGGATGGAGACGTTAATCTGGATAGGGGATGTCAAGTTGGAATGAAATAACGAGGGTTATTTTTTTAAAAAAGATAATTGCGTAAAAATGCAAAGAAAATTTTTTTACTCCAGTAAAAGATAAATCCTTAAAATGTGTTACTTCTGCTTTTCAACAACAATAATAATAATTATAATCATGATAATTATTGGGATTAATAATAATCCCAATGAGGGGCACGGTGGTTTAGTGTTTATCACGTTCGCCTCACACCGCCAGGGTTCGATTCCCGTCTCGGCCATGTGTGTGTGGAGTTTGTGTATGTTCTCGCCGTGTCTCAGGGGGTTTTTCTCCGGGTTCTCCGGTTTCCTCCCCCGGTCCAAAAACATGCACGGTAGGTTGATTGGCACCTTGGAAAATTGTCCCTAAAGTACGAATGTGAGTGTGTGTGTGTGTGATGGGTTGGCATTCCATCCAGGGTGTATCCTGCCTTAACACCCATAGACGCCTGAGATAGACACAGACTCCCCGCGACCCGAGGGAAGATCGGATAAAGCGCTAGAAGATGAATGATCCCAATAGTGAAGATTCTTTATTTCTACCCCTATTTCTTTTTTCCGTTAGCGTTTTACAGCTCAGTGAGGAATTTTAGAGCAGTCTCTGATGCTTACGAAAGCCCCGGTGTTACGACTTCCAATTCGGAGCAGGAAAAAAATTTGTTAGATGCTTGATTGCCCATCATTTTCAACTGTTTATAATATTCTTCTGTGTCTGCATATTTTCTCTGTGCACATTACTCATCAGAATAAAAAAAGGAACTATGAAAACCTCGACCAACTGTCCTATGACAACAAGCGAGGACCTAAGGTATACTTGCATGGTCAATGCACGCCGCCCACCAACTTTAAACGTTGCAACTAGAATCTGGCCAATCAGCCATCGGCCGAACCCAGAAATGCCCTTATCTTGGTAGCACGTGTTTCTTTTTTTTCCTTTTTTCTATTTTTTTTTTTTTTCGAAATTTTGTATTTTTTTTGGTACCCTTATGCTTTAATTGACGAATGGACTTGTTTTGATCGATTATGATTTTCGGTATTCAAGAAAGAAAGAAAAAAAGAGAGAGAGAGAGAAAATTAAACACGCTCCGCTTCTGTCATGATCATTTTTTCCTCCCTTTCAAATAAAAGAATGCATGATTCAGACCAAATGGGGAAAAAAAAGCTCCTTTGTTCCTTTGTTTAGATGCGCTAGTGTGGGACACGTCACATTCCCAGATACTACTTCCTCCCTTTTTGCGCAGCACTTCCTTTTTTTTTTCTTTTTCGGCACAACGAGCCTCTCACACCCCCTTCCCCCTCCCCGGTTTCAGTTTCCGGTTGCATCGGCCTCTCTTTTCCCCCCCAAACCTCTAACATGCACGCCGTTCTCTGGAGCCTTGATAACCCTCAGCATTGCATGCAACAATACAGACGTTTATCCCCCTCTAGCTTTTTTTTTTTTTTAGTTGATCCAATTTTCCTTGGAGCGCTGTCATATTTCCTCCTTTTTCAATCACACAAAAGCAAAGGCAATTCAACCAGAGCAGTGAGGAGAGGTAAAAGAGGCAAGCATGGTCCTGGGGTGGGGAAGTGTCTGTAGCTTTTACTGACTGTTTGCCCCGATCCCAGGCAGAGAAAGTCCTCCAGTTCAACCAGGAGACTAACTTAACCGCCCTGCTGCTGGAGGCCAAGGAGCTGGAGGCTCGCGTGATCATTCTGTCTGCCAGGTGAGACGCGACGAAGGATGCAGAGGGTTCCTCGTATAACAATACGCCATCATGCATTAATAAATGTCATCGTCTGATCATCTGATCAAAAAAAAAAAAAAAAAAAAAAAAAAGAAAGAGAAGTGAAACATGGTGGTGGTGGCGTTTTTCAAGGAAACCTTCTAATGCACATGATTTTTTTTCCATACAATGCTTGCAAAAATCAAAAGGCATTTTCCAGAAACACTTTTACAATCCAATGTAAGGGACTAATATACGTTTGCCTGCAGTGAAGACGACGCGGCGGCCGTCTACAAGACAGCACGGTTTCTCAACATGACCGGCTCCGGCTACGTCTGGCTAGTCGGAGAGCGAGAGATGTCTGGTAAAGCTCTGAGCGAAGCTCCTGATGGTACGTATGGGAACGACGAACTGGAGACGCTGGGAAAGCACTACTGTCTCATTCTCCTCCACTTTGTTTTCTTTTATTTTACGGATATTATTATTATTATTATTATAATACAGATAGATCTGTGTTTGTAAAATATCATTGTTCTGTAGATACGTATGATTCCAGGGAGGTGTTAGTTTAGTTGTTTGGATGTTAACGAGGGCAGCTGATTGGGTTACTCTTGATGCCGCAACACACACACACACACACACACATGCAGGACTAATCGGCCTTCAGCTGATTAACGGCAAGAACGAGTCGGCGCACATCAGCGACGCCGTGGCGGTCGTGGCGCAGTCCATTCAGGAGCTGTTCGAGAAGGAGAACATCACCGAACCTCCTCGGGGTTGTGTAGGCAACACCAACATCTGGAAGACCGGGCCGCTGTTTAAAAGGTCAGAACCGTGTGCAGATTCAAAGGCGAGGAAATGCGTAATCCGGGGATAAATGTAATCACTCGGATGTGCGAGTGGGAAAGATTGTTCTCTCTGATTTCACCCCCCCCCCCCTCAACCCCCGGTGTCTTTCTCTACATCAGGGTTCTGATGTCATCCAAATACCCAGAAGGCCTGACAGGACGAGTGGAGTTTAATGATGATGGAGACAGAAAGTACGCTCATTACAGCATCCTTAACTATCAGAAGAGCAGGCTGATTCAAGTCGGCATTTATAATGGAACTCAGGTGTGTGTGTGTGTGTGTGTGTGTGTGTGTGTGTGTGTGTGTGTGTTTAAAGATTTTGCAATCAGGATCACTTCTAAAAAGTTCCATAAGCATTATTCAGCGAAGAATTTATGCTTTCATATAATAACCAACAATTAACCATTGTTGCAATTAGCTTTTCTCCCATTAGGGGGCGCCAAAGCAGATATTAGTAGATACTAACGCAACCCTCCCAATCTATCCAGGCTCGGGACCGACACCGGGAATGCTTGTGCAAACCCTAACAGCTGGGGCCGACTGAGCAATGTGTGTGTGTGTGTGTTTGAGTGGGGGGGGAGTTAAGGGCCTTGCTCAAGGGCCCCACTAGTGGTGTTACTGAGATACCAGCCTTGCCGTATGGTACATTTACGGCATTTGGTAGACGCCCTTCTCCAGAGCGACTTACCACTGAGGCTTAAGGGTCTTGCTCAAGGGCTCCCACTAGTGGCAGGTTGGTGATGGTGGTGGGATTCAAACATGCAAAATCTTCCAGCGACCATCTCCCTGTGTAGTTCCTCTCCAAACACAAACATGGAGGGAAACATTTGTAAAAGATGTCTTTGGAAACCCGAACCCGGTTCCAGCATGCCGATGACGATGGTTTGGAATGGGAGATCTCCTGATATAGAGCTCTGACCTTGAAGGCACTCCGAGATCTGTTGCACACGGTGGATACGGATATTAGAATATTAAAATATATTTTTATGCGTTTTATACGTGTAAAGGACACGTTAACCTTATACATATTTGTAATTAGACGGGACACAAATGGCACCTCGATCCTAAAATCACCGGAACGATCTCCATGTAGGTCACGCGGAGCTTATTTTAGACTTGCTCTTCCTTCAGGTGGTGCTAAATAAGCAAAGGAAGATCATCTGGCCTGGAGGAGATACAGATCGACCCAAAGGATTCCAGATGTCCACATGGTTAAAAGTATAACGTCCTTTTACTTTTCACTTATATCTTATTATTTTTTTCTGAGATATAATAATAGCCAGAAAAATGCTATATATGTATATATATATATATATATATAGATATATATACACTATTATACTATACTATACTATATATATATATATATATATATATATATATATATATATATAACCTTGAGATTTACCAGACAATACCTTTGTATATATATATATATATATATATATATATATAATATATATATATATATATAATATAGCTAATAAAAAATAAATGTATGTATATAATATATGTATATAATCTAGCTATTACTATATCTATATATTTATTTTTTATTATTATTTATTTATTATTATTTATTTTACAGATAGTTACGATACACCAGGAGCCGTTTGTGTATGTTAAGCCGACCATGCTGGATGGAACCTGTAAGGAAGAATACACACCAAATGGAGTCTTAATTAAAAAAGTGATCTGCACTGGACCGAATGAAACCATCCCAGGTAAACAAAACTTCCCTTTTATGTAACAAACGATGCTATAAATACAAACTGATATATTTTGAAGCTGGTGTGAGAAAAATGTCCGAATTGCTTCTCCGATTTTTAGGCGTCAACGATTTTGTTGACGAACGAATATTACAAAGCCGAAAGTGTTCATTTCCTGTGACAGCTGATTGGTTTAAATGAATGTGCTTGGTATAATATGTTACACAGGAAGTAAAGGAAGGTCGGGGAGGGGGGGAAGGGGTTCGAGGAGCCCCGGTATCCTTGGATCCTTGAGCAGGGCCCTTAACCCAATATGCACTGTAGGGGGCGCTGTGTCATGGCTGTGCTCTGACCACAGCTTCCAAAAACAAGCTGGGATGTGTTAAGAAGGACTCTTCTGTCCTATAATCGTTTGTATTTGTGTAAAGCCTCTATGGGTTTATGTACAAACGAAAATAAAGTCATCGAAGAAATATAACTGTCATTTATGTCATTTATTTGTCTGTTTTTTTTTCTCGACAACATGCATTTGGTTTCCAGAAAAATAACAAGTGTATTAAAATGTGAATCATTTAATCCATGACGAATCTGTTCACACGGTGTTATTGGTGTCGCTCACAGGACGTCCAATAGTGCCGCAGTGCTGTTACGGATTCTGCATTGACCTCCTGATTAAGCTAGCCATGACTATGAACTTTACATACGAGGTCCATCTCGTGGCTGATGGGAAATTCGGGACGCAGGAGAGAGTGAGTCTGGCTTTACCGTCCTCAGGGTATTTCAATGCCAGAAAGTATTTTTATATAAACATTAAACCGGGTGTTTCTCTCGGCCCGCAGGTGAACAACAGCAACAAAAAGGAGTGGAACGGCATGATGGGAGAGCTCCTGGGTGGCCTCGCGGACATGATCGTGGCTCCGCTAACCATAAACAACGAACGAGCTCAGTACATTGAATTCTCTAAACCGTTCAAATATCAAGGACTCACCATTCTTGTGAAAAAGGTACGCCTGCTAGTGTTTTAGTGCAGTGTGTCATTATGAATCAGTGATGTTGGGAAGGTTACTTTGGAATTTTACAGATTATAAATCACCCTATTTAAAATGTAATAAGTAGTGTCACTGTAAAATTACTTTATAAAAGTATAAAAACTGATTACATTTGATTACTTTTGGATTACCTTCACTTGTCCACTAGGTGGCACTTAAAGTTAACATTCTAAGGAAAAAAATTTAACTTTCATTTGTCCACTGGGTGGCAGTTTAACGTCACATTCTAAGGAAATTATTTTTAATCTTTCATTTGTCCACTAGGTGGCACTTTAAGTTAACATTGTAAGGAATTTTTTTTTACTTTCATTTGTCCACTAGGTGGCACTTTAAGTTAACATTGTAAGGATTTTTTTTAAACTTTCATTTGTCCACTGGGTGGCACTTTAAGTTAACATTGTAAGGATTTTTTTTAAACTTTCATTTGTCCACTAGGTGACACTTTAAGTTAACATTGTAAGGAATGTGCATGAGAATGTAATTGTTTGACTTCTTTGGTCTTTGTAATCTTTAACGTTTTCAAAAGTAACTGTAATTTAATGACACGTTTTTTTTAACTATAACGAATAATTCTGTAATTAAATTACGTAACGCCGTTACGTGTAACTAGTTCCTCCCCAACACTGCATACAAATACATGTACGTGTGTGTAACATTGCGTAACGAAAACATGTGTTTGTGCGAAACAGGATCACTATTATTGATTTATGGACCTGCGATGTATCAGGACTAATCAATAACTGTTAGGAGTGATTCATTACGGAGGGTCAGAAGCGTAAGCCACGTCGCTGTGTGTTGCAGGAAATCCCTCGGAGTACGCTGGACTCGTTCATGCAGCCGTTCCAGAGCACGCTGTGGCTGTTGGTGGGTCTGTCGGTGCATGTGGTGGCGGTGATGCTTTACCTACTAGACCGGTTCAGGTACACACTGGTGCTGGAGTCGTCCACGTACAGCGTCTCTGAGAGTGTGTGTGTGTGTGTGTGTGTGTTTTGTTTATTTTTACTTGAGGAAAATATTCAGGCATCACCGTTGCTGTCGGTTTGGAGGCGGGGAGATGAGGGCTGTCTATGAGATTAGTCTCGATCCCTGCTCCCCCTCGCAGCTCCTTTGTCTATATTTGGACTTGTCTTGTCGTCAAGTGTCTTAGTTTGCCCAAATCTGTCAAACAACAACAACAACAACAACAACTCTTCACTCCTGTTTCTCCTCCGCCCGGTTTGCTTTTCAGCCCTTTTGGAAGGTTTAAAGTGAACAGCGAAGAAGAAGAAGAAGACGCCCTCACCTTATCCTCGGCGATGTGGTTCTCCTGGGGAGTGTTGCTGAACTCTGGAATCGGAGAAGGTTACTCCCACACTTTGTTTTCCGCCGAATCATCGTTACAATAATCGATCCGTAAAGCGGGTCGAGTGAAAGGATCCGAGCGCTTTCTAAAACGTCGCCTAGGAATTCTACATTTCGCCGTATATTATCGTGTAAAATGTTTACCCGATTGGGAGGCGCTCAGCTGGGTGCATAATTATTCCGCACACCAGAGAGCGAAGGAAAGGTTGAGATGTTAATTCTAGACGTGGCATTTGCAATTGTAATCTCACGGCACACGTCAGAATCAATTCTTTACAAACATTAGCTGTAATGAAGCGTTCTGCTGAGAATGGTCTACGTGACCGGGTTTTTTTAATCTACTCATAAATTAAAAAAAGCACTGATTTGGCAAAATGTACTTGAGTGCAAAGTCAATTATTTGTCTTTCCAAATGGAAACGCTTCAGTAATTAGCAAAAAAAAGCTACTTAAGGACTGTCACAAGTGCAAGGTCCCATCTGTAAGATAATGCGTAGATCGTGTGTAAATATGTGCATTGAATTTGAATATAATTTGCAGTTTAATGAATATTGTCGCTTTTGCATGATTGTCCAGGGGCCCCGCGTAGCTTCTCAGCGAGAATCCTTGGTATGGTGTGGGCCGGCTTTGCTATGATCATCGTAGCATCCTACACTGCCAACCTGGCTGCCTTCTTGGTGCTGGACCGGCCTGAGGAGCGCATCACCGGCATCAATGACCCGAGGGTGAGGACTTTGTCAGCATTTATTACATTAAGGGGGCGGAGCTCAGTGGTCTAAGGCGCTGGGTTACTGATCGGAAGATCCGGGTTCGAGTCTCAGTACGGCCAAGCTGTTGCACTTGGGTCCTTGAGCAAGACCTTTAACCCCTCTGTGCTCCAGGGGGCGCCGTATCATGGCTGATACCCTGCGCTCTGACCCCAAGAACAAGCTGCGATATGCGAAGAAAGAATTTCACTGTGCTGTAATGTAATGTAGACACTATACAGCAAGCTGGTAGCTACTCAACAGTTTGCTCAGTCATCGGTAACGATTTGATCTCTGTTTTGGGCCGGTAATTTTGGAAATGTAATAGATTACAGATGACCTTATTCATGATGACTTCATAAAAGGTACTTTTGATTTCTTTTTTTGGTCCACTAGGTGGCACTTACTGAAATTAACATTCTAAATAACAACGAATTCCCGCTTTCCCGGCGAATTTTTTGTTCATTTACACGTTTTTTTTTCTCATTAACTGTAACGAATTACTGTGACTTTTATTTTCTAATTAAATGACGTTAACACCATTAACTCGTCACTCCCCCGACGCGGTTTGATCCTGACCAGGACCAGGATGGATTTGAAACGGATTCCAGCAACACTGGGCGTTGGGCAGGAGTTATAAAACCAGTCGATCACATGTGTGATACATTCACAGCAGGGCCATTAAAAGCCTTTTTAGCACCTTCAGAAGCCAATCAATGGCTCCACCCTCTCAACACAATGCCACACCCCCAAAACCATACGAAAAAAACAGGTCAATTATTTAAATGACCAAGGCAGAGGGAGGCAGGGGTAGGGGGTAGGGGACCCCCAGCTGGGGGTCCACCCTCTCAACACAATAGAGGAACTCCCCAAAACGGCAAAATAGAAAAAAACAGGTCAATTATTTAGGGGGAATGACCAAGGCAGATTGGGGGGACCCATGGGGGAGGGGCCTATTTAGGGGGTAGGGGAACCCCCAGCTGGGGAGGTGGTGGGGGGGGGTAGGTGGTAGGGGACCCCCAGCTGGTTTGGGGTAGGTGGTAGGGGACCCCCAGCTGGTTGGGGTAGGTGGTAGGGGACCCCCAGCTGGTTGGGGTAGGTGGTAGGGGACCCCCAGCTGGTTGGGGTAGGTGGTAGGGGACTCCCAGCTGGTTGGGGTAGGTGGTAGGGGAGCCCCAGCTGGTTGGGGTAGGTGGTAGGGGAGCCCCAGCTGTTTGGGGTAGGTGGTAGGGGACCCCCAGCTGTTTGGGGTAGGTGGTAGGGGACCCCCAGCTGGTTTGGGGTAGGTGGTAGGGGACCCCCAGCTGGTTGGGGTGGGGTAGGGGACCCCCAGCTGGTTTGGGGTGGTAGGGGACCCCCAGCTGGATGCACCCCAGACGACCTTCTAGTTTTCCTAGAAACGATTCAAACACCTCTACTTGCAACTACTTGCAGGTTTTTGGGTGCGGGAGAAAACCAGATGTCAGGGAGGAACAACTTTTCTAGAGCAGGACCCTAAGATCAGGATCATAGCTTCGACTGTGGGGTGGCAGTTCTGCTCGGATGTCTTATCTATACAGTGTCTACTTTATTGTCTTGTTGGCTTGATCTCTTGGCAGTTGAGGAACCCATCAGACAAGTTCATCTACGCCACAGTGAAGCAGAGTTCGGTGGATATCTACTTCCGGCGCCAAGTGGAGCTGAGCACCATGTACCGTCACATGGAGAAGCACAACTACGAGAGCGCCGCCGAGGCCATCCAGGCCGTTCGGGACAAGTGAGTCACTACCGCGGCGACTGCGGACTGCAGGTCTGCTTTAGGTGTGTTTACTGGAGGAATTACGGGCCGCAGGTGTTTGCAGGTGTCAGGCCGAGTCGAGAAGCGATAGCAGGTCTACCGATATCTCTCCCTCTCACTCACACAAGCCTTAACGTTGAGCTTAGGAAGACCTTTTTCAGGTTTCCCCGCTAAATCGTCTCTGAGGGAATCCAATGAGGGACAAAGGTCCACTGGTCCAGCATTGGATTTCCTTTGCCTATGAGATGACGGTTTGTAGTTCCGGTAACATTTAAAGACACACACACACACACACACACACACACACACAAACACACACAAGTGGGTGGAGCAAGAGGTGAGAAAGAGAGTGGCGTAAGTGTGTTATTACTCACTGTACTGTTGCACCATACCCCCCCCAAAACCCATCCTTCCCTTCCTACCCTTCCCTTACCCCTATCCCTTCCCCCCCCTCCCCCAACAGCAAGCTGCATGCTTTCATCTGGGACTCTGCGGTGCTGGAGTTTGAAGCTTCGCAGAAGTGCGACCTGGTGACCACGGGAGAGCTGTTTTTCCGTTCGGGCTTTGGCATAGGCATGCGCAAGGACAGCCCCTGGAAACAGAATGTGTCCCTGGCTATTCTCAGGTCTGTCCCAGCCGAAGCATCAATACTGTATGCTCCTGTATCTTTTAGTTTGGTCTTGTTTTCATAGAGATCACCATCGGAGATTCTTGTTCTTACTCATCTCTCTCTGTGTCTCCCTTCTCCTGACCTCCTGCTCTGCTGTCTGTGTCCGTGTATTTGTGTGCAATTTGGGTGCGGTCTTTTGGGAATTAACACAACCGTCTGCCCGCTGCTGTGTAATAATGGTTGACTTTTCCCTCCCCCTCCTCCCTTGCCCTCGACTCCCTGCAGTTCCCATGAGAACGGCTTCATGGAGGACCTGGATAAAACCTGGGTGAGATACCAGGAGTGTGACTCAAGGAGCAATGCCCCAGCCACACTCACCTTTGAAAACATGGCAGGTATGGTATGCACTCGTTTGAAGATAACCTAAAAGAGATTGGACAAAAACTGCAGCGGTAAGGTCCTGTAGCTCTTTTTTGTCCAATGCCTTTTCTCCTTCCTTTGTCTTTTCTTACTCGCCCCGGGTAACCTAACCATTTGTAACTCAATGTAAGGAGTTGGTCCCCGAGTGAGATTCACATTTCCTGAAACGGTTCGCTTGTGATTTCTTTAATATCTCTTATCTCTGTTGTTCTACCAGGGGTCTTTATGCTGGTAGCTGGAGGCATTGCAGCGGGGATCTTCCTCATCTTTATCGAAATCGCATACAAGCGACACAAAGACGCCCGCAGGAAGCAGATGCAGCTAGCCTTTGCGGCCGTCAACGTCTGGAGAAAGAACTTGCAGGTAAGACAGCGACTCCGCCGTAAGACCGATGCCCATGACTTCAGTCAGCCGGGGTGTCACTTTTCAGTGAAACCCTTCCTAGCTGCAGGACGGGTTGGTGATCAACTTTATCATTGGTTAAACCTTGGGCTCTTAGCCGCCATCCAAGGAAACGATCCCCAAAGTTGATCTGGGATGTTCTTGGCGAGCCCGACCAGACTCCTGTCTCTTGTCTGTCCCAACAGGACAATAAGGAGAGCGCTGTGAGTCAAGTTGTGGGTGCAGCTGGGACTCCGTCTTTAGTACGTAAATCAAGCTAATTCATTCCACTCTCGTCGCTGAGCTTTCTGAACAAGACGAATGCTTTAAAGTAACCCTGAACTAAGACTATCATTCTTTTTAAACACTTCTCTTTTGGGATCTGAGAAAACTAATTGCGGCTGTGTTCTACACCCTAATTGGTCACGTTAATCAACTGAGACTTTTTCATTAAAAGAGTCCGTTGGTTCAACACTTTGGGAGTTCAAATCCCAACATAATATCAGCCACACATTGGAGTCCAGGAGGGAAACATTCCAATGCTTTGATCTGGGTCGGAGGGATCGGCATTACTCGGTCCAGAAAACCCGAGGTCGACATGACCCGATCGATCATGTTTGATCCGATCAATGAAATGATATCTTTTACAATCGGTATAGGATTAAAACAAACTAACAAACATAAAGCAATCCCTTTAAAATAGCTCTTAATACAAAATTTAAAAAACATTATTGGATATTGTAAACGGAATAAATTGATTAATTATGTTAAGAAATATTGAGGAAAATAAAAGCCATGCATTTATACTGAAACAAAAAGTAAAACGAATGAAAATGAATAAAAAGAAAGACACGCGGTGCCAATGATTCGCCAGCAGAGGCCGCTCTCGTACTGTATAGAGCAACCCGGAAAAACTATCTGTATGGATTATCAGCACACGTTATTGACTAATATTAATGATTATGTTATTGTATATTCTGACAGATTTGCGGTAAAACACACCAACCAGGATAATAAAATATATACTACAAAAATATATACAATAAAACGGTCAAACTTATTTGATGTTATTTGATGGAAAACATTTGATGTTAAAAAAACAAAAAAACGAGGTGTTCAGGGCTACTTTAAACCTTTCGACGCATAGCATACAGTATTTATAAGGTTGGAGTTGTTATACAAAGCTAGGCTGTACAGAATAGCTGAGTAGAATGTGAATGGAGTCCTACGCGGTACCAGCGACCTTTGTATTAGCCCAGCCTCTGAATCACAACTCTGCAATTCTGCTGTAACACAACGGAAGCAGTAAATTGCGAAGTTTTCAGCGCGAACGCCGCAAAAAAATCGTGAAACGAAAGTGCAGGCGATCGCCAAGGACACGCTTCAGGCTTTGCTAGTCGAGCAAAACCAACTCGATCCTATTCACTCCCGGTGTGCCATGCAGCGTTGGCACAAGGCCCTGCCCCAGGAGAGCTGTGGGTTCTAGGGAGCGAGAGGTTGAGTGAATGAGGAAAAGGCACAAGGGTTCTAGGAGACTGTGATGTAGCGCGCCGGGGTGTGTGTGCTGGGGGGGGGGGAAGGGGGGGCGGTCCAGGCGCCTCGCTCCGGCCCTTTGTACGCGCTGACAAAAGGTCAGCGCCACGGCTGGCGAATCGACACCGGCGCCGCCGAAAGGTAAGATCACAGTCTCGACGTCCAGAAAGCATCTACACCTTACACACGCAAGCGTGATCTCACACACACGCTCCATCTGCATACCAATGTATCCGTGTGTGTGTGTGTGTGTGTGTGTGTGTGTGTGTGGATCACAGGTATGCTGAGGTCCTGCTAAGAAGGAGAAGGTTCCAAGCTGGTACCGCTGTCGTTGTACCAGTTGGTCTTTACTAGACGATTTTCTTGACACTTCCTAATTCTTAGCAGGATTCCCAGGCATTTTTCAGGAACCTTTGGAAAGTGTGTGTGTGTGTGTGTGTGTGTGTGTGTGTGTGTGTGTGTGTGTGTGTGTGTGTTCAGTCGATTCCAATGGAATTGTGTATATGTGTACATAAAAATCCACCTTTGATAGCTTGTGTGTGTAAGAGGTGTGTCGCACTTTTGAATAACTTTTCATGCTTCTGATTATTTATTTATTTGTTTGTTTGTTTGTTTATTTATTCCCCCCGGTCACAGTAACGATCCGGTCCTCGAGCCGCACACGTTGTTCCAAAGTGCACCACCGAGCGTTTAATCACAAAAACAGATGTTTAAATGTGCCGATGCTACGCATGTCATCGTACGGCATCTCTGTCCATTACAAACAAACAACACATATACAAATATCTATGCAATTTTAGGGACAATATCATCTCGGGATTTCCTTTTAGGTGTTCTTTTCTTTATTTTGTTTGTTTTTTTTCAGTATATTA
>JACRUU010000006.1:17492254-17497254 GCA_030449085.1 Kryptopterus vitreolus | reverse complement strand
GCTTTATCCGATCTTCTCGCGTCACGGGGAGTCTGTGTCTATCTCAGGCGTCTATGGGCATTAATGCAGGATACACCCTGGATGGAATGCCAACCCATCACACACACACACACACACATTCACACACACACATTCATACACTAGGGACAATTTTCCAAGGTGCCAATCAACCTACCGTGCATGTTTTTGGACCGGGGGAGGAAACCGGAGAACCCAGAGAAAAACCCCCTGAGGCACGGGGAGAACATGCAAACTGCACACACACATGGCCGAGACGGGAATCGAACCCGGACCCTGGCGGTGTGAGGCGAACGTGCTAACCACTAAACCACCGTGCCCCTCCGTTCCTATCAGTAAGACAAATTTCCTTGAACATTTGCATTGATGTTACAGTTCTGTGCGTTTTGCACGTTGCGGTTTCTCTGCAACGTGACACCCTTCATTTTGCGCCTTATTAAAATTCGCTGGGAAGAACAAAAAGGGGGGATGTCGCGAGGAGGAAAAGATATCAGACGGCAAGTGAACGTAATAACGTGTTTCACGGGACATTGCACAGCCCTGAAAAATAAAACGGAAAATAAAAAGGAAGAAAACACTTCATTGTGTGCAGAAAGAAATGCGATCAAAATGATTTAGTGTGCTTTTGATCTGCTTAGTGGTTAGTACGTTCGCCTCACACCGCCAGGGTCGGGGTTCGATTCCCGTCTCGGCCATGTGTGTGTGGAGTTTGTGCATGTTCTCCCCGTGCCTCGGGGGGTTTTTTCTCCGGGTTCTCCGGTTTCCTCCCCCGGTCCAAAAACATGCACGGTAGGTTGATTGGCACCTTGGAAAAATTGTCCCTAGTGTGATGTTGTGTGTGTGTGTGTGTGTGTGTGTGTGTGTGTGTGTGTTGTGTGTGTGTGTGTGTGTGTGTGTGTGTGTGTGTGATGGGTTGGCATTCCATCCAGGGTGTATCCTGCCTTAATGCCCATAGACGCCTGAGATAGACACAGACTCCCCGTGACCCGAGGGAAGATCGGATAAAGCGCTAGAAGATGAATGAATGATCTGCTTTTAATGAGGTTCCCTAATAAAGTGGCGTACGTGTACATCCTGGAGAATCTTCCTAAAAGATTCAAACGTCCGATGAGAGCGATCTTAATTGGGAACTGCCTTAGGAGGTCACGTCGAAGGCACGGCCCTCTTTCCGAGTCGATGGGACGGCAAATTACTGGCTGGCATTAATAACCCCCGTGTCCTTGTGTGTTCTCTGCCTCCTTTTCTCGTACCACAGCAATACCCACCGACAGACATCACGGGCCAGCTCAACCTGTCCGACCCGTCTGTCAGCACGGTGGTGTGAGACAGAGAAAGACTCGAGCGGAGAGATCATTCATTCCTGAAAGACAGACGCGGGGTGGGGGATCGCCGTTCGCCCAGGGATTTCCCCTCGTCCCCGAGTCGCTCACGAGCTTCTGCACCTTCACGCCGAGAAGAAAAGCGACCTCATCTTCTGACGTGAACATTTTCCGACACGGGCTCAGCGCTCCATCGCACCGGAATCCTTATCACACACACCACAAACACACACACACACACACACACACACACACACACACACACACTTATAGTATAGTCTACACAACATCATCATAAGGTTTTATGAAACCTGCTATTTTTTTTTTTGTATAGATTGAGAAACTTCAATGCATATTTAATCTTTTAGGGAGCAAAACAAACAAACAAACAAACAAACAAACAAAGCAATCACAGTCATTATTATTACTAAGTTTGTGGAAAGATCTGCCTTTTTCACACTATTAGTTGCTTTCTCTTCTTTAATCGTTGTTTATTCCGTAAGGCAGAGTTGGTGTACGAGAGCATGCGAATACTACCTGAGTAAAACAAACAAACAAACAAACAAAAAGTTAAGATTTAGTGCATTGTGAATAGTGTTAATACTTGAAAAAAAACATTTCTAAACGATATAATACCGTATATGGCACTTTACGACGACCTTATGACCTTGTGTGCGGTCTCTGGTTTTGTACCGTTTGTATATCTTTGGAAAAGCCATGCGCTCTTTAGCAAGCGAGCCATTTGCATGTTTTAAGATGCATGCGAGAATCTTTAGCCATGTCACACGCAAAGTGCCGCCGCCTTCCCTCCTCCTGCAATATCCACCTCGCGCGGCGGAAATAAGACTTTATAACGCGAAACACAAAACACACACACACACACACACACACAAAACCTCTTTCTCTGTCTCGCTGGTGTGAAGTCTGGCATTCTTTCTCAGCTCCAGTCTGTGTACGGGGTGCATCAAACTGCCAGGTTTTTTTTTCATCCAACCGTCACTTGGCGTCTCGCGCAAAACCGTCTCTCTCTCTCGCGCGAGACCCTTTTACGCGAGGAAAACCCCGAGTGACTTGCTTTGTATTGGACTTTGGTGCTGCAGTTTTGCACACACCTACTGGTTAGATGCAGAAAAAACAGGCCGTTTCCCGTCTTCTGGGGTTGAGAAACCTTAATCGAACCAGCACTCGCGTGTTCACACGAACGATTTCTTCCTTAAATATAACATATACCGAATATATGACCTTTTTTTTTCTTTCGCTAAAAAAATATATTCTGGATATTTCTTTTTTAAGGCCATTGTCTCTGAGAAATAAATGCATGCATGTTTTCTTTAGTCTTAACCCATCATTTGTGTACCTGTAACACACTATTATATCTGCTTTCAGGTTACAGTTGCAGTGTACATACATTTCGTTCCTAGGCTGTATTTTGGCTTTGTGGGGATGTGATAAGGATGTGTTTGGGGTTTTTTTTTTCAGACCGCCTATGTGGATCGTGTAGACGATCGACTCGTAGACACTCATAGACGTAGACACGATTACACAATTATCACTCTAACAAACTCATCGTACACATATTTACGCCAGAATTGCTTCCGAGTTTCGCTTATGGTTTCCGAGCCAGCCTTTTGTTTGTATTTAGACCAGAAGATTTCTGTGCAAATTAAAATATGTGCAGATGACTAACAACGGAGAATGTGTCAATCATTTCATTGTGCATCGACAATCGGCTTTGACAGGGGCGGGGCTTATGTTCAATCATTACATCATCGCTATATTTTAAACCGCTAACATTTCCGTGGCTGTTTTATGGGGACATTGATGTTATGATGTGTGTGTGAGGTAACATTAACACCCGTTCACGTCGCCCTGCCCTTTTATGTGTGTATAGAATGTACGTTTACTTTCTTTTTTGGAAAAAAAATGTCCCCCTTTTTGTTTGTTTTTTTTTGTTGCAATGCCTTAAACTGTACAGCAGACGACAATATTACCTCCACTTGCTAGTTTACACGGACGATTATGTGTCAATCATTTGTACGCAGACCAAACCCTCCCTCGGCTGTGCGGGGGAGGGAGGAGGGAGGGGGGTCGGGGTCGGGGTCGGGGGCGTCTCCCCTCAGCTTTCCATGCTACAGCAGTTTGAAAAGGTGTTCAAGTTCAAGTTGCATATATAGTTGTGCAGAGATGTGTAACTAGCAGTAAAGAGAGAGAGAGAGAGAGAGAGAGAGAGAGGGTGGGAGGGGTTTAAAAAACACACATTTGCATGAGAATACAATTGGTGAATAATTTCGTGTTAAGGATGAGCAGCAATACACTTACAGCATTTACACCAGACGCCCCTTATCCAGAGCGCCGTACAACGCTCTTGCTCAAGGGCTCCCACTAGTGGCAGCTCGGTGATGGGATTTGAACCTGCGACCTTCTGGTCTGGAGACCAAATTAGCCTTAATCACTGATCTCCCACCTCCCTAAATAATAAAGAAATAGATAAGATATAAGGTGCAATATGATGTGATAATGTTTATAATCTTTACTAAAGTGATATATTATCATTCATTCATCTTCTAGCGCTTTATCCGATCTTCCCTCGTTTCACGGGGAGTCTGTGTCTATCTCAGGCGTCTATGGGTGTTAATGCAGGATACACTCTGGATGGAATGCCAACCCATCGCAGGACACACACACACACACACACACACACACACACACACACACACACACACATACACTAGAGACAATTTTACCGAGGTGCCAATCAACCTACCGTACATGTTTTTGGACCGGGGGAGGAAACCGGAGGACCCGGAGAAAAAAACCCTGAGGCACGGGGAGAACATGCACAAACTCCACACACACACATGGCCGAGACGGGAATCGAACCCCGACCCTGGCGGTGTGAGACGAACGTGCTAACCACTAAGCCACCTTTGATATATTATGTGATATGTATATAAGGGACACAGAATGATTGCATTGCTTTTATCCGTCCACCTCTCTCACCCACTCATCTGTACACAGATCGGCTTCCAGGGTGCGAATTTCCACACCAAATCCCCCGTTAATGACATTATTACAGTAAATCATTACCTGTCACGTTGCTGGAGCGGGTTTTAATCTGTTTCTTCAAATCGCTTCTCAGACATTTCTACAACGCACGGATCAATGAATGCATGCAGAGCTTCGTTTCCACGCCTGCCGGAAGACCTCGCTTTGTATATGTCGGATTGATGGATGGCCCTCAACAATTATTAAAATACGCCTGAGAGTTCGCCGGAGCGAGTCTGCGCCATAATAATTCACTCGGCTTTTACTTTAAAGAGTCCAAAGTTTAACATGTTCGTTACATATACGCATGCAGTATATATACGGTCTTTCCTTCAACATTTTCTCAGAGGAAAATATTCACCCGCTGTTGAAGGGCAGATTCTTTCTTTTGCCCCAGAGGTAAGAAACAAAGTCGTTTTTTTTTTCTTTTCCGTACTTAATCTCGCTACGAACACGTTTCACGTTTTTATTGTTTTACATTTACATTTACATTTGCGGCATTTGGCAGACGCCCTTATCCAGAGCGACTTACAACTGAGCAAGTAAGGGTTAAGGGCCTTGCTCAAGGACCCACTAGTGGCAGCTTGGTGGTGGTGGTGGGGTTTGAACCCGTGATCT
>JACRUU010000006.1:17479754-17487254 GCA_030449085.1 Kryptopterus vitreolus | reverse complement strand
GATAGAATCATTAAAAATACATTGATTATTCGTCCACACAAAGAAACACCCGATTGCCTGGATTGTCTTTGTGTTATTTCATAATACGCCGTATGACCTGCAAAAACAATGCGTCTGTGCACAAAGTCAGATCCTTGTGTTGGAATTGAAGTGAAAAGTACATAACCGGTTTGCAAAAACTCAATCCGAACACCTTCGGGACGTACTGGAACACCCAGTGCACCCCGGGCCTCGTTAGTTCCTGAGTTTAATCACACCTGAATGAGTACAAAACACGTTTCCAAATAAAGCGTAAAAAGCCTCGACTAAGACAGAATTCTAGCAAATCTATTATTCATCTGTTTTTTTTTTTGGAATGGAATGGGATATTTAATAGATGGTTCGATCGTGCACACAGGACTACAACAGGTAACGATGTTGTCAAGGTAACGATGAAGCAAAGAATGGATAAAGTGGATAAAGAAATTCCTTGATTCCTTGCAATTGTAGCTTTGCACATTTTTATGTGCATTTTTATGTCTCTATCCCCCAAAAAAGCTGACTGTAGAAACAATAATGTGTTAGTCACATAAATATATGCGATTCAGGGCTATGTTTTGCTGTTTATAAGAAATGTATATTTTCCGACCAATCAGATTTGAGAATACAACAGCTCTACGGAACAAATTTCGGAACTAAAAAAAAATAGTTATTTTCTATTTTCTGTAATATCTATTATGAGAAAATATCAATGGCAAAAAAAAGGAATTAAAAACATATTATAGAAATATAGTGGTTATCACGTTCGCCTCACACCGCCAGGGTCCGGGTTCGATTCCCGTCTCGGCCATGTGTGTGTGGAGTTTGTGCATGTTCTCCCCGTGTCTCAGGGGGTTTTTCTCCGGGTTCTCCGGTTTCCTCCCCCGGTCCAAAAACATGCACGGTAGGTTGATTGGCACCTTGGAAAATTGTCCCTAGTGTATGAATGTGTGTGTGTGTGTGATGTGTGTGTGTGTGTGTGTGTGTGTGTGATGGGTTGGCATTCCATCCAGGGTGTATTCGCCTTAATGCCCATAGACGCCTGAGATAGACACAGACTCCCCGTGACCTGAGGGAAGATCGAATAAAGCGCTAGAAGACGAATGAATGAATGAATATTAATATGAACTGTAATTTAGCTTTTATTATTATTATTATTATTATTATTATTATTAAAGAATGCACACCTTTGGACCAATCAGATTTGTGTCCTCAGGTGGAAAGATCTCCAGGTTCGACCTTCATTGGAAAGCTTGAACGATGGGAGAAAATGAGCAATGTCTGCCGGCTCGCGTCTCGTCTCCTCGCACCGGGTGGCTGAAAAAGTGCCTTCGAGGTTACCTGGCTCCTCGGGCTGATGTGGAACGTGCAGTTGGTAGCGAGCGTGCAACGCAACATTCCTTGGCTGTCAGTCAGCTTTTGATTGCGACTTTTCTCGCCATGCTGGCTCTCATAGTCATGGGGCTCCTGCTGTTCTGGAACTACCAGTGCATCTTCGTTTGGCGCCTGTGCTATGAAGACGAGGATCCCGCCAGAGAACTCGCATTCTGAGAATGAGGAGGAAACGCTGCTTTATACAGTGATATCAGGGATTTTTACACCTCCTGTTATTATTATTTTTTTTTAAAGAACAATTATACAAGTGGATCTAATGATGACGATGACGGCCACCGGACTGCAAGATAGTTCATATAATGTTTTATTTGTTCTGTAGATGGGAACGAGGGCAGGGTTATCATTTATGAAGTCATACCCTTTATAGAAAGATTCATTATTATTATTATATATATATATATATATATATATATATATATATATATAGATATATATATATATATATATATATATATATATATACAACACCAAATAATTAAACCCAAGCATAATTTATTTAAGAATAATTGATTATTTTATTTTTAATGAAGTGATATATAAGTGTATAGTATACACACCACACACACACACACACACACACACACACCATATATATATATATGTGTGTGCAAATTTATATGCAAATATATGCAAATTCTCTGCCTTTAATACAATGATCGATTATATAAGTTTTTTTTTATTGTACTCTGGAAATTATTCTTATAATATAAATTTCTTGTTAATTTCAATGTTTTCAATGTCTTTTTTTAGTGGTTGCTTCAGTTGTAAAATATGGGACGCGGCTCCTTTAAGAATTGTGTTCCGGTTGCTTTTTTGTTCATTTTTTGTTCTTCAATGGGCAACACAATGCAGAGTAGAGTACAGCAAGGAGCAGATCACTCGCATAGTAATGCGCATTGTGTTCATAAATTATTTTTGGGGGAATTTGCATTAACTTTGACAGCCCTATATATATATATACATATACATATGTGTGTGTGTGTGTGTATAAAATTAGAAAAATTCATGCACCACCTGCACTGTATCATTGTACTGTAAGGCTGTAACGGCCTTTTTGCAAGCACTGCCTTTGGATTGAAATTTCTGCCTATAATCAACATCTATGCACCAAAAGAGGGAAACTTTCACAAGAAAAACATGCAAAAGTTATTCGGAATGTTTCCCGGATGTTTCGTACAATGTGATTTTGTTCAATAGCACATAAATAAAATACCGTATTTAAAAACCTCGATTTCTTGCGTCATGAATTGTATCTTTCCCAGGACATTCGAGGTAAAAGCAGCCGTAAAAGCAGGAAATCACAGAAAAGCACAGACGTGAACTCGGAAAATAAAAAAAAGCAGAAAATAAACTCCTGTTGTAGTTTTATTGGACTCAGCTTTTGGCCTGTGTGTATTTGAATAGATCAGCTCATGCTTGGAATAGAAAGTGTTTTCTTCAAGGGCCCCTGTCTTTGTCAGTTTTACTTCGGAGGAAAAGTAGTGGAAATCAAGACGCCTGAATACACCGAGCAAGGGGAACTTGGCTCTCACACACACACACACACACACACACACACACACACACACTGTGCCAAACAAGAACAGCTTAGACCTTGGATTCATTCCAACCTACCATCCAGTCACTCATTAAAACAGTGGAGGTATTTCAGTGGATGGCTAATCCGGGGGGCCTTTTGTTATTTATTTATTTATTTATTTATTTATTTATTTATTTATTTATTTATTTTACAGCCTGTTCCGTGACGGTGCAAAAACAGTATCCGATCGGATTCGAACATTTCAGCCTGTAGCAAATTTTATCCCGAAATACAGGACGTTTAATCCTTCCTTCCATCTGCAAACGAATATGAGCAAAATAGATATACAGGAGCGCCACACTTACCGTGTCGATTCCCAGCGCTCCTTTCATTTGCATATTGTTATTAAATAACAGGTTGGAGAAAAAAAAATACATAATGGTTTTCAAGTTTTACTTCTTTTTTTTTTTTTTTACTGGAATGCATCATACATTACATTTGAGGCCTCGACTTCAGCACTATTCAGAAAGCAGCATTTATTTATTTATTTGTTTGTTTGTTTGTTTGCAGGTAATTTTCATGTGTCAAAACACATTTGAGCAATTGGATGAGCTTTGCTGGTTAAATACCTTTTACAAAAGCTTTTCATTCGTGCATTCACATGGGAAACAATGCATAGATTATTATATATGTGCTTTACTCTTTTTCGCGTCTAATCTAACCTGGTTTTGCTTGATTCTTTTGCTGATCGAAAAAAAAAAAGCATTGCAATGGTCAGATCATGAATGGGAGAGAGGGAGAGAGAGGGAGAGAGAGAGAGAGGAGAGAGAGAGAGAGAGAGAGAGATCTGCCTGATGCTCGCTCTACCATTCGCACAATGATCTGGGGATACATTAGATGTCCCGGGTCGTCTAATGTAACAGCTATTGCACTTGAATAGCAAGGCAGTGCATGGTGCGGCATTAAGATCAGCCCCTCGGTCCTGATTGTGCACACACACACACACACACACACACACATTCTCACTCCGTGTGTAAGGAGTTGGGAACGTGTGGAGCGGGGACGGGTGAGAAATGGACACCCAGCGCAGTCGGATCGTCGCCTCGGCTGCGCTTCTGCTCTTGGCTGCCGTGGCTCTGCTGCTGCTCACCGTGCATGTGGAGGAGATCCAGGAACCTCCGCAAACCATGGTGAATCCTTATTATGTCCTTATTGCATTAATACTTCAGGAGATCCAACAACATTGCTGATAAGAATAAAAATAATTGTACTTCAAATGACTGAACATGTTTTCAAGGGAATTATATATATATATAATATATAATAATAGAAAGGATAATATTTATAATAGGGGTAATAAGGATAATATTTAACAATGTCTTTCTTTTAGCTTCTTTTTATTTTTTTTTATATTTTTAAAAAGGTTTAATTGCTGTATTTTGGGGTGGATTAATTTTTTTTATGAATGCAGCATGTTTACATTTTCACTGTGATCTTTAAAAAAAAAAAAGACCATTTATTGCAATGTTCATCAATCCACTCAGACACGTGCACAGTGATATACCACATAGTTATTAACATTAAATAGAGTTTGATAGAAGGATAAAAAGGAGGGCAAAACGTGTATAAAAAAAAGAAAAGGGAAAAAAAGTGGACTGAACAAAGTATTCTTTTATACAGTGGTGAGAAAAACAGATTCCTGGTATCCTGGGGATTCTTGTATTTCCGCTATAAACCTCCTGAAGGAGCACAGCTGTCCAGCTGCAGCACGTCCGTCACCGCCTGCGCGCATCTGCGACGTCTCGGGTGTGCAAAAGTATTGGGACACTCCATTTATGAAATGCTACCACGAAACCGGCGGCCCACGATTTGTCTGGCTGTGTCGTTTTCGCTTCGGTGGACGAATCCATGAAGCTCCGCGTCACGTTCGTGCTCGAACCCATTACGGACATGACTGCACTTTTTGGCTTCCTCGCGTCTCCTAACATCAAGCGTGAAGAGTGCACATTATAACTATTAACACACACTTTTCCCCCTTCATGTCATGTGACAGTACGGAATCGTCCTGGATGCCGGATCGTCTCACACCACCCTGTACGTGTACCGATGGCCGGCGGACAAACAGAACGGCACGGGCGTGGTCACCCAACACGCCGAGTGCAAGGTGAAAGGTCAGGGGTTTTTTTTTTCTTTAACTATTTCTCATCGACATTTATCGAAAGTAATTGTAATTTCGTTGAATTTTTCGCTGTAACTGTAACGGATTGCTGTTACTTTTATTTTGTAGTTGCATTGCGTAACGCCGTTACATGGAACTCCCCAACAATGATCATTACAGCGTTAAAAACACCGGAGTGACATCATTCGTTCATTCATTCATTCATTCATTCATTCATTCATTCATTCTTTCTTTCATCTTCTACCTGAGCTTTATCCGATCTTCCCTTGGGGAACACACACACACACACACACTTACATTCACACACTAGGGACCATTTTTCCAACCTACCGTGCATGCTTTTGGGAGGAAACCGGAAAACCCGGAGAAAACCCCCCTGAGGCACAGGGAGGACATGCACAAACTCCACACACACATGGTGTAGACGGGAATCGAACCCCCGAGGTGTGAGATCGAACATGCTAACCGGTAATCCCGCGTGCCGACTGAGTAATGTAAAGAGTGTGTGACTATGAATGACGTCCTTATTATAGACGTTTTACAGTCAGGTGGAGGTGAGGAACTTCTGAGGACTTCCTAAAATGGTGAGATCATTATTGGATCAATGCCAACTTTAAACGTTCAAGGATGTAGAAACAGCATAAGTAGTGTTTGGAGTAGTGATTAATACATCTGAGATCATCTTTGGGGGTTTTCATTAGAACATGACGTGGGGCTTCTATAAGGAAGTTAGAGGGACACGAGTAAGGACAGTTAGAGGACACGGTTTAGTGGAGGTTAGGTTTAGTGGGTTAGTCTCACACCACCAGGTTCACCCCACCAGGGTCCTGGGTTCGTCTCCCGGCCATGTGTGTGTGGAGTTTGTGCATGTTCTCCATTCTCCCCGTGTCTCAGGGGGTTTTTCTCCGGGTTCTCCGGTTTCCTCCCCCGGTCCGGAAAACATGCACGGTAGGTTGATTGGCACCTTGGAAAATTGTCCCTAGTGTATGAATGTGTGTGTGTGTGTGTGTGTGTGTGTGTGTGTGTTGTGATGGGTTGGCATTCCATCCAGGGTGTATCCTGCCTTAATGCCCATAGACGCCTGAGATAGACACAGACTCCCCGTGACCCGAGGGAAGATCGGATAAAGCGCTAGAAGATGAATGAATGAATGAATGAATGAGTGTACAGGACATCCAAACCTTCCTGTATACATGTTTATAATGCACCTTTTCCACTTTGCTTTCATATTTGGTTTGAAGGAGGTGGGATTTCCAGCTATGCCGGTCAGCAGGGGGTTGCAGGACCCAGACTAGAAACATGTCTCAAACAAGCCATGATGGACGTCCCCCAATCACGCCATCACCTCACGCCCGTGTACCTGGGAGCTACGGCAGGCATGAGGCTCTTAAAGTGCGTACAAATAAAAAGCCACACTGAGTCGTTTGTTGCATGCGATGTTAGAGCTGTTTTTTTCCCCCATCGCAGCATCTCCAGCCCTGAGAAGTCAACGCAGGTTCTTCAGGAAGTTTCCCAAACCATCAAATCCTTCCCTTTTAAATATGAAGGAGTGAAAATCTTGAGTGGGAAGGAGGAGGGAGCATACGGATGGGTCACTGCCAACTATCTGCTAGAAAACTTCATCAAGGTTCAGTAGAAATTCCTTCTTTTCCTTTCCATGGGGGCTGCCACGTGTGCAAACAGTGCCCCCTAGCGGTTGTTATTTTTTTTCTCCTCCATCAGTATGGCTTTGTAGGCCGGTGGTTAAACCCAGGCAGATCAACAGTTGGAGCGCTGGACTTGGGTGGAGCGTCCACTCAGATCACATTTGCCGTCCAGGAAGAAGTGGAGGATTTGGATAACGGCATGACTTTACGCCTTTATGGCCAAGACTATTCCCTGTACACACACAGCTACCTGTGCTACGGCGCGAACGAGGTTCTGCGCCGGCTCCTGGTCCACCTGATTACGGTACACACCTGCTTTTAGGCCTGTCTGGTGCATAATCTCACCCGCTGTAATCATAAAGACTCCCCCTGCACGTGTCCCATAAACTCTACTAGATTTGTATAACAGAGTGAATTATGATCCAGTCTCATGCGGACGTCATTTCTCCTTTTTGTTCTTGTAGACGCAGGACAGCACAGGCACCGTGCACCATCCGTGCTACCCTTCAGACCACAGAGAGACCCTAAACCTGCCCCGGATCTACGATTCTCCTTGTATTAAATCCCAGCGTCCTGCGTTATACAATCCCGAGACCTCGGTGATTGTACAAGGCACAGGGAGCTACGAGCACTGTCTGGGGAACATATCGGAGATCTTCAACTTCCAGGACTGCTCGTTCTCTCGGTGCTCCTTCGACGGGGTTTTTCACCCAAACACCAGTGGAAGCTTTATGGTACGGTGA
>JACRUU010000006.1:17427254-17474754 GCA_030449085.1 Kryptopterus vitreolus | reverse complement strand
TGTGCGCCCTACCCTGGGACGCCCTAACCCTGTGCGCGCCCTACCCTGCTGTCCTCCCTACCCTGCTGTGCTCCCTACCCTGCTGTGCTCCCTACCCTATTCTGTCCAAATGATGTATGCTGATAGATTGTGGGTTTTTTTTTTTGGAGTACAAAAGTATCATTTTTATCCTATAAATATCTATAGATAAAGCATATGAAGATGGTCTGCGTGCTTGACCTCCCAGTAAGCGCTTTCAGTCCTGCTTCTGGACAGCAGTTTGTGTTTCAATTTGTGTTAAACTTCAGCCACCAGTGTGACTCTGCTGAAGGCGTCCGAGTGCGAAGAGATCTTCGAGGGCAACGATGAGAAGTACAAGGCGGTGTCCATCAGCACAGAACCTCCAGCCTACCTCAGGTACAGAAGCGCTTACAGCACACACTCGTTTATTTGATCTCAACCTGACCCTCTGTGTCGTCTCTCATCACTCATCCAGGGAGCAGAAGGCCAAGAGGAACAGTCAGTGGGTCCCGACGCTCCCTAACAGTTCCCACCACTTGGACGCTGTGCCTTGCTCCACCACCATCAACCGAAACCGTATGGGACGTGACAAGAAAAGAACCTTCCCCTTATGGTGAGAAAACACGATCACATTCTACAGTTAATGCTGTATGTAAAATACAAACATGCTGAACGAATACTTGAATATGTATATTTATTCGTTATTTTATAATTGTACAATAAGTAAATAATAAATATAGCACTCTCACTTCCGCACACATTCTGAGACTGAATGTAATGCCAGTGATTCGCCTCTAGAGGTCGCTCTGGTAACACTATGGATTTTTGCATATTGATTCCTCGGCTTCTTTTTAATAGAATGCATATAATAATTTTTGAAGTTGTTTATTGTGTAAAGAAGGTCTGCCAGCATTCATTTTTATTTATAATATGAAGAATTGTTGATTTCTAGAAATAAAATAAAATAGCGAGTCCTTTTTTTTCAGCAGATTAAAAATCCAAATCAAAGCTGGTGATTATCATCGAGGCGGAATTCCCAGCGTTGCTTTTTATTAGGCCGGCATTCCGGCTGCGGTCCACTCGTTTTTGTTTATCGGCGCCTTGTTCATTTTCTGTTGACGCTTAAAACAAATGTGTCGACGCAACCGTTCCTGACATGCGGCTCATCGCTGTTCTCGCCTCCCACGCCGTGATGATTACAGCGCAAAAGCAACCTTCAGTCGCTCGGGGAGCTGTTTTTAATCCTCTTATGATGTTTCCTCCTCCTCCTCCTCCAGTTTGAAGAGTGTGCTGTCAGGAGGTTATTCGAGGTCGCGTGTGCTCGTTTCCTCACTTATGATCGCATGCAAAATAAAAACGCCGTTTCTTCCTTGTGCAGTTTCGATGACCACGACCCAGCGGTGATCCATGAAAATGCCTCACAGACAGAGGTTCTGGTTCCAATCCGATTGGACATGGAGATAGACGGCCAGAAGCTCAGAGACGCCTTCACCTGGAATATGAATGGTAGTTTATTTATTTATTTATTTATTTCATTCATCTTCTAGCGCTTTATCCGATCTTCCCTCGGGGCACGGGGAGTCTGTGTCTATCTCAGGCGTCTATGGGCATTAAGGCAGGATACACCCTGGATGGAATACCAACCATTCGCACGGCACACACACACACACTCATCACACACACACACACACACACACACACATTCATACACTAGGGACAATTTTCCAAGGTGCCAATCAACCTACCGTGCATGTTTTCGGACCGGTGGGGAAACCGGAGAACCCGGAGAAAAAACCTCTGAGGCACGGGGAGAACATGCAAACTCCACACACACATGGCCGAGACGGGAATCGAACCCGGACCCTGGTGGTGTGAGGCGAATGTGCCCCTATTTATTTATTTATTTATTTATTTTTTTTGCTAAAAACAGAAAAACAATGATATGATACTCATATGGTGCACATCATCATATCAACTTCACTCCATCCTCTCCGTTCCAGAGAAGCTGATGACGCCCGAGATGTTCGCAGAGATCCTGTGTGACGATTTGGACCTGAACCCGCTGACGTTCGTCCCGGCCATCGCCTCGGCCATCCGGCAGCAGATCGAGTCGTACCCTACCGACAGCATCCTGGACGAACAAACCGACCAGAGAGTCATCATCAAGGTACTGCACACGCCCCCAAAACAACGAAAACCAATGCAGAGACACACGTATTTATATACCGCGCGTTTGCTTTGCCAGCTGAACATCCACGTGGGGAACATTTCCCTGGTGGACCAGTTTGAGTGGGACATGTCCGAGAAGGAGAACTCTCCAGAAACGTTTGCGCTGAAGCTGTGCTCTGAGCTCGGCCTCGGAGGAGAGTTCGTCACCACCATCGCCTACAGCATCCGCGGCCAGCTCAGCTGGCACCAGAGGACGTACGCCTTCAGGTAGGTGGCGCCGTTCTCCCCTTTGATCAAATATGTGGGTCATGGGATTTCTGGAATACCATAGAATTTTTAAAATGTCTATTCCAGACATAGAAAACCAGGGAGTCTACTTACTTATTTATTTATTTATTTATTTTTACCCAGTTTATGGTTTATCAATTTTCGTTTGTCACTTTCAATTTTGGTTTAAAATGATGCATTTTCCCGATTGTTTGTTTATTAGGCTTAATTACGACTTAATTCAGTTACTATCACATTTCCCTAATGTTAGTCTGCAAAATAAACATCTGTTTATTTCAATGTAAACTGTTTTGATGTCCATATTAAAGCCTCGGATGCGCAGATGTAGAAATGAAAGGAAGAGTTCTGCGGTTTTTCGGCTGAAACGACGTCTTTTTATTATTTACATGTTTTTGTCTCCCCGAGTTTATATTTGCAACCCCGTTGTGAGCAGAATTTATTTATCCCCCCCTCCCCCCCCCCATATCCCGAGTTATGATTTAACGAGGCATCCGACGTGCCGATGCAGCACGGCATAATCGATCCCGTAGAATTTTAACGCTGTTTTACGTTTTATAGAGAGCCAGTCGAACATGGCGTAATGGTCACGCGGCGTTTAAGACGTTTAATGTCCGTCTTGACTTTATTATAGCGCGCGGCTTCACTGTGGTGGAATCACGGCGTGAACCAAGACCCAAAATCAACTAGGATTAAATCGTCCTTTGTTTTGATCCATTGTGCCTTGAAATGTGCCTCAAAGAACTGTATACACACACACACACACACACACACACACACATGTCCTGTTTACAATTAATAGTAAAGCCAGGGTTCCCGTGATTCATAGAGTTTCTGGAATAGCATGGAATTTTAAAAGGTCTCTTCCAGACATTGAAAGTACTTTTTTTTTTTCTTTCTCCTAAAAGATCATGAATTTTTTATTTATTTATTAATTTTTCCTAAAATGACATTTTTCTATACGTCAACATTTGTAGTCCTATTAAAGTTGGCTTATAGTGGGAATGCTGTAAACGCCTGCTATATTACTACACATTATGGCTGCAAGAAATAATTTATTTATTTGTTTTGCAAGCACTTATTTTGCAATGTGCTCCTTTTTTTTTCTGTGCCATCATTCCATCATTCCATTTTTTTTTTTCTGCGTTATGATGATGATCATTATTATTATTTGCCATCATTCGTCACTAATTTACCAAATTAATTAATTAATTAAAACAAAAATACTTTCACACCAAACGGAGAGAAAGAGATTTGTTTATTTGTTTCTTCGCAGCATTTTCTTTCACACTTTTACCGTATGTATAAAGGGAATAGTGCAGCCAGTTCACTAACACACGTTGTATTTTTAATGCTATTTGCATTTTGTATGTTTGTTTGTTTGTTTTTTCCTTCCTTCCTGATTTATCTCAGTAGTGTGCAATTAATACTGTAACATTCTGCATGTACCATCACATTGCTTCTGCTTTTGTTGTATGTGTCTGTTTGGGGGGTTTTAATTACATTTATTAATTTAATTTGCTGTTTAATTGATGCTCTGTAGAGAGAAAAGTCCAGGCAATAGTGATGGTATTATTTTAGTAGCTTTGGCTTATTTTTTTTAATTGATATTAACGTCAAATTTATTAAAAAAATAAAAGATATAAGGTGTATGCATTTGAGAGCCGACGTGTTAGTGACGCACCCGGGTGGGTTTGGGGTCGGAATCTTTTTGTCGAAGAGGTTCTCAAATGGATTCATCTTAAAATCTGTTTTTTTTTTTTTTTTTTTTTTTTTTTTTTTTATTATTACATCATCGTTGCTTGTTTTGTTTGTTTGTTTGTTTTTTTATTTGCTTTGCTATAATCTTCTAATTGTTTGCTTCTCCCACTGTCTGTTCCAATAGGTCTGATTTCAGGTCAATATACTTCAAAATTTCTTGACCTTCTCTCCTTCCTTACCCCCACGTTTACCCCCACTTCCACCTTCATGCCCTGGGAAGCTGAGTACCCTCATCTCTTCTTTTTTTTATTTTTTTTTTATTTTATTTTTTTTGCAGGGCTCGTTCCTAAAATTGTCTAAGCCAAGTACTTTTATAGATTTTTTTTATTTATTTATTTATTTATTTAGTAATTTTTGTTTTTAAATCAGGACACCAGTGCAATACAATATATATATAATAATTATATATTTAATATCTGTGTCAACAAAATGGTTTCTCCACTGCATGTCCTAAAGTAAGAGGATTCATTTTTAGATTTTATAGTTCATTTCTGCATGATTCATCAAATAATTACTTTTTTTTTTATGGTAATAATTAGCGATAATAATAATAATAATAATAATAATAATAATAATAATGTGTAAGCGTCTCTGCAGATCGTCTCCACTTTGCCTTAAGGGTGACCAGTGGGAATAATCATTTCCCTCCGGCACCCTCAAGCCCGGTCTCGCGCGTCCCTCCTGACTCCTCCGCGCCCGCGGTGTCATTCTGTTTCCGCAGTGAGAACCCCCTGCCGCCCCTCCCCCCCGACGGTCGAGATCGCCATCCGGAACACGGGCGACGCCGATCAGTGGTGCCCCCTGCTGGAGACGCTGACGGACGCGGAGATGGAAAAGAAGATCAGGGATCAGGACAGAAACACAAGGTGATCCATTATCCATCATCTCGTGATGTTTATAGTGTATACATGCTGATCGTCTGTAACCTCATGTTGTGTCGTCCCCCCCCCCCCCCCTCAGGCGCATGCGGCGACTCGCCAACACGGCGCCGGCCTGGTAGAGAGGAAACTCGCTGACATCGCTGAGGTGACGGATCCGAGCTGCCTGACATCACTGGGACTTTCCTGACTTTGTGCTAAGGCGTGCATTAGACTCGCTTTTTATTTCCCTTTTTTCTTTTCTTTTCTTTTTTAAATAAAATAAACTATTACTAATATAATGTTCTTACTTTATGTTCATTTACACTGATTTTCTTGTACTGTGATAAAATCTCCATGATTTCGGTATGAATTCCTAAACGATGGAGCCACGGAGCAACAGATTCTTCTGTTAGAAGATGGAAAGAAAGAATTTAAAAAAAAACAATGATCATGAAAATGATGAAAGAAAGATGGGGATAGAGAGAGAGAGAGAGAGAGAGAGAGATAGAGACGGAATAAGTGTAATTGCTAGAGAGAGAGATTGAATGTGGAAGGAGTTTGTGACTGAATGTGACGAGTCCCTGATGATGGTGATGATGGTGTTGAGGGTGATGATGAGGGTGATGGTGACGATTATAGTGGTGGTGATTGAGTGTGATGGTGATGGTATTGATGGTGATGTGTTGATTGATGGTGTTGATGGATGATATGGTGGTGATGATGATGGGTGGTATGGGTGATGTGGTGTTGAGGATGATGGTGGTGGTGATGATTGGTGATGAGTGTTGATGGTGGTGAGTGGTGATGTGATGATTGTGGTGCATGCTGGTGATTGTTGCTGATGGATGATGTGGTGATGATGGTGATGATGACGACGATGATGGTGATGGTGATGTTTATGAGTGGTGTTGAGTGATGCTGTGGTGATGAGGTGATGGTGACTTTAGCTGGTGTTCGTGATGATGTGATTGTGATGATGTGATGGATGATGGTGATGGTGATGGTGATGATGTTGGTGTTGAATGATGTGGTGATGTCACGATTTATGCGTGGTGTTGATGGTGATGATGGTGGTGTTGAGGGTGATGATGGTGTTGAGGATGATAGTGATGGTGATGATTATAGTGGTGTGATGATGGTGATGGTGATGATGATGTGGTGATGATGATGGATGGTGTGGTGATGGTGATGGTGATGGTGATCGTGATGGTGTTGAGGATGATGGTGGTGGTGATGGTGGTGAGTGATTGATGTGGTGTGTGATGATGGTGATGATGGATGATTGCGTGATGGTGGTTGAAGGATGATGAAGATGGTGTTGAGGGTGATGGTGATGGTGAGGATGATAGTGATGGTGGTGATGATCACGATTATAGTGGGGATGATTGTGATGGTGTTGAGTATGATGGTGGTGATGATGGTGGTGTTGAGGGTGATGATGGTGTTGAGGATGATAGTGATGGTGATGATTATAGTGGTGGTGATGAGGATGGTGTTGATGGTGTTGATGTGATGTTGTGGTGGTGGACAATGATGTGCTGATCCTGGTGTTGATGATGATGGTGGTGGTGATGGTGTTGATGTGATGATGAGTGATGATGATGATGGATTGTTGAGGGTGAAGATGGTGTTGAGGATGATAGTGATGGTGGTGGTGATGGTGACAATGATAGTGATGATGATGGTGGTGTTGAGGGTGATGATGGTGGTGAGGATGATAGTGATGGTGGTGGTGATGAGGATGGTGTTGATGGTGTTGGTGGTGTGGTGGTGGTGGTGGTGTGATGGTGATGGTGGTGTGATGATGGTGATGATGGTGGTGTGGTTTTTGGTGATGATGGTGGTGATGATGTGAGCTCTGAACACGTTGTTTAGTGGCAGTGGTGTGTTTATTGACACCGCAGGTTTAATCTTGCTTTTTCAACATGACAAAAAACGATGATGTCATGTGGATCGAATCGTTCTTCCCGTATCTGACGGTCATTAACTAAACTGGTGCGTCTTCATTGGATGGTTAAATCATAACGATTACAGGGAACATGACGATGCTGTTTGGCACGTATGTAATTCCCTGCACTCCACATGTGTCCTGGTGACTACAATAATAATATATTTCCAGCCGCAGCCACTCCTCTGTCCTTTACACACACACACACACACACACACACACACACACATGTGACATATTTGTACTGAGAGAACACAGGTTCAGGTTCTCGCTTCAGGTTGGAGCAAGCCCATGCTGGTCTACACTCAGGTGCATACTCACACTTGACCCTATAAACCCTCGTTATTTTACACCTCCACACACACACACACACACATTTTTTTTTACCTCCTAGTATTTAGCAGAGATGGTTAAAGCAGGTCGAGGTCAAGCACAACTAAAGGAAATCTTATTTTAGCCAAGGAAGATTTCTCAGCAGATAAAAGGAAGCACGTCCTAACACTTTATAAACGCTCACGACGCGGCACGAGTCACGCGTGGACTTCTGATTGTACAGGTATAAAACGGGATGTCTGCATGGCGGCGCATGGCCGATAGAGGGCGCACAGGTCGCAAGCCACTATTTTATTTTATGTCCATTAATACGTTTTTTTTTACAAATACTAAAAAGATTAAAATAATGCGGGGGGGGGGCTTATGGGCAGAAACTTCTTATGGGCAAAAAAACAAACACTAGAAAATTAAAGAAATAAAGAACTAGACTAGAAAGGAACGCTAAGAGAGAAAGAAAGAAAGAATAGAAGCAAGACATGAAGCGACTAGAAGGGACTGTTGAGATTGAAAGAAGAAAAGAATAAAGTCTAGAGAGAGAGAGAGAGAATGAAAGACTAGAGAGAATGAAAGAAGAGATAGATAGATAGATAGATAGATAGAAAAGGTCAAAATTGGAATGTGTAAAAAAAAGAGAGTCTAGAAGGGAATGTTAAGAATGAAAGAAAGAAAGTCTAGAAAGAAAGAACACATATAATGTTAAATACATAAAATTATATATTATATATATATATATAATATATATATATAATATATACATTATATAATTGAATAAAATATATATTATTATATATGCGCATATCTTTATTTCTATTCTCTTTAAACATTGACTATTTTTACAATTATTTTGACTATTTTTGTTTTTGTTTTTGTTTTCCTCCTTTAGTCTCTGCAGTGGCGCAGGATCACAAACACCTCTGGTACGCATTAAATCCCAAATCCTGCTGAGAAACAAACACACCTCCGTCTCTCAGGCTTTACCTGCAGATTAAAGGAGAAACAAAGAGATCATTTCTTTCTTTCTTTTCTTTTCTTTTTTTTTTTCTTTTTTTTTGGGGGGGGGGAGAGGGGGAGAGGGGGAGATTCCGCACAGATCATCATCACCTCACTGAACGCTCCACTCCTTTGTTGCGATCGGGATATGACGCATCGCTGGTGTGTAAAATCCAGCTGCGCATCCAGATGTTGCCAGTCACATCTGCGCTGCGGTAAAGCGTGGTAACTTTCTGCTGAGGTCAGCGTTAGTCACGGTCCAGTTGTTACCGAGTTCTCGAGTTCAGAAATCCAGCGCCAGATGTCAGTAAAGGAAAAACAAACAAACAAAAACAAGAAATCAAATATGACCCATAAAATCCTTTTATTATTAATTTTTTATATAGATTATATGTTAAAAGTCGCATGAAAGCAAACCGGCGTCGGCATGATGATTCGATTAGTCGCCGGTTCTCAAAGTGTCGGTTACATTTACTTTGCGGATTAATATTATAAATGATGGAATAATCCTGCTAAATCTTTTATGTTTGCCGATTTTTCTTTCTGCACGTTTATCTGGGATCAGTGAAATGCTGCGAACTCTGGTGTTTTTCCGCATCAAACATCGGAAAACAATTTCACCGCAGGACGAATGTTTCCTTCCGCAAAGCATCTTTTTTTTTTAGAAAAACTGCTGGTCTTGGAAAGTTTACACAGAAATTTCCAAACAGAAAGAAAACATCCAGAAAACAGCAAGAAAACATCCAGGAAACATCCAGGAAACATCCAGATAGCTTAACTTTTAAAGAAAAACTTTTTTCTTAAAGTAAAGTAACTGATTACGTTTGATTACTTTTTTTATTACTTTCATTCGTCCACACTTGGTGGCACTTGATGAAAAATAACATCATTCATTCATTCATTCATTCATTCATCTTCTAGCGCTTTATCCGATCTTCCCTCGGGTCACGGGGAGTCTGTGTCTATCTCAGGCGTCTATGGGTATTAAGACCCATCGTAGGACACACACACACACACACACACACACACACACACACACACACACACACACACACACACACACACACACACACATTAATACACTAGGGACAATTTTCCAAGGTGCCAATCAACCTACCGTGCAATCTACCGGGGGCCAAGCTGCCACTCTTGGGTCCTTGTGCAAGGCCCTTCGGCCTCTGTGCTATAGGGGGCGCCGTATCGTGGCTGATCCCGCGCTCGGACCCCAAATACCACACAAGATGAAAGAATTTCACTGTGCTGTGATGTTTATGTGACAAATAAAGACGGTTCTATACTGTATTATTACTCTCAGTGTAAACACAAACCTTAAGAGATTTTGTTTTGTTTTCCGCACATTGTATTGATATAGTAAAAATGCCCATGTTGTTTATGGCTTTGACAATTTCTTGACATTTTTTAAAATATATTTTTTATAATTGTGTCATTTTTAATTGTTATTTACAATCCTGTTCGTGTCATTTCAAATATAGTCGTTTACTGTTTGCTATTTACATTCATTCATTCATCTTCTAGCGCTTTATCCGATCTTCCCTCGGGTCACGGGGAGTCTGTGTCTATCTCAGGCGTCTATGGGTATTAAGGCAGGATACACCATGGATGGAATGCCAACCCATCCACACACACACACACACAGGACACACACACACACATTCATACACTAGGGACAATTTTCCAAGGTGCCAATCAACCTACCGTGCATGTTTTTGGACCGGGGGAGGAAACCGGAGAACCCGGAGAAAAAAAAAAACCCCCTGAGACACGGGGAGAACATGCACAAACTCCACACACACATGGCCGAGACGGGACTCGAACCCGGACCCTGGCGGTGTGAGGCAAACGTGCTAACCACTACGCCACCGTGCTTTCATTTACATGAAAGGTACAATTTACATTTAAGGCTGTAATTCGACAATTTTTTTTTTGTGTACTTTTACTTTTTAAAATCTGTAACTTTAACTTTTACTTTAGCGACACAAAAAATGCCATCGAATGGAAAGTTGTTCAAAGCTGTTATTATAAAATAATTGTTAAATAATAATTCATACAAGTTGTGAATATGATTTATTTGCTATGAAGGTTTTCAAAGTACATTTAAATATTTACATTTAAAATACATTTAAAATTTGTTTTTTTACTTTTCAGACCCGTATTTTTACTTTGGCACTTTGAGAATGTTTTTATTACTCTTTCCACCTCTAATTTGCATAATGTAATACCGAAGAAAAGTAGTGGATTAAAAATAAAGAGGTAAAAACACTGCATTATTGAGGCAGATGCACTCGGTTAACAGATTGCGTCGAGTCAGCTTAATATCTGAACTAAAGAAACCCGAGAATGTGTTTGTTGACTCGAATAAACATAAACCAGACCAGCAAGTAAACAGAGAGGAAATGAACTTATTCCGCTTCAGAATAGAAACATGCCAGAAAAACAACAAAAAACAAAAAAAACAAAAAAAAAAAAAAAACAGAAAGGTGTTTTATATTTGACACATGCACCCCCGAGTTAAGGGCCTTACCCAAGGGCCCCAACATATCTCTGACCTGTGAATAACGAAACAGGAGGGAAATATTTCGAGAAACGTTTATTGGCGCCCAAAAAAAATATTCTACAATTCTTTTTACAGTAACTATTTACACAATACATGAGAATACGCATGTCGATGATGTCACAGGTTACATAAGAGATTATATCAGAGCGATACAGTGCTGTTCCTTTCCGTTTAAAGTCCTTTACGTGTAAACCAGTGCTTTTTCTTGCGCCTGGGTGAGAGCAGAGATCACTTCCTGAGCTGTGAAACACGGCGGAAACATTTGGGTCGGAGGCGACGTTGGCCGACGCGGCAGCGTCAGTGGCCCGCACTGGACTCTGCCACGAGATACGGGAGCCATCCAATCCGGACGGAACGTCGACCAAGGAACTTGGGAAACATGACCTTGGAAAATACTCGTTCCTGATTGGCTGGCATTAGATTCATTCATTCGTTAATTTCACAGTTCTTGTTTCTATAGTAACAGCCAATACAAAGAGATGTGTATGTTGGATTTTCCATTTTATATATATATATTAATTTTTTTTTTTTTTTAATATATATATATATATTTATATATATATATATATATATATCTATATATATATATATATATATATCTATCTATATATATCAATATATAAATCAACATGTTTGTTATTTGACAAAGAAAAACATTTGATTTCTGTGGTTACATTTCTGGAAGGAGTCTCCAGTCTCAGTGCTTTTTGTAACTGTCGGAATGTTTTCCGCTACAGGAAAATCTTCAAAGGAAAATGTGAGCGGGTTTTGTTTATTAATTCAAGGTGGATTAAAATAAAAAGAGGCGAATTCATTTCTAACAACTGATGTTTCTTTCATTTCGTAATGTAACACTAAACGGATAAAAAAACGCTTTTTAATGAATAGGACATTAAGTGGCATAATTAATATCTGCACTATGACTCCTGTTGCGGTTGCTTAGGTAGCTAGTTGAACGTCGTTATGGTGGCGGATTTGCTAGCATGTGTCCGGAGGCGAGTTCACGGAAAGAAAGAAAATAATGCGTGAGAATAATGGGCAGGAAACGCATTCCATTTCGTATTTGGGCGTTTTTCTGCGTCCGCCTTTCTTCGACACTATTTCCACGCTTCTTTTTCTCTCCGATGTCTTCGGAGGAACGTTTGAGGTACAGGAAACCTTCCTTGTGTATTCCGTTAGCACCTTTTCGAATAAGAAAAAAACGATAAGCGAAAGTTTTGGCACTTCACAGAGTCCTCGGGAACTGCAATACTGAGGAAAATGGCGAAATATACAGACAATAAATAATGGTATCCTGCATAAAGGCAGCAGAAAAAGGAAGAACGTGGGAATCGCGCGGTGGACGAGCTTTTCCTGAGAAGGTATCGATGGCCGGAGCTCTTCCGGCGAGCCGTTTGATGGTTTGAGGCGACCGGTCCGGGCGGTCGTGTGAGGATATTATATGGATTACCTGAAATAAGTTTGGAACCCCTTTATGTAGCACACAACCTGCCTGAGGGTGACTGAGATCATATAAGGCGTATCTTTACAGTACCCGGGGTCCCTTTAAAAAAAATAAAGCTGTAAAGTCTCGGTTTTAAAGCTCTTCAAGTTATTTCAGGTGGAGATTTATGGATGTTTGTAGACGGGGCAGTTGAAGAAGTCCACGCCGATGGATCGGGGGTATCCCTCGAGTGCTCGGACCCCAACCGGGTCAAATTTCCAATACTGTTTGCCTTTCAGGAAGTGGGCAAAGCCTGGGAATAAAACACACAAAAAATACGGCAAGAGAATTAAAACCATCGTTTTGTTTTGTCTCCACACATCTGACACATGGACCAGGTTCTCCATCCATCCATCCATCCATCCATCCATCTTCTAGCGCTATATCCGATCTTCCCTCGGGTCACGGGGAGTCTGTGTCTATCTCAGGCGTCTATGGGCATTAAGGCAGGATACACCCTGGATGGAATGCCAACCCATCACACACACACACACACACACACACACACACACATTCATACACTAGGGACAATTTTCCAAGGTGCCAATCAACCTACCGTGCATGTTTTTGGACCGGGGGAGGAAACCAAAGAACCCGGAGAAAAACCCACTGAGACACGGGGAGAACATGCACAAACTCCACACACACATGGCCGAGACGGGAATCGAACCCGGACCCTGGCGGTGTGAGGCGAACGTGCTAAACACTAAACCACCACCGTGTGTCCCCCCAGGTTCTCCAGTTACGTTTTATTACAAGTTTCACTTTCAACACGTCGTGCTACTGTAGTTTTTCCTGCAGGGGTCGGTTCTAGGTCCGCTATTGTTCTACCTTTTTTTTACATTTTTCTCCCTGATTAGATCTCATGGCTACGCTTCATCACAGCTCCATATTGCACTTCTACATCCATGTTTTTCAGAAGAGGTTCATCACCAAGAAGGTGCATACTCTTTTTATAAGATTCATTCATCTTCTAGCGCTTTATCCGATCTTCCCTCGGGTCACGGGGAGTCTGTGTCTATCTCAGGCGTCTATGGGCATTAATGCAGGATACACCCTGGATGGAATGCCAAAACACATCACACACACACACACACACACACACACATTCATACACTAGGGACAATTTTCCAAGGTGCCAATCAACCTACCGTGCATGTTTTTGGACCGGGGGAGGAAACCGGAGAACCCGGAGAAAAACCCCCTGAGACACGTGAAGAACATGCACAAACTCCACACACACACACATACACACACTTGCTGGAGTCAGGAATCGAACCCTGGACGTGTGAGGCGAACATTTTTAAGATAAGGAGGATTTTCCTCACCGTGGGAATCCCGGAAAGCAGCATCGATGTCACTGGGGATTCCCCTCCAGTCCGCCATGTGGCGAGCATAGCTCATGTCCACCCAGTTCTCCTGCGGGTTAAAACGCCAGTAGTTTTCTCCTTTGAAGAAGTACACCTTCTTCGCATTGTCCTCGCCCCACATCAGCGCCGCCTGGATGTTTTGGACTGGGAGTCCCAGGCTTTGCACCGAGTCTGGCCCGCTGATCCGTTTCTCGGCGTTGTAAACCCAGTAATTATGTCCTGCGGGCCAAGAAAGCGCAGAGAAGAGCTTGTCATGTCAAGTCAGAGGAGGTATGAGGTCATCGTCCCACTCCAAACACATTTTTTTCAGCTGTACGTCAAGTTCCAAACGCGCTAAGTAGTGATTATTACCGGAGCGAAGCTTTTTTTGGACTGCTTAATTACGCCGTCCACAGGAACGCAACACGGGTTTTATCAACACAGGAACGATGGACGCGTTTAAAACCTTATTCAAACTTATTCACCTTGGAAGAACCAGATGTTTCCAGGCCCGTCCTCATACGCGGCGTCGATATTATAAGGAATTCCACGCCAGTGTCTGGAAGCGAGAGCCGGATACCCGTCCTGCAGTTTCCCGTCCCGGATACGCCACACGTAGCCTGATTTGAAGAAGAACAGCTCCCTGCGGAACATCGACACGGCATCGAAGTCCGTGTCACAGGCGTTGGGCTGGAAAAACGGGAAAGGAAAATCCCCTTTTGTTTTTCTTTCCTTTTTCAGGGTGTCGTGACGATGATCCGGGAAGGAAGAATACTCACTACTAGCATGATGTCATTGGTGTCTAACTCCGGCTGCCTCTGCGGGGTAAACTTGATGCCATACAGAGACTGGATGCCCTTCTCATCGTCCATGTTGAGCCGTAGTGGATAGGAGAAGCTGTAGTAGGGAGACATCACGGAGCCCGGAGAGCGGGAATGCTGGAGCCCGAGAGTGTGGCCGAACTCGTGAACCGCCACCTGCAGCAAGTCTGTGCCTGAAGGAGAGCGACAAAAAAAAAAAAAAAAAAAATATATATATATATATATATATATATATATATATATAATATATATATATATTAAATATAATATTAAAATAAATGCTAATGCTGAACCTCCATAAATATGTAAATGAGTAATATACTCTGTAGTGTGTACTGTACTATACTAGCGGGGGCATATATATATATATATAAATATATATATATATATATAAAATATATATATATATATATATATATATATATATATATATATATATATATATATATATATGATATATATAAGGCTGGAACGTTATTCTCAACACACCCATAAGGTCACACGTCTTGTCAGCTGTCTCACGTGTAAAAATGATCACTTGTGTGACTAAAAAATGAATATTTTTTTACGCGAACGTATGAATGAATAATAAATGCATTTTCTGTAAAAACAACAAAAAACAAAAACGACAACAAAAAATAGGCGAAGAAATATATTTAGGGCGGAGCTTAAGCTCATTGGTTAAAGCATTGGACTGAAACATTGCAGGTTCAAATCCCACCACCACCATCAAGCTGCCAAATTAATGGGCCCTTGAGAAAGGCCCTTAAACCCTCAATTGCTCAGATGTAAGAAAAAAAAAAAAAAAAAAAAATAAAATATATATATATATATATATATATATATATATATATATATATATACATAAATGAACATTTGGTTTAATTATCACTTTGAAAAAAAAAACACTTTTGATGAGAAACATGGAAACTCACCGATGGCGTTTCCTAACGTCCAATACTCGTCCAAGTCAAAGTGCACGTCTCCCTGCCGGTGAGTTCCCGGAAAGAACGCATGAGCCAAGACTCCTCCTGGACCGTCGAAAGGCATTTTGTCTCCATGTTCATACCTGAAAGCAGGACCATGACGACGGCTTTATCCCTAAGTCTCGATTTCATCCCTCACGCTTTACACAAACACCCCAAATCGTCCCAAAAATCGTCTGGTACCACCTAACAAACAAAGCGAAAACAACCCTGGACACCTGATCCGGTCTTCATACAGACACTTTGGGAGGGGGGGGGGGGGGGGGGGGGGGGGGGGGGGTGGATGAGGGGAAGGGGGGGGGGGGGGTGAGTTAGATAATCTGAACACCAGGGTAAGTGGGGTAAAGTTTTGGATGCCGTCCAGACTCAAGAATGAAAAAGCTTACTTGTAAATGAAGTCATGCGTGTTCACATCCACATGCCCCGCCCCCTTTTTTTCTTTTTAATCACAGAGATGAGGTTTGTTTGATTAAACGCAAGTTCAGACACGAGGACTTTTTTTGTCGGGGGACGGGGGGGGGGGGGGGCAGTCTCTCTAACTGCAGCAGTCAGTACACACACTCAGTAATATTCAGTATTCTCCAACAGCAGTGTTTTTTTTTTTTTTTTCTGTTTATTGACAATTAGGGAAAGCCAGGCAGTCAAAACAGTCTATAAGCCTTTGGGGGGGGGCAGGGGGGGGGCAGGGGGGGGGGGGGTAGGGTAGAAACTTATGGCTTTTAAGATGTATTTATTACAACAGTGTGTGTGTGTTTTTTTTAAAAGGAGTCACAAAATATTTATATAGGTTTAATTTTATAGGGTTTTTTTTATCCTTTAACGCGGTAATCCTGCGACACGGATATTGTCAAATGAGTAGCGCGTTAAAGGATCAAAACAAAAACAACAACAACAACAACACATCGTTCCGAGATAGACGACTCTAATCAGCTGCAACGAGGAAACGAGTCCTGTTTTTCAATATTTGCATCACGGAAGATAAAAGTGAGTGAGTGAGGGAGTGGGAGAGAGAGGAGTGAGTGAGTGAGTGAGGGAGGTGAGTGAGTGAGTGAGGGAGTGAGTGAGTGAGTGAGTGAGGGAGGGAGTGAGTGAGTGAGTGAGTGAGTGAGGGAGTGAGTGAGTGAGTGAGTGAGTGAGTGAGTGAGTGAGTGAGTGAGTGAGTGAGTGAGTGAGTGAGGTGAGTGAGTGAGTGAGGTGAGTGAGGTGAGTGAGGTGAGGGAGTGAGGGAGTGAGGGAGTGAGGGAGTTAGGGAGTGAGTGAGTGAGAGTGAGTGAGTGAGTGAGTGAGGGAGTGAGTGAGGGAGTGAGGGATGCGGGGAGTGAGTGATTGAGTGAGTGAGTGAGTGAGGCGTGAGTGAGTGAGTGAGTGAATGAGTTAGTGAGTGAGGTGAGTGAGTGAGTGAGTGAGTGAGGGAGTGAGTGAGTGAGGGAGGTGAGTGAGTGCGGAGTGAGTGGTGAGTGAGTGAGGGTGAGTGAGTGAGTGATTGAGGTGAGTGAGTGAGGCGAGTGAGTGAGTGAGTGAGTGAGTGAGTGAGTGAGTGGGAGTGCGAAGTGAGGGAGTGAGTGAGTGAGTGAGTGAGTGAGTGAGGGAGGGAGTGAGGGAGTGAGTGAGTGAGTGAGTGAGGGAGTGAGTGAGTGAGTGAGTGAGTGAGTGAGTGAGTGAGTGAGTGAGTGAGTGAGTGAGGGATTAGTGCTTTATGAAGTAAACAAAGCGGGAGATCTCCTTCCACTTTCGCCATCTTCCTTTAGGGGGCGCCATAGAGGAGCATCAACCTTCTCTATGTAAAAGTAGCAGTTACGCGTCCGAGTACTGTGATTTATTACTCTTTACTGGAGGGAGTGGATCAGTGGTTTTATGGCGCTGGGTTACTGATCAGAAGGTCAGGGGTTCGAGTCCCGGAATTGCCAAGCCTAGCAAGACCTTGTGCTCCAGGGGGCGCTGTATCATGGCTGACCCAAAGAAATCTATTTAGGGAGGTGGTTAAGGTATTGGCCTCTGGACTGGAAGATCGCAGGTTCAAATACCACCACCACCACCACCACCACCAAGTGGCCACTAATGGGGCCCTTGAGCAAGGCCCTTATCCCTCATTTGCTCAGTTGTAAGTCGATCTGGATTGAGCGCTCAATATCCAAATATTTCGAACGAATTATTCGAACGAATATATTATCCAAATATTATAAACGAATACGTCATGGTTATGAGAAGTATGCCGCGACGTCAAGACGACGTCTTACCTGGCAAAGTCGACGGTGATGTCGGAATGGCTTCCTGAGACCTCGGTGAAGGTGAGCGGCGTGACCCGACTCCAGACGTGCAGTGCGTCCCGAATCACCTCTTTCAATTTCTCCGTGTTCATCTGCCGCGGCCCCGTCAGGATCCTGAAACACAAAAGGCCCCGTTGACTCCAGACCACCCACGCCAGCCTTAACGGGATCCACAGACGGCGTCGCGTACAGCGAGGCAGCGCCGAGGAGTTTGACTCATGAACCACAAGAGTTTCGCCTGATCTGTCTGCTGAGAAAGCCGAGCCGCCCGGAGGACTAACGGCGTGTTTGTTCAGCCTGCATCAGACACAGACAGGCCCTAAAGGATTTGATACATGAGTGAGCAAGGGCATGACATCGTAACAATATAGGGGTTAGTGAGTGTTTGGGTTTAATCCTCATGCCACGGAATGGTAATATCAGCCGAACAAGTCTTTCATCGCCTCGGATCGTCATATCAGGTGTTTTTTCAGATGTTCTTAAAAACATCTGGATTCGTATTTTGACTGGAATACGTCATGCTGTATAGGCTACAGATAGCGTTTCTCTAATTCAACTCCGAATGGATTTTCCCGGAGCACCACACATCACACATCACACACATCCGTCTAAAGATCGCCGTAAATGAAAAGTGCCCCACTTTACCTAGGAATGTGCCTTCAAGGTGGAAATACTCAGTGGGGAGGGGAACGGTCGGGAGCACACCAAACATTATCCTCACGGAGAAAGAAAGCACGCTGAAGGTCGGCAGTTCAAATCCCAGGCACTTTCAAGGGCCCTGAACGAGACCCCTGGCCCCCGCTGGGATGAACATGGGATCTCACATAAATGACTTGTGGGCACTTTTTTCTTGTTTGTTTGTTTTTTTTTCTGTTTCTGTCTGCTTCGCTTTCAATGATCCAAGACACAATTGGGCTTTCGAGGTTTATTTATTTATTTATTTATTTAGGAGAAACCAATTTGTTTCCAGTCTAAACAAGAGTAAATTTTATTTATTTATCATTTATTTATTTATTTATTTGTTATTTATTTATTTATTTATTTATTTATTTATTTATTTATTTAGTTTATTTATTTTTATTTTTTAGGAGAAACGAATTTGTTTCCAGTCTAAACAAGAGTAAATTTATTTATTTATCTATCTATTTATTTATTTATTTGTTGTTTATTTATTTATTTATTTATTTATTTATTTAGGAGAAACGAATTTGTTTCCAGTCTAAACAAGAGTAAATTAAATTTATTTATCTATTTATTTATTTATTTATTTAGGAGAAACCAATTTGTTTCCAGTCTAAACAAGAGTAAATTTATTTATTTATCTATTTATTTATTTATTTGTTTGTTTATTTATTTATTTAGGAGAAACCAATTTGTTTCCAGTCTAAACAAGAGTAAATTAAATTTATTTTATTTATTTATTTGTTTGTTTATTTATTTATTTATATTATTTATTCCTTTATTTATTTAGGAGAAACGAATTTGTTTCCAGTCTAAACAAGAGTAATTAAATGTATTTATTTATTTATTTATTTATTTATTTATTTATTCATTTATTCCTTTATTTATTTAGGAGAAACGAATTTGTTTCCAGTCTAAACAAGAGTAAATTAAATTTATTTATTTATTTGTTTGTTTATTTATTTATTTATTTAGGAGAAACGAATTTGTTTCCAGTCTAAACAAGAGTAAATTAAATTTATTTATTTATTTATTTGTTTGTTTGTTTGTTTATTTATTTAGGAGAAACAAATTTGTTTCCAGTCTAAACAAGAGTAAATTAAATTTATTTATCTATTCTATTTATTTTATTTATTTATTTATTTATTTATTTATTTTGAGAGCGCTGAAGAACCACCAAAGCGAGGTTTTGGATCCAGTCCCAGAAAAAAAACCCAAGACGTCCTGAAGATGCTCGGCTGGCGTAACATCTCATGAAGACCTTTTTTATTTGTTTGTTTCTTCCTGTTATTATGCTTCGTAGCGAGACTGTACCGTGTACCGTTGAAAGAAGTGGTCACTATCCTACATTAGCATTTTTTCACTAAACGGTCCGGGTCGGGGGTTTAAGTGCGGCTCCATAAACGTCTCCCAAATTCCTTGGAACGTTAGTCATTAACGCGAGAGACATGCTACAGAAAGGCCGCTCGGGGTTAACGCTCTCGTCTCCCCGTCCTGCTCCGTTCTGCGTCTCTGGTTGCACGGCCGTTTCTCCTCCAGTGTTTATGGGAGACGCCACTGCAGACCCGCTTCAGCCGAATCGTGTTTTTGAAGTCAGCGGAGGGCGACGGGAGATTTATGGCTCCCGATTCCCGGCAAGTGGGGCCCCATAAACCCGGGGTGGAGTTTTAATCAATGGCGGCTCCAACGAGGCAGACGACGACTTGACTAATGCGTACTGCAGCTCCGACTCTTTATCTCCTGCCGAGGGGGAAACTGGGATCACATGGCTTCCGAGACCATTACACGAACGAGGACGTAACGGATAGATCCTCGCTACTTCGAGGTCACGACCTTACCGCTTTCAAATGACAGGGGACGGCAAAGCGTCCGGCGCAGAAACCTCGGAGGTAAAGGAGCGATTCCGTCTCGAGCGAAGGTCAGAATGTTAATCACAAAGCAGGGTGAACTCAGATCCGTTCAAAAACGTCGCACACATAAAAAAGACGCACTTTTTGTCATTTTAAGGATGTGCTGTAGAGACACAGTGCAATCTGACCATCGCAGACCCTGGACTATGCGTTTGGGAACGCCGGGAAAAACAAAAACATCACCTTGATCCTGGGTGGCCTGGAAAAAAAAGGAGGATGCTTCTGATATGAAAGAAAAGGAAGAACAGCATATATATATATTTTTCCCCCATAAAAACCCCTGTCGCTGGAAAAGATCGCTCATTCAGAGACGTCCGAATGTCCCGGTCGTGAGAAGACGACGAGGAGACGGCGAGGATTCCTCAGATATAACGTATAGACAGTATAGCCGGAGGCACCTGGTCTGTGTGGGGCCCGTGAATTATTAGAGAGCGCCGTCGAACGCTGGCGTCGAAAGTTAGCGCTAATATGTAATATCCGTAATTTCGCTTTTCAAAGCGCGAGGAATCCGCTCGCGACGTTTACAGTGTAAAGATTAATAACCCCTTACTTGTAGGTGAAGTTTTTCTTGTTCCATCCCTTTATCGTGGCGTAACGCTTCCCTCGGTGGCGTCTGCGCGAAACGCCCAGTCTCTGTAGCGAATTATACACGTCGTCTTTCTTGAAAGGGAAGTCTGGGACGCCGCAGCGGGGCCTGTTCCAGACGTCGTTGGCGTTCTCGGGGGCGGGGACGGCGGGGTGATGGGGTCGTCTCCCCGTCGCTTTCAGTGCATAGTGATGAAACTTGTCTGGCCGAGCCTGAAAGCACAGACATGAGATTTTAAATCCAGACGTATTTGCTTGGTGTCTTTGCGTTTATTTATTTATTTATTTATTTGTGTTTATTGTGTCCGTCCACACATATTATTTTAAGCATTTATACACAATATAGACCAGGGGATTGGAACTCATCGTGTTCCGCATCAGCATTATGGTGTTCGCTCCAGGTGTAACTATAAGACAGTATATAGTGTTATAGTGTTTGATGAGCGACGTCGCCTCATAACACAAATTCACTCTTTCTTGGACGTGCTTTCCATCCGCATCGGTTTTTCCTTCTGGTTATTTTGGGATACAAATTACAATAATTGTAAAAAAAATCACCCCGCCCCTCGGTAAATCCCGATGTGGGATACACTGCCCTCTAGTGGCGGGATTATATATTCGCATGCATTGTGGGAGATATTTTATTGTTTATTTTATTGTCGCTTACTGTCAGTGCACGCCTTATCACATAAATACACATAACGTTATGCCTTGAGTTTGACACGTATACCATTAATGCGGTTTGGTTAAAGGTGCCGTCATGCGGTCATGATTACGGTGCGATGATTACAGATTACAAATGACTCTAATCAAACTGTAACTTTTCAATTCATTTGTAACTGATTACATGTGATTAAATTGACTTGTCCACTAGGTGGCGCTTTCTAAAGTTCCAAAACCCTGGCAATGAAACGGCAGCAGGTTGTCATCATGCAAATCGAAATCACGTGTCAGTTGAAAATCATGCCGTCGTCTAAAACGCTGATTTTAGGTGAAATTGTTCAGATGGAGCCGTATTGGTAATCGTTAACATTTTCATAAGTAATTGTTATTTAATTTACACGTTTTTTTTTCTCAGTAACTGTGACGAGTTACATTTATTTTGTAATGAAATGACGTAACGCTGTTACATGTAACGTTACTCCACAACACTGTATTTGTGTGATGGTTGTTTTTTGTGATGTCTTTTTTTATTCGCCGTTATGGTCCGGAATTCCCACTGGACAAGTTACCAGTAACGTCGGTACCCCAGCGTCGTGCCGGTACTGTTTTTATTCATTCATTCATCTTCTAGCACTTTATCCGATCTTCCCTCGGGTCACGGGGAGTCTGTGTCTATCTCAGGCGTCTATGGGTATTAATGTAGGATACACCCTGGATGGAATACCAATCCATCACACACACACACACACACACACACACACACACACACACACACATTCACACACTAGGGACAATTTTTCCAAGGTGCCAATCAACCTACCGTGTGCATGTTTTTGGACCGGGGGAGGAAACCGGAGAACCCGGAGAAAAACCCCCTGAGGCACGGGGAGAACATGCACAAACTCCACACACACATGGCCGAGACGGGAATCGAACCCGGACCCTGGCGGTGTGAGGCGAACGTGATAACCACTAAACCACCGTACCCCCTGGTACTGTTTTATCTCTGAATATTACAAAGAAAAAAAAGCGCAAAATAACCACATTTTTTTATCATTTTTACGTTCTAAATGAACTGCATTTCTTTGCTTGTGTACGTTGTGACGTTACACAATGACAATAAAGTTGCATCTAATAAAAGTCTGTTTTCTTTTGCATTCTATTGTAAAAAAATAAATAAATGTAATATGTTACTGTACGTGGGCACGGTGGTTTAGTGTTTATCACGTTCGCCTCACACCGCCAGGGTCCGGGTTCGAGTCCCGTCTCGGCCATGTGTGTGTGGAGTTTGTGCATGTTCTCCCCGTGTCTCAGGGGGTTTTTCTCCGGGTTCTCCGGTTTCCTCCCCGGTCCAAAAACATGCACGGCAGGTTGATTGGCACCTTGGAAAATTGTCCCTAGTGTATGAATGTGTGTGTGTGTGTGAATGTGTGTGTGTGCCCTGCGATGGGTTGGCATTCCATCCAGGGTGTATCCTGCCTTAATACCCATAGACGCCTGAGATAGACACAGACTCCCCGTGACCCGAGGGAAGATCGGATAAAGCACTAGAAGATGAATGAATGAATGAATGAATGAATGAATGTTACTGTACATAAGTATCTTTTTTCACGTATCTGTCGCTTTTACTTTAAAATCACAACATTTCCAATAAATAGATCGCTACATGTTTTGTTTTTTTTACTTAAAAACTACATGCAGCAATCCAACCAATCAGAGTAGAGTGTGCTCTGATTTGATTGGCTCTTTGCTATCTGATTCTCAGAGGGGGCGGAGTCGTGGTATGTTTTGAAGGCCGTTCCTTCTTGATTTGGAGGAGAAGAGCAACAGGAAGACGATGGGAATGTTGCGGTTGGGTGTGGGACGCTTTACAGAGAAAATAGGCCGAGTAACGGCGGGATGATTGAGATTATATTATCGCTGGTATCTCTCACAAACATCCCAAACATCTGCTGTTACATAATTCCACCAGCACAGGCGTTTTGACTTGTTGTTTCCCACTTCGCCCCGTTTCCTTTTAAGGAATCGGATTTTCATTTTGTTTGTAATCACACAGAAAGTCATTACTGCACATTTCGAGTGCAGAAAAAAAGTCCTTCCATGCGTTTTTTCTTGGTTCTTTTCTTTCTGTTTTTCACCCCTCTTGAAAAAGGGGGGTAACATAAGGTGAGCGTAAAAAAAAATAAATAAATAAATAAATAAAGGCATGTCATTTAATACCCGGCTCTGTTTGCACAGCGGGGAAAAAAAGACGATGAAACCGGAGTAAAAAGCTTTGCGAGAATATGTAGGCAAAAAAAAAAGTGAATCACGACAGATGCGTGAGGACCGACGTTAGGAAGGACGTGTCAGGACAGGCAGACTCCACTTGATATTGTTACTTTAAAAAAAAAGGAAAAAAAAAAAAAAAAAAAAAAGGCCACCGGGGTAAATTAACAACGGCGAGAATTCCACAACGTAACAATCAGCGCGTTTCAAGGGTTTATTTCCATCTGAGCGGTTGTGCTGACTCGGCAAGCGTCCGCCGTACCGTCATTAACTAAACAGAACACAAGTATAATCAGCAAACAGCAAACGACCAGTTTTGTTGCTCGACTCTTCTCGACTCCCTGAAGCTCAGAAGGAGTTTTGGTGCGAGCGCTTGCTGCGGGACACGCTGCCGTCGCTACACACTGACCTCAGGCGCCACTTAGTGAGGCGAAAGAAAACACGGGGGTGTCTCCGCTTCAACAGGAGTCAAATGTGACGAGGTCAAGGCTTAAATCAACAACACAGGACCACTGAGTCGGAGCAAACATTTACTCCCATTAGGGACACAAAAAAAATAGATGGACCGGATGATAAAAACACCAGCGAACGTCACCTGACAAATAATGTCTTTTAAAGAAAGATCCTATTAATATCTGTCAGCTCTGCACTAAAGTCCGTGTCTGGAAAGAGGCATGGTATATGGATATGGTGTTTATATATATATATATATATATATATATATTGACTATAACAACACTAATGTTATTAAGGTGTTATAACGCAGTGTGCATTACTATGTGAGTGATCCGCTCCTCATGTTGTGCGAATATACGACAACAAAGAACAACAAATAAACAAATAAACATTCAGTGCATCCACGCACGCTTCCTAAATTTCCCCCAATAACGCCCCCTAGCTGCGCATTCACAACAGGTACGATCTCCTCACTATATTAGCGTATATTAGCGTACGGAACCTTACGCAAGCGCATCGCATTCCCAAATCCGTATTACTGCAATAAAGCGCATTTTTACTGAATGCAATAAAGCGCTTCCGTATAACCTAAACACCGTATCACCAGTTTATATGGAAAAGCAACCGGAACACAATTCTTAAAGGAGCCACGTCCCATATTTTACACTTCAAAACAACACTAAACAAAGTAACAATAAATATTAAATAAGCAATCATTTTATTAAAAGGAGGGATTATATTAGTGTATATAATTATAATATCTGTTAGGGTTATTTATAGGATTAGCAACTTGAAAAGTATTTGTTTGTGGTGCATTGAAAACATGCGATTAATCACGAGTTAACTCAGAGAGACTGTAATTATTGACTCTCTCTATATGTCCTTGTCCTCGACTGCTATTTAAAATCAGCGCTGAAGGTAAAGTGAAAAAAGGTCTGTTTTTGCCGAGTCAGCACTTTAACCTGCTGTAATGACAGAAACACAAATACCAGGGTCCGAAATAAATGCATGTGGAGCAGCAGGTTGTAAACAAGCCCCTAAGTGTGCCGTCGCAAAACTCGTCATTACGACGGCCTTCATAGTGGAGTGCAAAAGTAAGCGCACTCCCTGCGAATGATCCAACCAGCATGTTGGGGTTCGCTTGTTATGGCGAGTGATAACTCGTGTTCTCTCGTAGACAAAGAAATGACGATTGGGAAATGACATCTTTTGGGGCCCTTGAGCGAGGCCCTTAACACTTATGGCTGGCCCTGAGCTCTGATTCCAACTACAATGTGTAAAGTGACACACGTGTGTGTGTGTGTGTGTGTGTGTGTGTGTGTGTGTGTGTGTAGGGTGTGTGTAGGGTGTGTCCACCACAGTGGACTTTCACATGTTTTACCAGGGAGTGCTCCTGCATTTTTATGAATAAGAATTGCGATTTTCCCGCTCATGGGTTTTGTTTTTCATTCATTTCAAGGAAAAACTCCACACACACATGGCCGAGACGGGAATCGAACCCGGACCCTGGTGGTGTGAGGCGAACGCGCTAAACACTAAACCATTTTGCGTTAACAGGACATTGACGTACAAATTCAAAGATGGAGAAAAGGCCTTTTTTTATTTGTACGTCGATGTCCTGTTAACACACGGTGGTTTAGTGTTTAGCACGTTCGTCTCACACCGCCAGGGTCCAGGTTCGATTCCCGTCTCGGCCATGTGTGTGTGGAGTTTGTGCATGTTCTCCCCATGCCTCAGAGGGGGTTTTTCTCCGGGTTCTCCGGTTTCCTCCCCCGGTCCAAAAACATGCACGGTAGGTTGATTGGCACCTTGGAAAATTGTCCCTAGTGTATGAATGTGTGTGTGTGTGTGTGTGTGTGTGTGTGTGATGGGTTGGCATTCCATCCAGGGTGTATCCTGCATTAATACCCATAGACGCCTGAGATAGGCACAGACTCCCCGTGACCCGAGGGAAGATCGGATAAAGCGCTAGAAGATGAATGAATGAATGAAGGATGAAGGAATGAATTGTTTGGATCCTCCCACATACAGATAAGTCAGGTGAGGTGATGAGCGTGGGCCAGAAATCGTCCGTGTGCATGCCTCGCTCTTACTTCACTATGACGCTTCACACAATGGGGTTGTTTTTGTTGTTTTTTGTTTTGCATGATAAGCGCCAGGCAGGAACACAAGCCTGTCGTGTGTCTGTTTCAGATTTATGTTCCTGCGCTGAAGGATTTCAGAGCTCAATGTCTGCTCCTGATATTAGAAGCATTTGCGTTTCTATTTTTCCTTTTTTTTTTTTTTTTTTTACGACGTAACATAATATTCGAAGGCTGGACCGGTGGAATGTTGTGAAACACACAGCGCTCAGGCGGAGGCATCGGGAGGAAAAGTACATGTGATGTAGAGTTTAACGTATTATTATGACATTATTCTTACTACTGAATTCTGATGGGGGTGGGGGGGGGGGGGCAAAAAATTCTGATTGTTTCAATGGGAGTACAAATAAATAAATAAATAAATAAAATCTTAGTGCCATTTGTTTCTAGATTCGCACCTTAGAAGGGATATACACTCTATATACAGTCTTCATTATATATATATATATATATACTTTATACTTTTTTATTTATACTTTATAAGGTCCCATGTAGAATTCTTATTCTTGTAAACATATACTAGTAAACAAAAAAAAACATGCATTGTTTTCTATTTCTTGGGGTTTAAGCTCAGGGGTTTAAGACACTGGGCTACTGATCATTAGGTTGCGGGTTCGACCCCTGCAGGTCCCTCTCTGTGCTCCAGGGGGCGGTGTGTCATGGACGCTGCTTCCAAAGAAGGTAAAACGAGCTGGGGATACGTGAGGAAAGAATGTAATGTATATGTGACAAATAAAGGCCATTCTATTCCATTCCGTTCCTGGAATAAAGATAAGCATCGGTTATACGGGTGGATCGTGCCGAGGCGACGTGAAAGCGATACATGGCGCAGAAGGTAAACACGCCTGATGCGTCGCGCAGGACGGAGATAAACTCGTCTCTCTCGATGCTTCCTGGGCTCGCAGAGATTATAAATATTTGTTTGTGTGTTAAAAAAAACAACGATAAAACAAAACAGAGGAAGGAATCACTATTTCGGGTCGACCTCCCGGAGAGGACCGGCTCTGACGTGTCACGACAGGAACGCCGAGCCCTGAGAGATGCATCTTGGTTCTCCTTGTCTTTTACAGTGAGGTGAAGGCGAAACCTGAAATTGTGCACGTTCCCAAACCCGAATCCCATTCCCGAGAGGATAATCGTCTTCCCGGCGGCGTCCGATCATCTGATTGGCCGTTCGAAAGACCTACAAATTGGCATCGAGATAGTGTCACTCGGCATGAAACGCCACACGGTAGGGACGGAGGCAAAATACCAAGGCATCAGTCTGATCAGATAAACAGATGCAAGAAACAGATACTAGGCGTGCTATTGTGTGTTTGTTTGCTTGTTTGTTTGTTTGTTTGTTTCGGAAAAGCGTTTCCCGTTTAGGGGTTTGTTTGTCAGATATGAAGCAACAAGCCTTGGTTTTAATGTGTGTTTCTTTTGCCGTTCGTCAGATGCACAAATCCAGAGCAAATGACAATTATGGTTTTGAGCATGCCAGTGAGCAGGTTTAGGGGGCCTTGCTCAAGGGCCCCGGTAGTGAGCATATAAAGGTCCTGGAGGTCCAAAAAAAACAGGTCTTGCAATTCCAATATATAGGCTACGTTTACGTTTGTCATGTGCGTTATCCACAACATCCCGTTCTTCATTGTCTCCAGCACATGAGGACTGACTGATAAACAACAACACCCCCCGCCCCCCGCCCACCCCCCACGCCCCCCCCCCGGGCCAGATAAATACAAATTAGGCCACACTGGAGATAAAAATAAATAAATAAATAAATAACTCGTAAGGAAATTAGGCTAAGCTAAATATTTACGGTGGAAAAACCTTCCAGAGAAGCTGGAATCACGGAGGTTGTATACACACGCGAAGCGATTACGCCGTTCGCCAAGGGAGAATGTTTTCGTAGGAACAGGAAAAGGATTAAAGCTGATGGGAGATGATAGATAGAAAAAATGCCTTCGGTCAATAGGAAATTAGCAGTATCTGGGTCATGGAGCCGCGGATGGACTCGCGGAAAAGCAGCGCCGGGGATGGAGGTGAAGAATGCACCGGGGAATGTCAACATCGGCGCTGCACATCGTCAGGCGTCCTGGCGTGAAACGAGGCGAAACGAGTACGTGAGCTGGTAGAGAGGCCAACGTTTCGCCTTGTAGCAGCAGCACGCTGATATTTTGGCGGGGGGAAAAATTTTTAATAAAAGAAGTTTATTGCAAAAGATGGATTTGTAATATTACAGTTAAATTGTTTTTTTTAATTAATCTTTAAAAAAAATGATCATTTTGATTTTTTATTTGTTTTATTTTTTTTCATGAGAGATTATATTCCTGAAATACACTCATGAAAAAAAAAGTTTTCTCTTTTAAATAACATTTTTATCAGGTTAAAATATCTGCTTTTATCTTTTTTTAAACTGCTTTTAAACGTCGATATTAAATATTTAGATTTTTTTGGGTTCATTGTTACAAAGTGTACCTTTATAAAGTTTTTAACAAACATTTTTGGGTGTCTTTTAAACATTTTCAGCCAAAGTTTATGCTTTCCTTTTTTAATAATTATTTAAATTATTTAAAAAAATTAATAATAGTCTTTTTTTTTTTAAATATAATTTCAAAAGTGTGGAGCATGGTGGTTTAGTGGTTAGCACGTTCGCCTCACACCGCCAGGGTCCGGGTTCGATTCCCGTCTCGGCCATGTGTGTGTGGAGTTTGTGCATGTTCTCCCCGTGCCTCAGGGGGTTTTTCTCCGGGTTTCTCCGGTTTCCTCCCCCGGTCCAAAAACATGCACGGTAGGTTGATTGGCACCTTGGAAAATTGTCCCTAGTGTATGAAGGTGTGTGTGTGGGTGTGTGTGTGTGTGTGTGTGTGTGTGTGTGTGTGTGTGTGTGTGTGTGTGTGTGTGTGTGTGTGTGTGTGTGATGGGTTGGCATTCCATCCAGGGTGTATCCTGCCTTAATGCCCATAGACGCCTGAGATAGACACAGACTCCCCGTGACCCGAGAGAAGATCGGATAAAGCGGTAGAAGATGAATGAATGAATGAATGAATTTCAAAAGTAGAGTTTGTAAATACTTTTTTAATGGTGTTTTAAACAATGCACATTATAATTAAGTTAAAGTTGTATTTTCGTGTGTGTTTTTCCCCTCGAGGGTTGTTTTTTGATGGATAATATTTCTTCACAAGGAAAACCAGGTTCCTCGTGGGTTCTTTATGTAATGGTTTTACATGGCTTGAAAAATGATCCTCAGCTTTCACTCTGTGAATAATGACTGTAGGTTGTGAAAAAAATGATGAATGGTCTTTTACGGAAAAAACTCGTTCATTCTTCTGCCACAACATTTCTCAGCGTTTTTTTTTTTTTTTTTTTGTAAATATATAATTATTACTTATGAACGGTGATTTTTAGATTAAAAAGTACTGCCTTAAAAAGTTAGATTAAAAGGTGCTTAATTCTTACTGCACTAATATTTATCTGTATTTGTACAATTATCAGTAGAAAATAATTCCGCCTCTTCAAGCTGTCTGTCTGCCAAGCTGGTCAGGAATATGAATTAGGCGTCGAGACGATCCCTCTTTGAAAAACGATAGCAGGAGAATGTCGACTTTCTCTGCGATATATCACATTAAAGCTGCAATTATCCGAGCAGGTGAACGCACGTTTCGCACGAGGCACCGATCGCACACGTTTCTGTTCTTCTCCCAAATGTTGCCACTCGATCTGTAACCAATCAGAACCTTTATAGAACAAGAACCTTAAATTTGGAGACAAATATACACCTAAAATAAAGATCCTTTTTCTTACTGTTAACACCGTGTGTTTGAAAAGAGGGGGCACGGTGGTTTAGTGTTTAGCACGTTCGCCTCACACCGCCAGGGTCCGGGTTCGATTCCCGTCTCGGCCATGTGTGTGTGGAGTTTGTGCATGTTCTCCCCGTGCCTCAGGGGGTTTTTCTCCGGGTTCTCCGGTTTCCTCCCCCGGTCCAAAAACATGCACGGTAGGTTGATTGGCACCTTGGAAAAATTGTCCCTAGTGTGTGAATGTGTGTGTGTGTCCTGCGATGGGTTGGCATTCCATCCAGGGTGTATCCTGCATTAACACCCATAGACGCCTGAGATAGACACACACTCCCCGTGATCCGAGGGAAGATCGGATAAAGCGCTAGAAGAAGAACGAATGAATGAATGAATTCAGCGGCCTGAAATAATTGTTTCAAATTGTACTCAATGCTCCAATATCCCCCCCCCCCAGACCCCTGATATAACCTGACTATACAGTGGCTTATTAAATAAACATACAGTGCATTTAATACCAAAATCAGGACTAAAAGTCATCATTCCCTGAAACATTAACCACTATTCAGTCTTTTTTTTTCCAGAGGCGTGTCTACACATGTAGGTGGAGTCTGCCCCCAAAAAGGGGGCGTGTCTTTAATTGAGCTTTGAATGCATTGTATAACATCTCATTCAGTAACTATAATACAGTATTATCATGCTGAAATTTGAGTTTCAGGCAAAAAGAAACTGTAAAAGAAATATCTCGTAATTACGGTGCTATTTTATTTCATGATCTTAATTTGAAACTTCTCAATGGATTTTGAACAATAAGATGTACACATCATTATCCTTAGGCGTGTTTTCTCTACAGAAGAGCATGAGGAATAAAACTCATGCGCAATGTGAGGGAAAAGAAGAGATTTCTATGCAATATGTGTATATGCGGGGGCACGGTGGTTTAGTGGTTAGCACGTTCGCCTCACACCGCCAGGGTCCGGGTTCGATTCCCGTCTCGGCCATGTGTGTGTGGAGTTTGTGCATGTTCTCCCCGTGCCTCAGGGGGTTTTTTTTTCTCCGGTTTCCTCCCCCGGTCCAAAAACATGCACGGTAGGTTGATTGGCACCTTGGAAAATTGTCCCTAGTGTATGAATGTGTGTGTGAATGTGAGTGTGTGTGTGTGCCCTGCGATGGGTTGGCATTCCGTCCAGGGTGTATCCTGCCTTAATGCCCATAGACGCCTGAGATAGACACAGACTCCCCGTGACCCGAGAAGATCGGATAAAGCGCTAGAAGAATGAATGAATGAATGAATGAATGTGTATATGCAAAATGTTTCTGTGCATAATATATTATGATGTCATTTTCTGGCTTTGTTCGGGTCCTTTTATTGCTTACTGTGTTTTCCATCTTGACTGTCGTGTGTATACCCTACATACCCCTATGTTTTTTGTTTAGTTTCGGCAAAGTAACTCGTTCTGCACGCTGCTTTTTATAAATAAAGTCACGTTTTGTGCGTTGTTCCAGGGGTTTCCCGGTTTCGTTTCTTAAGCCTCACTATAGTTTTGTTGTTTGCTTATCGCATGACCGACGCCTGGATTACGTCTATGTTTTTGTCTGCTTAATTTTTTGTTTTTCCTTGAGAAAACCCGATTACTACGTCCTATCATACATTCAGCACGTTATATACCAATTTGACTGCATGCACAATTAACATTAATGACAATTTTGACGCACCAGTGTGCGTAAAATCAAGTGCTGTTTAGTAAGCTGCTGAAATATTGGATCTAAGTTGTGCTTTTTTCGGATCATTTAATCAGTCTTCGGTAGACATTTTCAATCCCTAAATAACTCAAACCTAAAAGCAACCACTTAAACTTGCGATTCAAATCAGTCATAGTCGAGGCAAATTTTGGACGCAGAGGAACCCGGCGTAAGCATGCGTGTAACCCGGCACTGCAACTTTCCCAGCAAAAACATGCGGTGCACAAAACAATCACAATCAACCACTACACAATGATGTTATTAATATCACTATTATCACTGAACTCATTGTTGTGTAACGGGATTGAACTGAAACTCAACCCATAAACACGTGCAGGCGTCTAACACAGCTATTTATTTCTATAAGATAATATATAGAACGTCACTTATATAAGATAAGTGACGTCATTCTTCACTTAAAGCACGACTTTTGGCACGAGTCCTAAGCGTTTCGTCTTGGGGGGGTTGATTTTTAATTACACACTTTATATATAAAGCAACCAGGGAGAACCGTATCTTTATTAGTACCTAGATTATTAATAAAGATACCTCATAGTGACCCTTAAATACAAACCCGCCCTCTTTAATGCGTTCACATTAATCAGTGCACAGGACGGTGATGTGGAAAGTGGTGTGTATTATTTGTCATTTTTAACTCAAGAGTTTACTCGGAGAGTAGAGGAGTACCCTAAAGGCCAGCACTGTGTTCTTGGGGGGGGGGGGGGGGGGGGGGGGGGGGGGGTCAGAGAATGCAGCAGCTGCAGCAGCTATCTAGCGCTTTCCCTTTTCCCTGTGTCAGCAAACTGAGGGGTTTGTTATTCTGCACCACATGCCAAATGGCTTGCCCCTGCCTGTATAATCTCCATTCTGCAGCTTTGTCAACAGTCAGGAACAAATTGAGTGAGGCATTGCAGCACTCCATCCACGAGGAGGCTAATTCTTCTGTATTGGGGGGGTCTGGGGACAAGTTCATTTGCTCCTGGGATGTTTTTATATATATATATATATATTTAAAAATCCGTCAGTGCAGCATGAGGGATTTCCGTATTAAGTGTCACTCATACACAAAGCGCTCTTCATTCTATGCTCTTTTTGTTCTACTAACACTTCCTACGAGAAATCTTGAAAATGCTCTTGGACTTCCTCCAACTGGGTTCAAACATGCAGCTGCACCTTGTCTTTGTCTGCCTGCTCGAAGCCTGGTGGTGCTGGAGACCAAAAAAAACGTCTTACAAAACGCGATTACAAAGAATCAATTATGCAGTCTGATGCATGGCTGCATGTTTGAGAGTAATCGGACAGCATTTCGAAAGGAAACAACATGCAAAGTTCATGGAAAGAAAGAAAGAATCCGATCTATTACGCTCGTGCTGTACACCAAAGGGTTTTCCGATCTTCAGAAAGGAACTATTTCACACCTCAGCCTCAAGCCAGAATAAAAGATGTGCATGATGTATCAGACTCATACTGACCTACTGACCCGTGTGTCTAATTTCAAAACACACTATGTAGTGGAAAGGTTATAAGGTGTCTGATCTCTTGTTCGGTCTTTAAAGTCCCTTTGAAATCTGACACAAACATCTCGCACGTGCGTTTGGTAAACAACACAGCATGAAACCTTTAAGGTTCATAAGGAGGAACAATAACACAAAAAAACCTCATATTAACCCTCAATAAAGCATTTCATGACTGGTCATGTTTGTCCTGGTGGGTCTGCGGAGTGTCGAAAACAATGCACGTGACAATCAAGCACTACAAAATTAGGTTATCAATTATCAATATTATTATATTTGCCTTTGAACTTCTTGCTGTGTGTATGTGATTGAATTATTAATCATTTACTAATCATTTACTAATCATTTACTAATCATTTCTATAGTATAAGACATCTGTGACGTCATAAGGCATAAAGCAAAGTCCCTGGCTGCACTTTTTGCACGAGTCCCCTAAACTTTGTGTCTTTATTTGAGAAAGTGCCTTATAGTTGATTTTTAATTACACACTTAACAAACCAGAGAGAACCGTATCTTTATTAGTACCTAGATTATTAATAAAGGTACATTATATTGTGTAGAGAGATTTGGTTTATTGTGACTGGTTTAAATGCACGAGAACGAGGGATTAAGGAAGAAAAAGAAAGAAAAAGTTCACACTGACGTGTTTTTTTTTTCTTTTACTTACCGCCGACACTTGGCTGTTCCTGTCGTCCCCCAGCGGAAGCGAAAGAACGCACAGCGCGCAGGACAGCAGCAGCAGCAGCAGCAACAGCGTGGTCATCGTGGACGATTGATCGATTTATTTATTTATTTATCTTTTTTTTTGCACAAAAGTTAAAAAAAAAAAAAAAAAAAAAAAAAAAAAAAGAAAGAAAAAAAAAACACGCGCGCAAAGGCGAAAGGGCACCTGCGCACCCGAACCGGACCGGGATCCCGCGATCGCTTGGTCACTTGATGGAAAAAAGAAACTGGGCTTGATTACAAAGATTGCGAGAGAGAGAGAGAGAGAGAGAGAGAGATTTGTGAAGCAAGAGAAAGAAAGAAGCAAGAAAGGAGGAAAGTGGAGAGAAGGAGGAGAGAGAGAGAGAGTCTAGACAGCACGAGCGCGCTCTGCTCAGCCGGTGCAGTGCACGTGAACGGCGCTGCTCCAGAGGTTTTATACCCCCGATTCCTTTGTTCCCCTTTTCTCCAAATTGCATCCCTTCTTTTTTTTTTTTTTTACAGGCCAGAGGGACAAGTTCATGAGCGCTCACGTGACTCGAGATTGGTCCGTCCTGCGGGCGCGTGTGCGTGCGTTGGTGCGTGCGCCCTGAGAGAGAGAGAGAGAGAGAGAGAGAGGCTGAGGAGGAGGAGAGAGAGAGAGAGAGAGAGAGAAGAGAGAGAAAGAGAGAGAGAGAGAGAGAGAGAGAGAGAGAGAGAGAGAGAGAAAGGGGAGGCAGGTCTCCGTGGGAAACATTGTATGTGCGTGGTGCACTTAAAGCCCGTCTGCATGCAACAAATAAATGCATTGTTATTCGACTTGATCCAGCAACCATGTGACACGAGTGAGTCGGCTGAAGATGCAAGTTGGATCTTGAGTGTTGGTGATAATTACACACCGCAGCTGTGGCTGATGGGGGGGGGGGGGTAGTTTGGATGGGTGTGTGTGTGTGTGTGTGTGTGTGGGGGGGGGGGTGGGGGGGGGGGGGGTCTGGGATAAACCTTAATCGTGGTGATGTTAAATTAAGCTCTAAAAGCCGAATTAAGTCTGAGATCATTTGGTTAACTCTTTAGTCTCAGGAAAGAAAGTATCTTCTGAGGTACAAACTCTGGTCACGTGTCTCTATGTTCATTGCACTCATTCATTCATTCATTCATCTTCTAGCGCTTTATCCGATCTTCCCTCGGGGTCACGGGGAGTCTGTGTCTATCTCAGGCGTCTATGGGCATTAAGGCAGGATACACCCTGGATGGAATGCCAACCCATCACACACCACACACACACACACACACACACACACACCACACACACACACACATTCACACACGCTAGGGACAATTTTCCAAGGTGCCAATCAACCTACCGTGCATGTTTTTGGACCGGGGGAGGAAACCGGAGAACCACGGAGAAAAACCCCCTGAGACACGGGGAGAACATGCACAAACGCCACACACACATGGCCGAGACGGGAATCGAACCCGGACCCTGGCGGTGTGAGGCGAACGTGCTAAACACTAAACCACCGTGCCCCGTCATTGCACTCATCTCGCAAAAAATAAATAAATAAATAAATAAATTATATATATACATATATATATATATATATATATATATATATATATATATATATATATATATATATATATATGTATATATGAAATATGTTTTTTTTAATATTAAAAACTGGTCCTTATCTTCAGGTTCAGATTCCTGCCTTTTTGGCTGACAGAAGGACCTGATGCATTCTTCTGCTATCGCATCCTATCCATCTCACGGTTTGACCTACTGTGTATTTTGAGATGCTTTTCTGCTCAGCATGTTTAAAAAAGCGTGACTATTTGAGTAATCAATCTGCACAGAAACGATATCCAGCTTTCACCTCATTCACCGACGAGGCATTTCCACCTTCTGCTGGGTGTTTTTTCTTTTTCTCACCTTCCCGTGTTGAACTCGAGAGAATGTAATGTAGTGAGTGGAAATCCCCGGATTATTCCATCCTGATCTGACATTACTACTAAATGAAATCATGTATCCGTGTGTTTTGCCAGATGTAATATTAGGGGGGAAACATTGTGTTTACTACAATTTAATGCATAAAATCTTCAGGGGGAAAAAAAACCTACTGCTTTGAAGTGAATACATAAATTGTGTTGAACCAGAACGTTGAATGAAAACGGCTGTGAGTTCAGATCCCAGGCTGAGAGCGCTGCCACTGCGGTGCCCTTAAGCGCGGCGCTTTGGCGCTCCACTGCTCAGGTGTGTTAATAATATAATTGGATAAGTGTGTCGGCAAAATGTCGTAAATTTCACGAGTGTAACCTCGCGGTTCTGATCGGTGTGTGTGTGTGTGTGTGTGTGCGTGTGTGTGTGTGTGTGTGTGTGTGATGTAAGGGTTCTTTGTTCGTAAAAAGATCTGACGTGCAAGTTCAAAAAAGACATATAAATATAAATCCCAAACATCTCCATCTGTCTCTCTTGTGAGTGTAACGCGGTGATTCTTCCAGAATCTCGGCCATGTGTGTGTGGAGTTTGTGCATGTTCTCCCCGTGCCTCAGGGGGTTTTTCTCCGGGTTCTCCGGTTTCCTCCCCCGGTCCAAAAACATGCACGGTAGGTTGATAGGCACCTTGGAAAATTGTCCCTAGTGTGTGAATGTGTGTGTGTGTGTGTGTGAGATGGGTTGGCATTCCATCCAGAGTGTATCCTGCATTAATGCCCATAGACGCCTGAGATAGACACAGACTCCCCGTGACGCGAGGGAAGATCGGATAAAGCGCTAGAAGATGAATGAATGAATGAAGTATTATGGAGGTGGTGCCCAGTGGTTAAGGTGTTGGACCGGAAGATCATGGGTTCAAACCCCAGCACCACCAAGCTGCCACTAGTGGGCCCTTGAGCAAGGCCCTTAACCCTCAATTGCTCAATTGTAAGTCGCTCTGGATAAGGGCGCCTGCCACATGCCACAAATGTGCTGATTTGAGACGATGACAAATTGTAAAAAGCTCTCTACAAAATAAATAAATAAATAAATAAATAAATAAATAAATAAAATGCCTCTGTTTTAAGTGTCTCCTGATCTGCTAAAGTGCTGCTTCTTCACTGATAATCCACTAGTGAAATAAAAAAGAGAAACCTTCAGGCCAGTAAGAACTTCTCAGGTGAAGCATGCTCACGCTGACCTCAAAACACCGGACAATGAGAAGAAACATTGCTCAAATGCCTCCTGGTTAGAGGGCTTGAACGGTATCATTACTGAAGAGGTTCATTGCTGAGGAAATTGTCTGTTTCGGAATGCATCGGTAAATTAAAGGGCCGTCGCTGATTTGGGTTCGGGCTGTCATCACGACATTTCCTCTGGGGCGCGATTGACCGCTTTGTTCGCTTCACAACGCAGATGGACACGAAGTCTTCGGGCGGGAATGGACCAAAGATCATTTACTGTCTGAGATTGGACACAAATAAACCTGGTAATCTTATAGTATAAAGTGCTTAAATATTTCTTATGATACACGTATACACGTATAGGGCGCCCCCCAGGTACCACCGTTGGGTCCCCTTGAGCAAGGCCCTTATCCCTGTGTGCTCCAGGGGCCCTGTAACACGGCTGACCCGAGTTTTCTACATTGCTAGGATAAGATAATGATAAGACAATAACAATTTCCATTAAAATAAATAAATAAATAATCAATAATGAGATACCTGAAGTGTTTCCCATATTGTATATTGTTAAAACTTTTCATCAAATTGTTCTTAATTATTATAGTACATTCTGTACTTTGTTAAATTTATAGTTACATTTGGACTATTTCAAATTTAAGTTTATTTAAGTTTATTTTAAAGGGAAAATCTAAGAAATCTAACGTTATTTCATGCAGAGTATTTTACACTGTTATAAAGTTGGATTCTGGAGGGGCACGGTGGCTTAGTGTTTATCACGTTCGCCTCACACCGCCAGGGTCCGGGTTCGATTCCCGTCTCGGCCATGTGTGTGTGGAGTTTGTGCATGTTCTCCCCGTGTCTCAGGGGGTTTTTCCCCGGGTTCTCCGGTTTCCTTCCGTTCCAAAAACATGCACGGTAGGTTGATTGGCACCTTGGAAAATTGTCCCTAGTGTATGAATGTGTGTGTGTGAATGTGATTGTGTGTGTGCCCTGCGATGGGTTGGCATTCCGTCCAGGGTGTATCCTGCCTTAATGCCCATAGACGCCTGAGATAGGCACAGGCTCCCCGTGACCCGAGAAGATCGGATAAAGCGGTAGAAGATGAATGAATGAATGAATAAAGTTGGATTCTTGTCGCCAAAAAACAAAAACAAAAACAATTTGGACATATGCGCAAAATACACTCCTTTCAGGTTCATATCAATTTCAGTTGAAGTTTTGTTCGAGTTTGGATTTCCTTGTATGAGTATTTCTCCTGGAAGAGCTCATGGACACAATCAGAGCAAGAGCGTCCACCACCATGCTTCATTTAAGTACCGGAAGTCTTCCACAGAGCTGCACAGACTTTGCTTGAGGAGAACGTCTCCAAAAATTCCAAAAAGTCTTAGTCCTACTGAATGCTCAGAAGACATTCACATGTCTCAACTCCTTCCTTAGCCAATTATTATATTCATTCATTCATTCATCTTCTAGCGCTTTATCCGATCTTCCCTCGGGTCACGGGGAGTCTGTGTCTATCTCAGGCGTCTATGGGTATTAAGGCAGGATACACCCTGGATGGAATGCCAACACACATACACACCACACACACCCACACACACACACACACACACACACACACACACACATTCACACACAACGGGACAATTTTTCCAAGGTGTGCCAATCAACCTACCGTGCATGTTTTTGGACCGGGGGGGGGAGGAAACCGGAGAACCCGGAGAAAAACCCCCTGAGACACGGGGAGAACATGCACAAACTCCACACACACACACGACCGAGACGGGAATTGAACCCGGACCCTGGCGGTGTGAGACGAACGTGCTAACCACTAAACCACCGTGCCTCCCAATTATTATATTCTATCTACATTATCTTGTTATGTTCATGTGTTTACTGTTCGGTTTTGATTATGTGCCGTACAAGCCAGTGTGTTAGATGTTACCACAGATTCCTCATTTACCCATAAACAATAACTCCAAGTCTATCAGAAAAACAGATCTCTCCTGACAGAAGTGTATTTTTATGTCTTGTAAGATACCAGACTTTATTCATTCACCGCTATCAAAAAAGCCCTGTCAAAATTGTAACATAAAAAAACCCTCCTCATGATGCATTATATTTCCTCCGATGATAGTTTCGATCCCCGTGAGCCAAAATATACAAGTTTGATAACCAATCTCATGTTGCTGTTGGCGCGATGGAGACGCAGGACATGCCATTAATTACAGTTCGCCTCAATGCTGATGCAAACGAATGCTAACGAAGATGATTGGAGCCTGAAATGCTACACTTTTTAGGGTTGGGAGAAGAACTGATCTTACCCTTAAGGTTGATCAGATTAGGGGCAGGAGAGCGAGAACGTGAGGACAGAATCTTGGCAGGTGACCATTAGATAAGAGTAAGAATGCCATGACTGGTTAAAGAAAGCCAAATGTTTTGCAATAGATGGAATCAGAAGCACTTTCATGTCATTTCAAAACCCAAGTGATTGAGACAAAATGACTGTCCTGCTACTTCAAGACATTAATAAATAAATAAATAAATAAATAATATATATATTCATTCATTCATTCATTCATTTTCTACCGCTATATCCGATCTTCCCTCGGGTCACGGGGAGTCTGTGTCTATCTCAGGCGTCTATGGGTATTAATGCAGGATACACTCTGGATGGAATGCCAACCCATCACACACACACACACACACACACACACATTCACACACTAGGGACAATTTTCCAAGTTGCCAATCAACCTACCGTGCATGTTTTTGGACCGGGGGAGGAAACCGGAGAACCCGGAGAAAAAACCCCTGAGGCACGGGGAGAACATGCAAACTCCACACACACATGACCGAGACGGGAATCGAACCCGGACCCTGGCGGTGTGAGGCGAACGTGCTAACCACTACGCCACCGTGCCCGTGCCCCTTTAAATAATACAGACGTGGACAAAATTGTTGGTACCCTTTGGTCAATGAAAGAAAAAGTCACAATGGTCACAGAAATAACTTTAATCTGACAAAAGTAATAATAAATAAAAATTCTATAAATGTTAACCAATGAAAGTCAGACATTGTTTTTCAACCATGCTTCAACAGAATTATGTAAAAAAATAAACTCATGAAACAGGCATGGACAAAAATGATGGTACCCCTAGAAAACACAGAAAATAATGTGACCAAAGGGACATGTTAATTGAAGGTGTGTCCACTAATTAGCATCACAGGTGTCTACAACCTTGTAATCAGCCATTGGGCCTATATATATGGCTCCAGGTAATCACTGTGTTGTTTGGTGATATGGTGTGTACCACACTCGACATGGACCAGAGGAAGCAAAGGAAAGAGCTGTCTCAAGAGATCAGAAAGAAAATTATAGACAAGCATGTTAAAGGTAAAGGCTATAAGACCATCTCCAAGCAACTAGATGTTCCTGTGAGTACAGTTGCACATATTATTCAGAAGTTTAAGATCCATGGGACTGTAGCCAACCTCCCTGGACGTGGCCGCAGGAGGAAAATTGATGACAAATCTAAGAGACGGATAATCCGAATGGTAACAAAAGAGCCTAGAAAGACTTCTAAAGAGATTCAAGGTGAACTTCATGCTCAAGGAACATCAGTGTCAGATCGCACCATCCGTCGTTGTTTGAGCCAAAGTGGACTACATGGGAGACGACCAAGGAGGACACCATTGTTGAAAACGAATCATAAAAAAGCAAGACTGGAATATGCCAAACTACATGTTGACAAGCCACAAAGCTTCTGGGAGAATGTCCTGTGGACAGATGAGACAAAAATCGAAGTTTTTGCCAAGGCACATCAGCTGTATGTTCACAGACGAAAAAATGAAGCATATCAAGAAAAGAACACTGTCCCTACTGTGAAACATGGAGGAGGCTCTGTTATGTTCTGGGGCTGCTTTGCTGCGTCTGGCACAGGGTGTCTTGAATCTGTGCAGGGTACAATGAAATCTCAAGACTATCAAGGAATTCTAGAGAGAAATGTACTAGCCAGTGTCAGAAAGCTTGGTCTCAGTCGCAGGTCATGGGTCTTGCAACAGGACAATGACCCAAAACACACAGCTAAAAACACCCAAGAATGGCTAAGAGGAAAAAATTGGACTATTCTAAAGTGGCCGTCTATGAGCCCTGACCTCAATCCTATTGAGCATCTTTGGAAGGAGCTGAAACATGCAGTCTGGAAAAGGCACCCTTCAAACCGGGCACAACTGGAGCAGTTTGCTCATGAGGAGTGGGCCAAAATACCTGCTGAGAGGTGCAGATGTCTCATTGACAGTTACAGGAAGCGTTTGATTGCAGTGATTGCCTCAAAAGGTTGCGCAACAAAATATTAAGTTAGGGGTACCATCATTTTTGTCCATGCCTGTTTCATGAGTTTATTTTTTTACATAATTCTGTTGAAGCATGGTTGAAAAACAATGTCTGACTTTCATTGGTTAACATTTATAGAATTTTTATTTATTATTACTTTTGTCAGATTAAAGTTATTTCTGTGACCATTGTGACTTTTTCTTTCATTGACCAAAGGGTACCAACAATTTTGTCCACGTCTCTATATATATATATCTACGATGTCTTACTTTTAAGGAAAGCCTTCACTCGGCCTACATTGTACAGCAGCGTGAATAGACTTTGGAATGCATTAAAATACATTATAAATAAATATACAGCATCGCTCGGTTAATGAATCTGTACGTGCGCTGAATTAATGAGTTTACTTTTAAATGCTAATGGAATTCTACACATTGTGCACTAATATTCTAAACGATACACTTCATAGATCAAGCTTTGTCGACACCAGACCATAAAACCCATATGTGCTTATTTTTTTTAACATCCCATGCCATTTTTATTTTCCATTTGCTCTTATAATAACACTCTATTCTTCTGGGAAGACTTTTGTCTGGAAATGCATTTTGTGTTTTGAGATTCAGTCCTCCACAAGCGTTTTAATAATGTCAAATATATGTCGAATATATCCTTAAAAAAGACCCCAAACAAATATAGGAATCATCTCTCTTCTGTATAATAAACAAAAAGGCATATTGTAAATATAACCTCTCAAATCTTGATCTGATTAAGCCTGTTATAACATTGTTTTATTAAACGCTTTATAGACAGCTATAGAACCCTGAAATTATAAAGGATATACTGTATATATATGCAGACTCAGGAATATATAATAATACACTGCCTTAAAGATTTATTAAACAGCAAAACAATCCACTCGTATTTAATAAAACGACTGAAATATGAGTAAAGAATGAAGTAATAGTCATTACTGCACATATGCCCTTATATGCCCATAATTATGCCATAAAACGAGGAGCCACGTGATGATGATGTTGCTTCATAAAATCCCAGAACAGAATGCAAAGCCAAAAGCATCCCTGTGAATAAATAAAGAATAAATATGTAAATAAATAAATAAATACTTTTTCTTTGTCTCATGCTGGTGCCTCTGGGCCAATCGTAGCAGCATCCAGTGGGAGAACATGTCTATGTGGTTAAATCGTTATGTCACGCATGAAACGTTCTCCAGGTCATGTCTAAGAGAAAGTGTTGCTTCAAATAAAGTCCATGGGTGTTGATTTGAGTTTGATCAGCTGCCTGAGTTTGGCCTAGCGCTGATCCAGTGTGCTGGTGGAAGGCAGCAGGAGGACCGGCCACAACAAAGCCTCATAAACCAGCAAAGCGAGCGACTGCTTTCCCCCCATGGAATCACTTATAACCACGAAAGGACGGCTGCAGCACACAGGCACGTTGTCAGATTTAATTACTGACAGATTTGCCTTTGAACTAAACTGGAAAAGGAACCACACTTGGTCTGGGGCATGTCTAATAACCAAAATAAATGGCTCAGGAATAATAAAAAAAAGAAAAAAAACAGCTTAGTTGGGTTTTTTTGTTGTTATTGAGAGATTCAGGTGTAAAGAATCCATTTGTGTCTAATATTCATACACAAAACTCTACAGATTTCTGCAACAATGAGCAATTTTCCTAAAAAAAACATGTTATTTACATATTACAACGAGAATATTTGTAGTCTGTGCCTTAGTGAACCAGGATAAGAATGTATTCGTTGATATAAAATTCAAAGCACTTTTATAAGAATAAAAAGACTTGGCTATATTCATTCATTCATTCATCTTCTAGCGCTTTATCCGATCTTCCCTCGGGTCACGGGGAGTCTGTGTCTATCTCAGGCGTCTATGGGTATTAATGGAGGATACACCCTGGATGGAATGCCAACCCATCGCAGGGCACACACACACACACACACACAGATTCATACACTAGGGACAATTTTCCAAGGTGCCAATCAACCTACCGTGCATGTTTTTGGACCGGGGGAGGAAACCAGAGAACCCGGAGAAAAACCCCCTGAGACACGGGGAGAACATGCACAAACTCCACACACACATGACCGAGACGGGAATCGAACCCGGACCCTGGCGGTGTGAGGCGAACGTGCTAACCACTAAACCACCGTGCCCCCTGACTTGGCTATATATCATTTCCTATATATCATTGGTTTTCTTTATGGCCACCGGGGGTGCTGTTGTGCTAAATTCTTCCTAAACAAGGCGAATAAAATCCACAATACATTCTAGAAAATCAAAATCTCACCATCCAAATGGACTTTCAAGTCAACAACACACGCTACACAATCCTCACAATCCTGAGTTTCCCGACTGACATTCAACATTCCGAAAATTCCAATGATAAGTATTTATTACACCATTGTAATTTAACATTTCAATGATTGTTTCATTCCAAAGATTAGCATTCCAACGATCACGCGCATTCCAACGACTGGCACGAAGCGAAAATGTATTACTGAGCGGCATTACGAGCATTATTACAAACATTTTATTTGTATATTTAATGTTGTGAATGTCAGAGCAAACAAGTTATCGCTTACACTACAGCAGCTATTATAACTATATATTATTATATCTAGTGTTTCCTTCTTAGAATTTCAGTTTTTCAAAGCACTAACACTGGAGACTCCTTCCTTAAATGTTAAAAATACCCTTATCAGTGTTTATACTGCCATCTAAAGGTCTATTTTTAGAATTTTTTTTTATCATTTGGTTTGGATACTATTAAGAAACTTGGACAAGAAATGAGAAGTTGCATTAGTAAAACATTCCGCTCGGAGAATTTCCATAATAACGTTATTAAAGCCGATAGTAGCTTAGTGTTTAGCACGTTCGCCTCACACCGCCAGGGTCCGGGTTCGATTCCCGTCTCGGCCATGTGTGTGTGGAGTTTGTGCATGTTCTCCCCGTGTCTCAGGGGGTTTTTCTCCGGGTTCTCCGGTTTCCTCCCCTGGTCCAAAAACATGCACGGTAGGTTGATTGGCATCTTGGAAATTTATCCCTAGTGTATGAATGTGTGTGTGTGTGTGTGTGTGTGTGTGTGTGTGTGTGTGTGTGTGTGTGTGTGTGTGTGTGTGTGTGTGTGTGTGTGTGTGTGTGTGTCCCTGAGATGGGTTGGCATTCCATCCAGGGTGTATCCTGCATTAATACCCATAGACGCCTGAGATAGACACAGACTCCCCGTGACCCGAGGGAAGATCGGATAAAGCGCTAGAAGATGAATGAATGAATGAAAATGTCCATCATTCACTGAATCTTTGTGGAAACCACATGAAACCACATTTACTCCAACTCTTTTGCAGAAATGATTATGTAATAATACTGGATGATTAATACGCACAGGCCGAGTTTTTAAAAGTACATTCAGGAATAGTGATGGAAATTCTCTACAACTGCTTTGAAACTCAAACGTCCAAACAAATGAAGCCTCTCCCTCCATCATTTACACGTTCATCAGCCTGGACCTTCAGCAACCCCGTCTCACCCTAGTGACCTGATAAAACCCTTCCATCTGTTTACCCCATTCACAAAATCTCTATATATCTTGTTTATATAAAGTATTCGTGAATATTCTCCGTTTCTATGCATTGTATTTGTAAAGAGCTTTTTAAAGAAAGATTGTTCTTTATATATATATATATATATATATATATATATATATATATATATATATATATATATATATGGGGGATTCATTCATCATTTCATTCATTCATTCATTCATCTTCTAGCGCGCTTTATCCGATCTTCCCTCGGGTCACGGGGAGTCTGTGTCTATCTCAGGCGTCTATGGGCATTAAGGCAGGATACACCCTGGATGGAATGCCAACCCATCTCACACACACACACACACACACACACACACATACACACACACACACATTCATACACTAGGGACAATTTTTCCAAGGTGCCAATCAACCTACCGTGCATGTTTTTGGACCGGGGGAGGAAACCGGAGAACCCGGAGAAAAACCCCCTGAGACATGGGGAGAACATGCACAAACTCCACACACACATGGCCGAGACGGGAATCGAACCCGGACCCTGGCGGTGTGAGGCGAACGTGATAACCACTAAACCACCGTGCCCCCTGGTGAAATTCAGGCTTTCACTAAAAAAATTAATGTGCATAAACAGACTCTAAATACAAGCAACTTTCATCATGCAAATAATAACATTATGTTTCTTCAATCATGAACAATATAAAAATATCTTTATATGTCAAATTTCTTACATTGTTGTTTGGAAGATTTGTGATTTGTCGATTACAAACAGCACGACGCTGAAACTTCTGAGGAAAAACGATTGTTTTCTTGTTTGTTTGTTTTTTTGCGTTGTTTATGCGATAATGTTACTGTGTAAGGCTGCAGATATGCAACGCAATCTAATGATTGTTTGATGGATAAAAACATCTTATCATGTTGATGGAATGTCGGATTGCGTAATGCAGCAGCGGTAGATTAGATTGAATCGGATATAAAAAAAAAAAAAGCGCCAATATCGCATTTCTCAGAGAATGAGGCTACAATTAACGCAGCATTCCACATCGGCAGGAAGCATTTCCTGTTTGGATATCTGGGATTGAAGATATTCCATCAAAAAAGGAAAAAGGCGTAGGAAGTGCCAAGCTGATAGGATTTTCTTCGGTGTTTATGTTTCCTTATAACTCTATCCATCTGCAAGGAAATGTTTATGTTTGTTTTCATTCATACATATCAAATAAAGCTTATATCATCCTTTGTGCTGTTTTACTTTCATGATAAAAAAAAAAGAACATTATCTGGGTGGCAGTTCGGGATGAGTCATTTACACATATGGGGTAAAAAAAGCGACTATTAAACTGTATCCAGTCAGGAACATGTTATAATAAAAAAATATTAGATATTATCACAATAATCAATAAATACGTTATTTATGAATGTACAGTACTGACGCCTTCTGATTCGCATCGCTGCGCCAGCAGGGGGCGCATTGCACCATGTCGGTAGATGCTTCATTCATTCATTCATTCATCTTCTAGCGCTTTATCCGATCTTCCCTCAGGTCACGGGGAGTCTGTGTCTATCTCAGGCGTCTATGGGTATTAAAGCAGGATACACCCTGGATAGAATGCCAACCCATCACACACACACACACACACACACACACACACACACACACCACACACACACACATTTACGGGGGAGAGGGAAAAAGGAGAGAAAAACGGCATTCACACACATTCATACACTAGGGACAATTTTCCAAGGTGCCAATCAACCTACCGTGCATGTTTTTGGACCGGGGGAGGAAACCGGAGAACTCGGAGAAAAAACCCCCTGAGGCTCCACACTCCACACACACATGGCCGAGACGGGAATGGAACCCTGGCGGTGTGAGGCGAACGTGCTAACCACTAAACCACCGTGCCCCCCTCGTAGATGCTTCAATGTTTCTTTAATGTATTGTTCCAGATGTGACTTGCATCATCCCAGGTTACGGAGATGCACATCCTTAATGTGTCGCTTATAATATTACATTCCATTTTGCTCCGTCTCATAAAGCTGCTGTCAAAGGTGTTGAAACACAACCCAGTTTCCGTGTTATAGTCACGATATGTAACGTATACGAACGAATAGGTCAAATGTCGTGAATATATCACGGAATGGCGTGAGATTGGGTTGGAAAACAACTTCATTTCCCTG
>JACRUU010000006.1:17387254-17422254 GCA_030449085.1 Kryptopterus vitreolus | reverse complement strand
TTAGAGGTTAAGCCTTTACCGTTAAGGTATTGGCCTCTGGACCAGAAGATCGCAGGTTCAAACTTCACGACCACCAAGCTGCCACTAGTGGGGCCCTTGAGCAAGGCCCTTAACCCTCAATTGCTCAGTTGTAAGTCGCTCTGGATACGGGCGTCTCCCAAATGCCATAAATGTAAATGTAAGTCATTATTAGAGTGTATATGTTTTTCAAATTTTTTTCATATAATCACCTTTATCGTACACTATCTATCTATCTATCTATCTATCTATCTATCTATCTATCTATCTATCTATCTAACTAATCCAGGATTTAAGGATCAGCTCTGGCAACCCGGCCTCGTTTTACCTGCATACCTGGAGGTAATCTCTGTAAAAGACGCGCCTTCACTTCCTCCTCCGTGTCCTACACCTTTATGACACCTATAACTACCGTAATGACACGCCTACGCGCGCACCCGCGCTCTCTTCGAACGTGTTTACCTGCCCACCTGCCCGGGTCACGTGACCACGTGCTCCTTCGGTGTTGCGGGTTCACAGAGACGCAGGAATCGCCGCGGAATGTGAACAGAACCAGAAAAGGGTTCGGGTTTATTTCGATGTGAAAGCAGGTCGGGTTTTATTTTAGTCGTCGGCTGGGAAGAAGAGAAAGAAAGGAGGAGAGGAAAAGAAAGGAAAAGACGCCTCGTTCAGCCGGTTTTTCAGGTTTCCTCCCGTGCGCCAGGTACAGGAAGGTGGAGGTGGAGGTACAGCGGGTGGAGGGAAGGCAGAGCAGGCGGTTGGAGACGGACCGAGGAGGTGGACAGCATGAACCACTAATAACCGGATTTTTAGTCTCCGGACGTTAAAAATTCTCCTTTAAAGAAAAGGTAAGATTTCGGAAACACTTTCTTATCTTCTATAATACGTTCTTTCATTGTCCTAGACTGGGAAATGTCTGTGGGCAGGTCGGCTAACTGACTGTAGCATCTCCCTCAAAACTCTCCACTCTTTTTATTTCTATTTATTTCCACATATTTACCACAAAAAAAGTCGCATTTTGAACCGAAGAGTAAAAAAAATATTTCTTTCAATAGAAACGTTTTGGGAGTGACTTTGGGAAACTGTAACAAAAACCTGACAGCCAGTTTTATCAACTAACAAGAAATAATGTAAAATAATATATGTAAAATAATGATTTAAAATAATATATGTTAGAAATTCTGTACACTATATGGCGGAATGAATAGGACATCCAGAGTTCTCGGTGAGGCAGAGATAAACATTAGGGCTGAGATGTATAGATTTATACGTATAGAAAAAAATCTAATTTAGCGGTGTGTAAAAAAATAAATGCATATTATTTTAATCCCACCGCAATTCCGGATCAATTTGAATCGGTACACAATTTCTGGACATGGATTCATTGGACGCTGTTGTACGGGATTGTATGGGAATGTTGTGTGTTCATGCACTGATGATCTCAACAACACACACACACACACACACACACACACACACACACACACACACACACACGCTTGTATTTGCATTCCTGGGAATGTCCTCTAACGTAAATGTATAAATCTAAATGAAAGAATAAGGATCAGCTCAACTTGGAATTTCTGTGTATTTATTTATTTATTTTTATTATTTTAATTTAATGAAATCTCAGCAAGAATCACTTTTTTTATTCCACGCGTTTAATTGAAATAATCCCGGCTATGCGTGTTTTTCCACGGACCTGCATTATCCTGTCACCACGTCACACATTAACGCTAACTGAAGCTTGCTTTTAAAGCTGATGTACGCACTTCAGGACGCGTCTTCTCATCGTGCGTCAAAGGCCATTTTTGCTTAAATATACATACCTAATATAAACTTTAGCTTTGCAAGTTGAACGAGGAGCAAAAGTGTGTTTTTTTTCTCACTCTTTCTTTCCTCCATTATCTGTAAAGTGGCTTGTTTTTTTTTTCTAGGCAAATTTTATTTGAATAAAATAATACCAACCTTCACAACAACGATGTCATTTTTTATACAAATAAAATAATATAAAAAAAACCACAAAGTATTCATTAAGGCCTGCTCTGAGTACTATATATGTATATATATATATATATATATATATATATATATATATATATATATATATATATACACACAAATATATTTATAAATACATTTTTAAAAATGTGAACAAACAGGTTGCTATAATATGTATTGTGTGTTATCTTTAAACGTGATGATTGGAATAGTCGGCCATGTTTGAGCCACACCCTCGTCTCCAGTTTCTGCCCAGCCCGGGTTCTTTTAATCTTTAATGGTGGATCAAGAAGGCATGAAAAGACACAAACGCATGTCAAAACGCACGAACGAACGTCTTTGAGGCTTATTATAATATTTTGTACCATAATCATGTGTTTGTAAGGACACGTAGTTCGTTGTGCAGTAGTTTTTAAAGCAAACAGAGAGACCCCATTATCCGGGTTACGCTCGGCTGTTTTCGCAACACACCTTGGCGTGCAGTGTGTGTGTGTGTGTGTGTGTGTGTGTGTGTGTGTGTGTGTGTGTGTGTGTGTGTGTGTGTGTGTGTGGGAGTGGGATCTATACACAGCCAAGCCTGTTAGAACATGTCTCTCGTTTTCCCAGGTTTAAACAATCACATGGTCAGACGTTTCTGAACGTTTCGCGTGACCTTTACAGGAGAGTTGAGTCAAATACATGTATAAACGGAAAACAAACACGTTTAGGGTTGCTTAGTTTCGCCTCTATCCGATCATGCTACACAGAGGGCTGTTTATACTGCTTTATCCAGTAGATAGACTTAACATTGTTTTCATAATTTTACTCGTTACATAAAAGTTTTCTACCGATATGCAGAATCAAATGATCAGGTATAAGTGAGAGTTTTATTTGTCCCACAGTGTGGAAATATCACAGATTGAGTACATCGCTCATATCCAGTAATCCGTGAAAATGCCCCAAAGTTTACTTTAGTTGTTTTTTTTTTTTTATTCGTACTTGTTAATGTTTAAATGATGAATAATGTTTCACTTACGTACTATTCTACTAATGTTACAAAAGGGAGCTTTTAAAAAAAAATATGATCATATCGGAAAAATTGATAACTTTTCCAACACCGCTAATATGTCCCCTTATCCCTCTATAATTCAAATAGCGTTTTTGTTTTTGTTTTAATGGTCCAGTTTTAGTATGAGACGAGGAATTATGTCGTTAATGAGTCAGATGAGTCTTTGGTTAAAGGTATAACTTCTTTCAATTGAAGCGAAAGCCAAAAAAAAGTTACACTGGGAGGGACGTTTATAGCTGCTATAATTTACTCGATTTGTTGTTGTTGACCATTTTGTTGTTGTTGACTGTCAATCAGAAGCGTGCCATTCTTTAATTTGAATTTTTTTAATAAATTTGCCAATAATTTTATGGCTAATACGTCGTCGATCTTTTGCCCTCGGTGTCGTGTTTAATCTTGTAAAGTCATGAACATTTGACATGACACTAATTTATCCTGTACCTGTAAAGAAGTGCGATAATATCAGTGTACAGTAAATTCGCCATGTGATGTTCAGGAAAAAGGATATGTGGGAGGATATCAGGGAAGGCTGTGATGCATGTGACTCCAAAACCAGTCTTGTGGGATCCTGCAGGAAAAATAGCATCGATCTGTCTGTCTGTCTGTCTGTCTGTCTGTCTATCTATCTTGCTTTCTTACCTGCTTTCTTTCTTTTTTTATTGCTTGATTTCTATCTTTATTTCTTTGTTTCTTTCAGTCTTTGTTTCTTTCCTTGTTTCTATCTATCTATCTATCTATCTATCTATCTTGCTTTCTTACCTGCTTTCTTTTTTTTCTTTATTGCTTGCTTTCTATCTTTATTTCTTTGTTTCTTTCAGTCTTTGTTTCTTTCCTTGTTTCTATCTATCTATCTTGCTTTCTTTCTTTCTTTTTTGCTTTCTTTCTTGATTTTTCTTGCTTTCTTTCATTAGTGTCTGCTTTCTTTCTTGCTTTCATACCTGTTTTCTTGTTTTCTTTCTTTATTTCTTGTTTGTTTCTTTTTTAAATGTATTTCTTACTTTTTCTTGCCTTCTTGCTTTCCTTCTTGTCCAGTTGTTTTGTAGCTTGATGGGGTTTTGATTGTTTTCCTCCTAATCATTTTTTGAAGCCAACGTTTTCGTCTTGGTTTTGTCTGTCTGCTTCTTTTCCTTGCGGGTTTTTGTTCTTTAATCAGAAAAGTGAAGAAAATTCTCGACATCATCTTTTTATTTACGAATTATTCTCGGTAAACTGAATGTAAAGGAGAAGACGGAGCTGGAATACATTGTGACCCTGCGAACTCCGTGTCCCGGCGATCATGGCGATCATGTCGAGACCAGCGCCCCCTACCTAAACGCTACTGCAAACCGATGTCGGCGATGTTTCCATTCCCTGTTTGGAAACGTCTTGAGGAAGAGTTCATGGTGTTGAGATCTTTCCCAGCGTCGCCGTGTGGGACGTGCCGGACACACAAATCCGATGCCCCTCCTCAAAACGTACAGGACTTAAAGGCACTGCTGTTCACGTCTTGGTGTCAGGTACCACATCACGCCGTCTTCATGTCCGCGTGGGTCCGAGCTGATTTGGAGGTGCTAAGGGAATTTACACAACATTAGGCAGGTGGATTTACTGGTCTAGCTGAATAATGTGTTTGTGTTTGTGTTTGTTTAATGATTGTGGTGTTATTCCTCTCTGACCTTCTTCGTTATAAGTATTTTTAACATCTAAATATGACGTATATTTACTGCATTGGTGAAATTGTTTACACATTTGAATGTTTCTGTATTTTCTAGATAACTTTTTTTTATTTGTAAATGGTGTATTTTCGCTGTAATATAGAGTATGTTTTTTGCGTGCGGGAGGAAAAGTGTTGCATGAGTGTTTGAGTTGACTTTGTCTCGCTGTTGACGTGTTTCTGCTTGACAGGAGATCATTTGGTTTCTAAAGCAGTTTCACCTCCTAGAAAATACGGCCCGTAGTTCCGCCTCCCGCGACCCGGTGACGCTTCCTACGAAAAGAGACGCGCATAATCCGATTTGCATATTTGTTCATGGTGCAATCCTGATATATGTCTCTGACAGTTATGGAAAACAGGAGTGAAGCTGCAGGGAGAGAACGTAATGAACGCTATGCTACATCCTCATGTCTTTTATTTATTTATTTGTTTTTAGTGACTCGGATCGATGGATGTAGAATTAGCATTTTGGGGCTCGGTGCGTAACACTCTACAGCACATGGGTGTGTGTCTGCTGGCGGGTTGCGTAACCGCGTTTCGTTTGTAGTCATTGTGAGCTGCTTTATGGAATGTCTTTATGAAGCGACGCAATCTTTCATTCCATGTGCTTTTTCCTGCTTATGAAAGCGTTCGGGTTCTTATTGTCACTTATCTTTCGTTCTTGCTTTCTTACCTGCTTTCTTTCTTTTTTTCTTCATTGCTTGCTTTCTATCTTTATTTCCTTGTTTCTTTCCTTGTATCTATCTATCTATCTTTCTCTTTCTTTCTCATTGCTTGCTTTATATCTTTATTTCCTTGTTTCTTTCTTGTATCTATATATCTATATTGCTTTCTTGCTTACTTTCTTTCTTTTTTTTGGATCCTTTCTATCTTTCTTTCTTTCTTTCTATTGCTGTTTTAGCTTTTTGGTTTCTTTCTTTGTTTCTTTTCTTTGTTCTCTTCTTGTTTTTTCTTTCTTGTTTTTTTTTTTTTTTTTTTTTTTTTTTTTTTTTTTTTTTTTTTTTTTTTGTTTTTTTTTTTTTCTTTTTTTTTTTTCTTTTACAGGTTTCTTTCTTGTTTTCTTTCTCTCTTTCTTGTTTTCTTTCTTTCTTTCTTTTTTCTTTTTTCTTTTCTTTTTTCTTTCTTTCTTTCTTTCTTTCTTTTCTTTCTTTCTTTTTTCATACCTGTTTTCTTTCTCTCATTCTTGTTTTCTTTCTTTCTTTTGTTTTCTTTCTTTCTTTCTTTCTCTCTCTCTTTCTTTCTTTCTTGTTTTCTTTCTTTCTTTTTTTCTTTCTTTCTTTCTTGTTTTCTTGTTTTCTTTCTTTATTTCTTCTTTGTTTCTTTTTTAAATGTATTTCTTACTTTTTCTTGCCTTCTTGCTTTCCTTCTTGTCCAGTTGTTTTGTAGCTTGATGGGGTTTTGATTGTTTTCCTCCTAATCATTTTTTTAAGCCAACGTTTTCGTCTTGGTTTTGTCTGTCTGCTTCTTTTCCTTGCGGGTTTTTGTTCTTTAATCAGAAAAGTGAAGAAAATCCTCGACATCATCTTTTTATTTACGAATTATTCTCGGTAAACTGAATGTAAAGGAGAAGACGGTGATGTTATGTTAAATAAAGAGTCGCAGGTGTGACGGCGGTTCAGGGACGCGCATGCTGGCGTTTAGACGTGGCGGCGTCGGTATCATGTCATCGTATCATTTGTGGTCAATCTGCGACGGACAAGCGACAGTGTTGCTACATCATGCTACTTAACGTAGCGCCCTTCGTGTCTCTTTTGTTTAGTAAAATGCACCTTTTTCCCTGTGGACATCACATCCAAATGGCAAAACCCCAGGCATCTGGTCAAGACTTTCCCATTTGAATTTGCTGAGTCGTAAAGCAAATGTGTGCAGATTTGCATCAATCTGGTGAATAGCAAAGTAGATCGTCACAGGGAGTCTTCGGTACGAGCTTCGGCCATGGTTTGTGCTGAAAAACAGAAATCTCACAATATTTATTCAGTATAGGTTTTATTCCTTTAAAGGAAGGTCATTCCTGTTATCTTTTATTTACATTCCCGCAACACAACAATGGGGAATTGACTTATTTAAATAAAAAAAAATAATCCACTGATTTGTTTTTGAGGGTATAAATTCCCAGATAAATCAGATTAGATTAGATAGATTAGATTAAATAGAGTGCTAAAATAATATACATGTTTATATTAATGCTTTTAATTCCATGTGCATGTATGGAAACGCTAATGTATTTGAATATAGCTGGAATTCCACTATAAACCTGTTATAGAAACACCTTTCCATCAAAATAGAGAAATAAAGTACAGCTTGTTGGCAGCTCCTGCTTTTCTTCTCTGTACATACGCAGCAGTGGACAGGAGGAGGAGGAGGAGGAGAACGAGTGAAGTCCGCTACGCATGACGAAGCATTGAGAGAGCACATTAGAAAGGGGCTTTATGCCCATCTACCCCCATGTGGGGTTTCAGTTTCACAGCAAGAGCCTGGTTTCATACAGTCTCTCTCGCCCTGTTCGCCCCCCCACTGTTCCCTACACCACTACCACTGCTCAAGGTGGGGCTGTGAGATGGGTTCGCCCACCCCCACCCCCGCTGGCTTTATGCTCTGTGTGAGGTAGGGCAGGTTGTGTTAGGAGTCGCTCAGCCTCGACCCACTTAAATGTTTTCCTGTAATAGTAGGACTGCCGGAAAACCGAGCGTTCGTTTTATTATTGTGATAAAGAAGACGGGAAATAAAGATGGAAAAAATATATGAAAATATATGAAAAAAAAAAAATATATATATATATATATATTTCAAAAAAAAAAAAAAAAAAAGGGGGGGCACGGTGGCTTAGTGATTCGCACGTTCGCCTCACACCGCCAGGATCCGGGTTCGATTCCCGTCTCGGCCATGTGTGTGTGGAGTTTGCATGTTCTCCCCGTGCCTCAGGGGGTTTTTTCTCCGGGTTCTCCGGTTTCCTCCCCCGGTCCAAAAATATGCACAGTAGGTTGATTGGCACCTTGGAAAATTGTCCCTAGTGTGTGAATGTGTGTGTGTGTGTGTGTGTGTGTGTGTGCCCTGCGATGGGTTGGCATTCCGTCCAGGGTGTATCCTGCCTTAATGCCCATAGACGTCCCCAAACCCCGTGGGTAAATTGGTACCGAGGCCGCACAGAATCATTATTTCCGTTGTATTATTTATCTGATTCTGAACCAGGTTTTATTTGGGAAATTTACCCTTTTTTTTTTTTAACCAAATTTTTCTTTGCCACACTTGATCCGAGTCTCTGTCGTGACTCCGGTTTATCATCGTCTCGTACCTGCAATACAGAGTCCTGTAAAGTGTAAAGATGTTTTAGTAAAATCCGGAGGTGTATGAGATGAGAATAATCCTTTTCGAAACTCGCTCTTGTTATTTCTACGCTCATCAAACGACACACATCTAAAGAATGACAAACACTTCAGGTGACATTTGGTTTTAAATATGCATGACCTTTTAACTCGAGCATGGATGCGTCTTTTTTTTTTTTTTTTTTTTTTTTTTGACGCATTTGTTTTTCCGGCGGCTTGATTTTGCAATGCACCAAAATCAGGCAGGACGAGTCGAACGAGCAGAGCAGATAGTTCCATGCCAAGGTTTTCCTGTGCGATTTAGTTACGGAAATACGCAAAAAAGACATAAAATGGTGGTTCTAATGTGCTGGGAGGTCTTATTCAATTTTACTCCGATTGTATTCTTTATTTATATTGTCATGTGATTGATTTATTATTAAAGGCAAAGCAATAGCATCAGAACATAATTATTGTAATTATTCAAATTTATTAATAACAATATAACAATAATGTATAGTTAACGCATGGAAAGGCAAAAATGCCCCCAAAAAAAGAAGATAAGGATAATTAAATAAATATGTAAAGGAATCCGTGTCCTCCAGAACCGATTGCATTTTAATATCCAATTGGACCCCTTTTCCAATCATGAGACGCACCAAACGCGAGGAGTTTGTTTCCATGGAGATTTTGCAACCCGGAATCCTCTATGAATATTTTTTCCGATCTGGAATGAGAAAAAAAAAAAAAACAAAACAAAAAAAAAACAAAGCTATTAAAACGTTGACATTCGTTCTCGATGTTCAATATGTTTGTCAGTAGGTATCGCCTTACTGTCGGAATTTGCATGGAAGCGATTTCGTGTGGCAAAGCTCCCTTCTGTTTATCAGCACGTTTCTTATGTTTCTATTTTTAGCACCTGAACCTGTGTGTGTGTGTGTGTGTGTGTGTGTGTGTGTGTGTGTGTGTGTGTGTGTTTGTATTGGGGGTGTGGGGGTTGTTTGTACGCATTTCCATTTTGCCACACACACACTCTGGGTGTGGCATCTCTGTCGGCGTCACCACCACCACCACCACCTCCATCACCTCCACCATCACCACCGCTGCTGCTGCGGCCAATTATCATCGCGTCTAATTTACCTACATCAAGTTTATGTCAACAAGGAATAAATCCTTATTTTTATGTTTGCATGACAGAAACTTGACCATATATTACAAACCGTATAGCCATAATGATCAGAGAGTGAATTCACCGATTTGAGATGTGGTGAAAGGATTTAAAATAATCATCATAATAATAATAATAAAATGTTATTTTATTAATAATTCAATATTGATAATTGTAAAGTGTTGAGGACAAACAAACTTCTCCTTCTGTGTAATTCTATTTTTGTGTTTTAGTGTTTAATCGGTGTTTCTGTACTCCTGCTAAAAATGTGCCTTCACGGCGTTTTCGGAGCGACTTGGGAAATTGAGGCTTGCTCAAGCGCCCACTAGTGGCAGCATGGTGGTAGTGGTGGTGGTTGTGGTGTTGGGATTTGAACCTGTGCGTCTTTTAACCACTGAGCGATCGCCTAAACCGCGTTATATACGAGACACGCGGTGTTGCCTCGGGTCCCGCACTCGTTCACCGAATTAGAAAAACGAACATGCGTCGGTTTCATTGTTTTTTTTTGTTTTGTTTTATTTTTATTTGTACAGCGAATTATTTATTAACAACAACAAAAGAGTGTATAAATGTGTTCCTTATAATTGTGATCCATAACGAGCGATCCAGTTTTCCAATTCCATGATTATTGAGGTGTTTGAGTGATGTAGTACATGTCGTATAGCAGACTGGTGAATATTAATTCCGGTCCAAATCCATCCTCCTGAATTTCTTCATTCATCATCGTATTGATCCTTACACACTTTGGAATTATGCTGGATGATCGTTACGCATATTTGGGAGAATCAATCGTAATATCTGTATGAATATTGATGTTTTCTGGATATGGATATATTTCCTAAACATGGATTCGCGGATTAAATTAGGAATTCTACAGTGGGTTTTTTTTTTTTGGACGCGTTTTTGCATTTCTTTCCTCCGAATGTGTCCAGAAACGTCCGAATATTAAATGTCGGAAGGGGGTGAAAAATAAAGACGGATTTCTGCGGCCTCCGGAAAAGCGCGGAGTGTTGGTACGGACAGGATCGACGAGATGAAGGCGGAGTGAACAACATTCCAAACGTGTTTATTAGCAGACACGAATTGCCTGCTTGAGATGTTTTGCTCTTGTTTCTGGCTCGTCGCTCAGGAAAAGTTCCAACGGCGTCAGACGAGACCGATTACAGATCTTTATTTGGTCATGTGATTAAAATGATGAACGATTATAGATAACCATATGAACCAATGTTGGCTGAGAACAGGATCGTGTTGTTTTTTTTGTTGTTGTTTTTGTTTGTTTTCTAGACCTTTTTTCTGGACCCTTTGTTTCCCCCAGAAAGGTCCATCTAAAAAGAGCTCAATACAGGTGTGTAATAGGAGAACAGGGGAATTGGCTTTTCCCACGGCAGAGCTGACATTTTCCACAACGAGAGACTCTGTTCGACCCCCCCCCCCCCCCCCCCCCCCAACCCCCCCCCCTGAATGCAAACCCCCTAACCCCCCCCCCACCCCCCCGCCCCCCCCCCCCCCCCCCCCCCCCCCCCCCCCCCTGCGTGAACAAAGCGCTTAAATATTGTAAGACCTTTATTAAATAAGCAAAGCCAATTCATTAAATAGACCTGCGCAGCATGGAGACGAGTTTCACCTGCACTCCAAACGCTGAAGATGCTCGACATTTCACTTCAAACAGGAGCTTGGAAAACATCAGCCGATTGCGTCACTTTGTTTTTTTTTTTTACATATATGCAGAAAGCGACCCGGTCACTTGTGATTCATTTGCATCGTGTTTCTCAAAACTGAAATGGTTTTCAGAGGAACGTCGTGGCTGCTCGAACCCACAGCCGCGTTTCCGGAGGCCAAAACGGGAAATCTCATATCGCGCTGACGTTGGAGATAAGAAATTGGATAATGGGAATTTCTCGATGTTGCATCACTTAAAAGTAAACATATTAGGATTAACTACTTATTGTCAATAGGAGCAGTACATTTTACAATCATAGGGTTTATATGTTAAGGTTTTATGTATGTGTATATATATATATATATATATATATATATATATATATATATATATATATATATATATATATATATATATATATATATATATATATATATATATATATATGTGTATGTATGTGTATATATATATATATATATATATATATATGTGTATACATATATATATGTGTATGTATCTTCTCTCTGTATATATGTGTGTATATATATGTATATATATATATATATATATATATATATATATATATATATCTCTATATATATATATATATACAAAAATGTAATAATAATATGTACAATACAAAAATGACAAACACTTCAGGACTTGCAAACTTTTATTGTCCTTTAAACTATACGAAGATGGAAATCCTTTATTCTTAAGGCACGTATTTTGCAGCTTTAAATACCAAAATACAAGGATTTAGTTAAATGTGGTTCTCTAATAGCATTATATATTTGGTCATATCACCCCAATGATTCATACTATTCACTGCCTTTGGGGCATTTTGATCAAATATAACTTGTTCGACTTTGGTGCAAAATAAATTTCCTCTTTATTGGAGTCGTAACGTTTCGGTTTCACCTTCTCTCTCTTTCTTTTTAGCTCGAAAGCAACCGTTCAAGATGAGTCGCCCTCGTGTGGACTCGGAGGACTCCCTGACGCCCGATGATGAGGTGATGCCATACAGCGATGACGAGACTGACGATGAGGTGGAACCGGAGGACGTAGAGGTGCAGCCGAGCGCCCCTGCTGTGGAACCCGGTTAGTGTCTCTGTAGAGATAGATGGAGAGATAGATGGAGAGATAGATAGATAGATGGCGAGAGAGATAGATAGATGGATAGAGAGAGATAGATGGAGAGATAGAAGATGGATGAGATTAGATGGAGATAGAGAGATAGATAGCTGCATAGATAGATAGCGATAGATGATAGAATCGCTGGGAGATAGCTCTGATCGAGGGGATAGAGAGATGAGAGATCGAGAGAGATATCGATAGAGCGATGGAGAGAGAGAGAGAGAGAGAGAGAGAGACAGGGAGAGAGAGAGAGAGAGAGAGAGACAGACAGACAGGGAGAGAGAGGGACTTAGAGACAGAGACATGGATAGACAGACAGACAGAGACAGACAGACAGACAGACAGACAGGGAGAGAGACAGACAGACAGACAGAGAGACAGACAGACAGACAGACAGGGAGACAGACAGACAGACAGACAGACAGGGAGAGACAGACAGACAGACGACAGACAGACAGACAGGGAGAGAGACAGACAGACAGACAGGGGACAGGGAGGAGACAGCAGACAGACAGGGAGAGACAGACAGACAGACAGACAGGGAGAGAGACAGACAGACAGACAGACAGGACAGACAGACAGACAGACAGACAGACAGACAGACGAGACATGGACAGACAGACGACAGACAGGAGACAGACAGACAGACAGGGAGACCAGACAGACAGACGGGAGACAGACAGACAGACAGGGAGAGAGACAGACAGACAGACAGGGAGAGAGACAGACAGACAGACAGACTGGGGAGAGAGACAGACTGGGGAGAGAAGATAGATAGATAGATATATAGATAGATAGAATGGGGAGAGAGATAGATAGATAGATCGATAGATAGATAGATAGATAAGATAGATAGATAGATATAGATGATAGATCGCTAGATAGATAGATAGATAGATAGATAGATAGATCGATAGAGATGGGGAGGAGAGAGATAGCTAGATAGATAGATAGATAGATAGAATGGGCGCGCTAGCTAGATAGATAGATCGAGAGATAGATAGATGATAGATAGATAGATAGATAGATAGATAGATAGATAGATCAGATAGATAGATAGATAGATAGATAGATAGATAGATAGATAGGGACATAGAGACGATAGATAGATAGATAGATAGATAGATAGATAGATAGATAGATAGATAGATAGATAGATAGAATGGGGAGAGAGAGATAGATAGATAGATAGATAGATAGATAGATAGATAGATAGATAGATAGAATGGGGAGAGATAGATAGATAGATAGATAGATAGATAGAATGGGGAGAGAGAGAAATATAGAATATGCAAATTGTAAATGTTAAATGCGAAAGCCTCTTCATGCATTAAACTCATTATCTTTTGAATCATTATGGTTTAAAAACATTAAACGTTTTTATTCTTTTTATCTCTTTTATTTTGCCTGATTATAGAAACAGGATGGAAGGTCAAAACGAACGACAGAGATTTTTGCAACCTTCCCGAATTCAAGAAGAAGTCGTTTTTGTGCTTCAAGAAGAGCAAGTACTCTGTAAGTGCACCTTTTTAAACCTGCTGGGTCGTGAACGAGTGGTCTGTGTGTGTGTGTGTGTGTGTGTGTGTGTGTGTGTGTGTGTGTGTGTGTGTGTGTGTGTGTTTGAATTTGCATGTATTCTTTTTTTTTTTAAATATTCTTTTTTTGTTGCTTTATTGTTGATCTTATTCTACACAACGTATTGAATTTGACTCACATGACCGAAGCTGTGTTTATGTTTTTGATTGTTCAGGTTGTTTTTTCTTTTCTTTTCTTTTCTTTTTTTTTCCCTCCTTCATTCTCAGCATGACGCCACAAATGCAAAGCATTTTACGCAACGAAATGCAAACAGCAGCGATTTTGCAACTGATTTCTTTTTTTTTTTAATCAACAGTCAACAGCGATGAATAATCACATCTTAATATCTAACTGAGAATTACGTGTAATTATTGCGGTTTATTTATTTATGACATTTTTTTTACGACGTATTATAATTATGCAATACGTAGTTTTTTTGCGTAAAAAATAGAAAAAAAACTCGTCCAGGCTGTTCCTGGTGTTGTGTCAGATAAAACGCTGGACTGTTTCAGGTGTGTGTTTCCTGCTCAACTGGAATGTTTAAACACTCATCATTTACCGTCTTAAATAATCCTGTTTACACTCGCTGTGACTCCGCCTCTCGCGTATCCGTGACGACGACGTAACGCGCATCTTCTAACCCGTTTATATATTTGTGTTCTTTGTGTTGCAGGGAAATGCCATCAGGACGTACAAGTACAACGTCTTCACCTTCCTGCCCCTGAACTTATTCGAGCAGTTCAAAAGAGCGGCCAATTTCTACTTCCTGGTGCTGCTGATTCTGCAGGTACGACTCGCTCGCACGCTTTACAATCGCCTTTACGTGATACACAGATTATTTTATTTCTGTTCTCTCTAATAATTAGTGTCATAATTGAGGCAGATGAAGGATTACTTTCTTTATGGATTCAGAAATAATTATAATGAATAGTTTCTAATATACTGTGATAGGTTGGCATTCCATCCAGGGTGTATCCTGCATTAATGCCCATAGACGCCTGAGATAGACACAGACTCCCCGTGACCCGAGGGAAGATCGGATAAAGCGCTAGAAGATGAATGAATGAATGCGTTTCTAATATATATATATATATATATATATATATATATATATATATATATATAAAATACTCTGTGCTTTTATATAATAATATTATTCATTCATTCATCTTCTAGCGCTTTATCCGATCTTCCCTCGGGTCACGGGGAGTCTGTGTCTATCTCAGGCGTCTATGGGCATTAATGCAGGATACACCCTGGATGGAATGCCAACCCATCACACACACACACACACACACACACAACACACACACATTCATACACTAGGGATAATTTTCCAAGGTGCCAATCAACCTACCGTGCATGTTTTTGGACCGGGGGAGGAAACCGGAGAAAAACCCCTGAGCTGAGACACGGGGAGAACATGCACAAACTCCACACACACATGACCGAGACGGGAATCGAACCCGGACCCTGGCGGTGTGAGGCGAACGTGCTAATCACTAAACCACCGTGCCCCCCAGATAATAATATTATAATATAATTTTTTTTTTTGCTGTGAATATAATAACAATGATGTACATGAGGTTAAATCTCAGCCCCGCCTTTCTCCTGCCTCTGGGTGTGTGATCAAAACCCTCCGATTCTCAGTTATACAAATAAAATAATCGTAAATACAAATAAGATCAGTGTAAATCGCTCTGAATAGAATGACATGAATGAAAAATGATGTGCAAATAATTCTCTCTCGGGACTTTCCCGAGAGAGTAAGAGTTCCCCTCTCCTCTCTCCTCTCGAAAAGAGAGGAGCGGAGAGTAGACTCGAGAGAGAGAGAGAGAAGAGAGAGAGAAAGAGAGACTCGCGAAGATCGAGGCTCTCTCTCTCCTAAAGAGAGGGGCTCAATCTCAGACTCTCAAGATCCTCTCTCATCTCTCGCTCTCTCTCTCTCTCTCTCTCTCTCTCTCTCTCTCTCTCTCTCTCTCTCTCTCTCTCTCTTCTCTCTCTCTCTCTCTCTCTCGCTCGCTTCCCTCTCCCCTCCCATCCCCCCATCTCTCTATCTCTCTCTCCCTCTCACTAGATCATCCCTCAAATCACCACTCTGCCTTGGTACACCACGTTAGTGCCCCTAGTGCTGGTGCTTGGTATTACCGCTATCAAAGATCTGTTGGATGACCTGGTAAGTCACTGAATGTTTTTTTGTTTTTGTTTTTTGTCTATTAATATTTTTGTTTACACCCGAGTAACGAGTCCCGAAGGATGTTTTTTTTTTCCTGACCCAAAGTTCCCCGGTTCTGCTCACAGGCTCGCCACAGGCTGGACAAAGAGATCAACAACAGGAAGTGTGACGTGCTACTCAATGGCAGGTCGGTCGCAGTACGTAATTATTGGCACCCTGGGTAAACAGGGTCTGGTGCTGGAAATTCGACCTCACATTTAAACATGATTTATTTATTTATTTATTATTTCCATCCAGTTTTCGAGAGTCCAAGTGGATGGACATCCAAGTTGGCGACGTCGTCCGACTGAAGAAAAATGACTTCATTCCCGTAAGAGATCTTCGTTCACGTTGTTGGACCTGCACTTGTTTTTGTTGTTGTTGTTGTTGTTTTTTTCAGTGTATTATGTCTTTAGATCCCATTTTTCTCTACATCTGCTTCCTTATTTCATCCATCCTTTTATTTTGATTTCATTTTGTTTGCCTCGTTTAGGCCGACATTTTGTTATTGTCCAGCTCTGAACCCAACAGCCTGTGTTATGTAGAGACAGCAGAACTGGATGGGTAAGAACCTTCTGCTTATGTTCGTCACATTTTTCATCTTTATTTTTTTTTCGTTTGCAAATCAGTTTGTTTATCCCCAGTGTACAGCCTGTGTGAAAGTTTTCAAGCATAAAGTCTACAAATCTGATCATCAGACTCCATTAAGAGAATCTCAGACTCGATTACGACTCATTAGGAGCGAGTCAGACTCTATTAAATGTGACTCGGACTCATTTGAGAGCAGTTCTAACTCAATTAAGGTCAATTAATAGCAATTTGGACATGCCTTTCGACCCGTTAGGTGGGCCTCCTTAAAGACCAATTCAAAGATACTCAGACTCCAAAATGACCCATTAAGAGACACTCAAACTTCCTAAAGACCAATTAAGTGAGACTCCGACTCCAAAAAGACCAATTAAGAGAGATTCATAATCCCTAAAGACCCATTAAGAGAGACTCAGACTCCCTAAAGACCAAATAAGAGAGATTCGGACACCGAAAAGACCCATTAGGAGAGACTCAGACTCCCTAAAGACCAAATAAGAGAGACTCAGACTCCAAAAAGACCAACTAAGAGAGACTCGGACACTGAAAAGACCCATTAGGAGAGAATCAGACTCCAAAAAGACCAAATAAGAGAGACTCAGACTCCCTAAAGACCAAGTAAGAGAGACTCAGACTCCCTAAAGACCAAGTAAGAGAGACTCAGACTCCCTAAAGACCAAATAAGAGAGATTCATACTCCCTAAAGACCCATTAGGAGAGACTCAGACTCCAAAAAGACCAACTAAGAGAGACTCGGACACTGAAAAGACCCATTAGGAGAGAATCAGACTCCAAAAAGACCAAATAAGAGAGACTCAGACTCCCTAAAGACCAAGTAAGAGAGACTCAGACTCCAAAAATACCAATTAAGAGAGTCCCAGACTCCAAAAAGACCAAATAAGAGAGACTCAGACTCCAAAAAGACCCATTAAGAGAGACTCAGACTCCCTAAAGACCATTAAGAGAGACTCAGACTCTGTTGTCTCAATATAGTTGAATTAAAAATGTGCATTAAAAAAGTAAAAGGAATAATTATAGAATGTAACGTTAACACAAGCGTTGAGAAGATTGTATTACATGACATGTTACGTAACAAATCTACGCATCATGTTTCTCCAACAAAACACGGAGATGAGACGATTGGCTAAATGTTTAATTTGAGGGCGTGTGGAAACAGTCGAGCAAGCAGGAAAACAGCTGATACACACACACACACACACACACACACACACACAGCTTCTCAAATCCATTGTTTTAAATGTAAATTGAAACCTAAGAACATGCAGAGCATTGAAGCAGCAGAGGGAACGATTATTTAAGGGAGAAGTTTATACGAATTTTTTGTTTTTTTTTCTAATTAATATCTGAACACTTTAATCAAACTGATACAGTTATTTGACTTTTAATGATGGCACCTGTCCAGGGACGAGGATATTACCTGATGCACATATTGATGCATTCTGCTGCCTAAACAAAGCACGTGTATACTTTGGATAAATGGACAAATGTTTGTATTGTGGGTGTTTTTAAACACTCAATGACGGCATGACACATGACATACGCACATGTCCTTTCTGTCCTCCCCATTTATTCTCTGTGCAATGTTTTCAGTATAATATTTCACTGTTCCTTTTTGTACCGCGCGTTAATCCCTACAGCCAATATTGGCTTCCTTCGCTCGGTCCGTCTTTGGTTTCATCGGCGAAACGCGATTCGGAGTTCATAACCTTTCAATGACCAAAACGGACAGCAGAGTCGTCACGCGTCAGAGAAAAGGCACGACGGACAAAGGCGACTCTAAAAGGAACGCTCGGATGAACTCGTGACGCCGTGCCGTAACCGATTGTTGTATCGTTTCTCTCCAGGGAGACTAATCTGAAGTTTAAGATGGGATTGAAGGTGACGCATGAGAGGCTGCAGGAGGAGAACCAGCTGGCCGATTTCGATGGTAAACATCATTTATGTCACACAATTAGTATTATTATTATTATTAGTTAATCTCTGTGGATAAGGATGATTTTTTTCAGCTAAGAGAGACTGACTCCCTAAAGATTCATTAAGAGAGACTCAGACTCCATAAACACCCATTAGGAAAGTCAGACTCCATAAAGACCCATAAAGCGAGACTCTAACTCCATAAACATCCATAAAGAGAGAGTCAGACTCCATAAAGACCCATTAAGAGAGACTCCGACTCCTTAGACACCCATTAAGAGACTCAGACTCCACAAACACCAATTAAGAGACACTCTGACTCCCTAAACTCCAATTATGAGAGACTCAGACTCCATAAACACCAAGTATGAGAGACTCAGACTCCTTAAACACCAATTGTGAGAGACTCAGACTCCTTAAACACCCATTGTGAGAGACTCAGACTCCTTAAACACTCATTAAGAGACTCAGACACCATAAACACCAATTAAGAGAGAGACTGACTCCCTAAACACCAATTATGAGAGACTCCGACTCCTTAAACACCAATTGTGAGAGACTCAGACTCCCTAAACACCAATTAAGAGAGACTCTGACTCCCTAAACATCCATTAAGAGAGACTCAGACTCCCTAAACACCAATTATGACAGACTCAGACTCCCTAAACACCAATTATGAGAGACTCAGACTCCCTAAACACCAATTATGACAGACTCAGACTCCTTAAACACCAATTATGAGAGACTCAGACTCCTTAAACACCCATTAAGATAGACTCAGACACCATAAACACCAATTAAGAGACACTCTGACTCCCTAAACACTCCCTAAGAGAGACTCAGACTCCATAAACCCAATTAAGAGAGACTCAGACTCCATAAACACCAATTAAGAGAGACTCAGACTCCATAAACACCAATTAAGAGAGACTCAGACTCCATAAACACCAATTAAGAGAGACTCAGACTCCATAAACACAATTAAGAGACAATTAAGAGAGACTCAGACTCCATAAACACCAATTAAGAGAGACTCGGACTCCATAAAGACCCATAAAGCGAGACTCTAACTCCATAAACATCCATAAAGAGAGAGTTAGACTCCATAAAGACCCATTAAGAGAGACTCCGACTCCTTAGACACCCATTAAGAGACTCAGACTCCCTAAACACCAATTAAGAGACACTCTGACTCCCTAAACACCCATTAAGAGAGACTCAGACTCCATAAACACCAATTAAGAGAGACTCAGACTCCATAAACACCCATTAAGAGAGACTCAGACTCCCTAAACACCAATTATGACAGACTCAGACTCCTTAAACACCAATTAAGAGAGACTCAGACTCCTTAAACACCAATTAAGAGACACTCTGACTCCCTAAACACCCATTAAGAGAGACTCAGACTCCATAAACACCAATTAAGAGAGACTCAGACTCCTCAAACACCAATTAAGAGAGACTCAGACTCCTTAAACACCCATTAAGAGACTCAGACACCATAAACACCAATTAAGAGAGACTCGGACTCCCTAAACACCAATTATGAGAGACTCAGACACCATAAACACCCATTAAGAGAGACTCTGACTCCATAAACACCAATTAAGTGAGACTCAGACTCCATAAACACCCAGTAAGAGACTCAGACACCATAAACACCAATTAAGAGAGACTCTGACTCCATAAACACCGATTAAGAGAGACTCGGATTCCTTAAACACCAATTAAGAGAGACTCAGATTCCTTAAACACCAATTAAGAGAGACTCAGACTCCTTAAACACCAATTAAGAGAGACTCAGACTCCTTAAACACCCATTAAGAGACTCAGACTCCCTAAACACCAATTATGAGAGACTCAGACACCATAAACACCCATAAAGAGAGACTCCTACTCCATAAAGACTCATTAAGAGACTAACTCTTCTCTGCGCCGTCTTGCAGCCATGATCATTTGCGAAGAGCCAAACAACCGCTTGGATAAGTTCACCGGCACTATGAAGTGGAACAAGGAGGCGTACCCGTTAGAACTGGATAACATGCTGCTCCGAGGCTGCAAAATCCGCAACACGGAGGAATGCCGAGGACTGGTCATATTCGCAGGTGGGGAAACGCAGCGTTATTTTCCTGATCCCATATAATCAGATACGATATGATCTTACGGCCTGCTTTTGTCCTTCTGCAGGAGCGGACACCAAGATCATGAGGAACGGCGGAAAGACCAGGTTCAAACGCACCAAGATAGATTATCTTATGAATTACATGGTGTACACGGTGAGACTTTCCCAACGGCAGTGTTCTTACATAATCCTCCATTTGTTTACTTGTGTTTACGAGTCAGGATTCATTACATGATTCATTACATAATTCATTACATGATTCATTAGTTGATTCATTACATGATTCATTACTTGATTCATTACATGATTCATTACATGATTCATTACATGATTCATTACATGATTCATTACATGATTCATTACATGATTCATTACTTGATTCATTACATGATTCATTACATGATTCATTACATGATTCATTACATGATTCATTACATGATTCATTACATGATTCATTACATGATTCATTACATGATTCATTACATGATTCATTACATGATTCATTACATGATTCATTGGGGGGGGTTTGTTGCTCAGGTCTGCCGTTCCACAAATCCGGATAAAATTCTGAAAACACTTTATATTTCTAAATGTATTATTTTTTTTAGGACTGTCAAAGTTATTAACGCGTTAACGCAAATTGACTTTAACAGCACTAGTGTTATTAACGTGTTATAACACAGTGTGCGTTACTATGTGAGGGATCTGCTCCTTCATTCTGCGTTTTGTTGTGCGAATATACGACAACAAAGAAGAAATAAATAAATAAACGTTCAGCGCATCCACGTACGCTTCCTAAATTTCCCCGAATTACGCCCCCTAGCTGCGCATTCACAACAGGTACGATCTCCTCACTATATTAGTGTATATTACCGTACGGAACCTTACGCAAGCGCATCGCATTCCCGAATCCGTATTACGCAATAAAGCGCATTTTTACTGAACGCAATAAAGCGCGTCCGTATAACCTAAACACCGTATCACCAGTTTATATGGAAAAGCAACCGGAACACAATTCTTAAAGGAGCCACGTCCCATATTTTACACTTCAAACCAACACTAAACATCGTAATAAACACGAAATTCATATTTAAAGAATAATTTCATTTAATCAGTAAAGGGAGAGATTTTGACAGAAATGTATATAATTATAAAATCTGTTACAGCATTAGAAACGTGTAAAAAGTGTTTATTTGACAACGTGCGATTCATCACGAGTCATGGCGATCGTGCGATTTAATCCCAATGAAATATTTGAAGCGATTGTTCAGCCGTAATTGTTTTGTTTTTTCCCCCAAAATGTCGTCATCGACACTGAAACATCTGAAACGTAATTCTCTGTGTATAAGACGCAAAAACGCAATTTTCAAACAAACAAAGCAATAAAAGTTTATTTGTACTTGAGAAGCTCTTTATCACCAGCGTAACTTCATCCCCTTACTGTTGTCGAGCGCAGATCTTCGTGATGTTGATCCTGATCTGCGCCGGCCTGGCGATCGGACACTCCTTCTGGTACGATGAAATCGGCAGGAACTCGTGGTATCTCTCGGACGGCCAAAGCCAGCCTTCGTCTTACCGAGGTTTCCTTACCTTCTGGGGTTACATCATCGTCCTGAACACCATGGTGCCCATTTCTCTCTACGTCAGGTACGTTTCATTTACATTCATATTTCGTCTTGTGGAAGGAAATAAATACCATCAAGGTAGTTTTAGTACAGCGCTTCACAAACCACCAGAGGGCGCTAGTGGACCCTCAGGAAATGATACAAGTGTATTTTACCTGTAAGTCAGGATTATAAACGTTTTAAACTATTGTGTATTTACAAAATTTACATAAATAAAAATAATAATAAATATATCTCTCTTCCTTCTCCTCTCTCTCTCTTCCTCCTCTGTCTCTCTCTCTCTCTCTCTCTCTCTTCCTCCTTCTCCCTCTTTCTCTCTCTAGCTCTCTCTCTCTCCTCCTATCTCTCTCTCTCGGTCCTATCTCTCTCCTCCTCTCCTCTCTCTCTCTCTGTCCTATCTCTCTCTCTGTCCTATCTCTCTCTCTGTCCTATCTCTGGGTCCTATCGATTCTCTGCCTGATCTCCTTCTCTCTCTTCTTTCTTCCTCTCTCTCCCTCTCTCTCTGTCTCTCTCTCTCTCTTCCTCCATCTCCCTCTGTCTCTTTCTCACTCCCTCCCCCCCCCTCTCTCTCTCTCTCTCTTCCTCCTTCTCCCTTTCTCTGTCTCTCTCTCGCTCTCTTTCTCTCCCTCCTTCTCCCTCTCTATCTCTCTCTCTCTCTCTCTGTCCTCTCTCTCTTCCTCTTTCTTCCTCTCTCTCCCTCTCTCTCTGTCTCTCTCTCTCTCCTCTCTCTCTCCCTCTGTCTCTTGCTCTCTCTTCCCACCCCCTCTCTCTCCCTCTCTCTCTCTCCGAGAGCCTACCTCTCTAGTCTCCCTCGAAGATAGATCTCTTGCCTCTCTCAATTTCCTCTTCCTCCTCTCCCTCTTCTCTTCCCCTTTCCCCTTTAACTACTCTCAGACTCTCCCGTCTATTCCTAATCTCTCCCCCTGAGGTCTCCCTATCGATCCTCTTCATCTTTCTCCCTTTCTCGGTCTTCTTCGATTCTTTTTCCCTCCTTCTTATTCTTTCCTCACTTCTTATCTTTTCTATCCCCCCTCTCCCTCTCTCTCTGTCTCTCTCTCTCTCTTTCCTCTCTCTTCTTCTATCCTTCCTCCTCCCTTCTCGTCTCCCCCTCCGCTCCCCTCCCTCTCTGTCTCTAGACCATCTCTCTCTCTAGATCCTCCTCCTCAAGCTCTCTCTCTCCTCATCTCTCTCTCTCTACTCTCTCCTCTCCCTCTGTCTCTCACTCCCCCTCCTCCCTCTCGGTCCTCTCCTCCACCCCCCCCTCTCCCCTCCCCCCCCCTCCCCCCCCCCCCCTCTCTCATCTCTCTCTTCTCTATCTCTCCTCTCTCTCTCTCTCTCTCTTTCTCTCTCTCTCTCCTCTCTCTCTGGTATCCTCCTCTCTCTCCATCCTCTCTCCCCCTAACCTCTCCTCTCTCTCTCTCTCCCCTCCCTCCTCTCCTCCCATTCTCTCCCCCCCCTCTCCACTCCCCCCCCCCTACCCCCCCCTCCCCTCTCCCCCCCCCCCTCGCTCTCTCTCTCTCTCTCTCTCAGTGTGGAGGTGATCCGTCTAGGTCAGAGTAAGTTTATAAACTGGGATCTGCAGATGTACTACGCAGAGAAAGACACTCCGGCTAAGGCTCGCACCACCACGCTGAACGAGCAGCTCGGCCAGATCGAGTATATTTTCTCGGACAAGACGGGAACTCTGACGCAGAACATCATGGCCTTCAAGAAGTGCAACATCGGCGGCCGGACGTACGGTAAAGTAACACACTGGGGCTTTCTGGTGCTGCAAGGGCGTGTTATTCTGCTCAGTGGAACAGGACGGCTGTTTGATGATGACATTAAGGTTAAGCTCTGGCCGGTGTGTGTCGGTGTGTGTCGGTGTGTGTGTGTCGGTGTGTGTCGGTGTGTGTCGGTGTGTGTCGGTGTGTGTCGGTGTGTGTCGGTGTGTGTCGGTGTGTGTCTCTGTGTGTTCTGTTTACAGGATGTTGAGCTTAAGCCTAAGACACCCAAATCCCTGCATCCTTCAGCTTTAGCCTTTTCTGATTGGTCGGAATTAAAATCGCCCTCTCTGTCAATAAAATACATGGCATATATATCATAATATATATATATATATATATATATAGATATATATATATATATATATATATATATATATATTTATGATCATTTGTATTTAGTGTATTTTGCTTGTTAATGTACATCTTTATTTGTTTGTTTATTTATTTATTTTGGATTTAAAATAAATATTATTATACCTTGCTTGTGCTTAATAATTTATGATATTATTCAGATTAGTTTTATGGTTTCCGTTGGGTATTTAAAAAAAAAAAAAGGGTTGAAAATGACAAAAAATATTAACATTTTTAGGTAAATTCACCGTTCTAGATTGAAATAATCTGAACGATTTTTGTTTGTTATTTTCCGTGGAAATTTATTTCTGTTTTTACAATTACAATTTTGGCTTAAACTGTGTTGTGTTTTTTTTTTGGGGGGGGGAAACATATTGTTTCATATAAAACCCTAAATAACATTCCTGTCTTTCTTTGATCTGTAGGAAATCCGACCAATAAAGACGGCGTGGCCGTGGACCGAGCAAATGTACTGAGCCTCGAGTTCTCCTACTACGTAATATTGTGTATTTTTATATGTAACGGTTGATTCGGATTGGCTGACGGGTGTTGTGAATTGTCCCTGTGCAGCCCGTGGACTTCAGCTGGAACAAACACACTGACAGGAAGTTCCAGTTCTTCGACACGCAGCTCGTTTCCCTGATCAGATCCAAAAAAGACCTCGATGTGCTGGAGTTCTTCAAGCTGCTCTCGCTCTGCCACACCGTTATGGCAGAACAAAAGGACGGTAAGAAGATAAACACATTTTATTTTGATATACATATGCATGATCTTTTCACTGTATTACCATATATGGAATGCAACCAAAACAGGAACAGAATTCTTAAAGGAGCCACGTACCATATTCAGCGTTCATAGGAATTTTTTATTTATATAATCTTTTATCCGGATTTCTATTTATTCAGCGCTTATGTTATTTTCTTGTATATTTAGTGTTTATAGCAATTTTTATTTATTCAGCCTTTATAGTGATATTTTTATTTATTTATACAGAACTTGTAGGAATTGTATTTATTTTAGTGCTTATAGCGTTCATAGGAATTTTGAAAATGACCACAAATAAAAATGACATAGAAATTAATAAATAAGAAATTAATCAACAAGGAATGAATATTGAGTATTTATTTATGGTTATTTTAATGAAATAATGAAATTAATTTATTGTACATTTATACAGATCTATCTATCTATCTATCTATGTGTGTGTGTGTGTCTCTGTGTCTGTCTGTCTGTCTGTCTATCGATCTATGTATCTATCTATCTATCTGTCTATCTATCTATCTATCTATCTATCTATCTATCTATGTATCTATATATGTATCTATCTATCTATCTATCTATCTATCTATCTATCTATCTATCTATCTATCTATTCTTATTTCTATCTATCTATCTATCTATCTATCTATCTATCTATCTATCTATCTATCTATCTATCTATGTATAAGTATATATATGTGTTTAAATATATATAAATTACTATAAGGCTGAATTATTATTATTATTATTATTATTATTATTATTATTATTATTATTATTATTATTATGTCTTTAGACATTAGGACATTCCCTGCGACATTCCTGAATTGCTGGTTGATGGAATGTGGTTGTTCTCAGGTGAGTTGGTGTACCAGGCGGCGTCTCCGGATGAAGGTGCGTTGGTCACAGCGGCTCGCTGCTTCGGCTTCGTCTTCCTGTCGCGCACTCAGGACACCATCACCATCAGCGAGATGGGGACGGAGGCCACGTACGAGACGCTCGCTCTCCTCGACTTCAACAGCGACCGTAAACGCATGTCTGTCATCCGTGAGTGCTTCAGTCTTCCTCCACACGCTGCACTTTCTTCCCTTTTTCTTTTTCCATGCCTTTTTTTTTTCATTCATCTTCTAGCGCTTTATCCGATCTTCCCTCGGGTCACGGGGAGTCTGTGTCTATCTCAGGCGTCTATGGGCATTAAGGCAGGATAAACCCTGGATGGAATGCCAACCCATCACACACACACACACACACACACACACACATTCATACACTAGGGACAATTTTCCAAGGTGCCAATCAACCTACCGTGCATGTTTTTGGACCGGGGGAGGAAACCGGAGAACCCGGAGAAAACCCCCTGAGGCACGGGGAGAACATGCACAAACTCCACACACACATGGCCGAGACGGGAATCGAACCCGGACCCTGGCGGTGTGAGGCGAACGTGCTAAACACTAAACCACCGTGCCCCTATTGCCTTTTTTTTCTTCCGTACTATTTAAAGTCTTCGTTAGCTGCTCATTTGCCTGCTTCGTCAACCATTACAAGTCCTTACATGAATTTTCTTGGGAAATGATTTGTCTCTGACGCTGCGCGCGTAACCATCGCTGCCATCTCCGGCGTGCGCTGACTTCTCCAGCACGTCTGACCTTTACGCGTTGGTTTTTTAGCGCTCGGTCTCGGCTCGGCTTTCCACCCTCGTTTGCATACTGGCCTGCTGGAACGATTCGGCTTTTCACCCTTATTTGTTTTCAAGCCAAATTATTTTTCACACGACATCAAATGTTGCTTTTATTAACCAACAGCAGCCACGAACACTGCGAATGTTCCGCGTCTGGAGCTAAATCCAACACACTGTCTGTTTTACGGGTCGTCTCGTGTTTACAAACAAACAAAAAACAAACAAAAAGCTGGGATATGATGTAATGTGACAAATAAAGGATATTCTGTTATAACATAGGAATTTCCTGTTTATTCAGCATTTATCGGAATTTCTGTGTATTATATAATTTTCTTGTATATTTAGTGTTTATAGCAATTTTTATTTATTCAGGCTTTATAGTAATTTTTTTTTCATTCAGCACTTATAGGAATTTTATTTATTTCCGTGCTTATATGATTTTTATTATTCAGCACCTGTAGGATTTTTATAGGAATTTTTTATTTATTCAGCATTTATCTGAATGAATAATTTTCTTGCATATTTAGTGTTTATAGCAATTGTTGTTTATTCATCCTTTATAGTCATTTTTTAAAATTCAGAACCTATAGGAAATTATTTATTTATTCAGCACTTATATATTTTTTTAAATTTCAATTCTTATATGATTTTTTTCAATGTATTTAATGCTTATAGGAGTTTTTATTTATTCAGCGTTCATAGGAATTTTCTTTTATTATTCTGCATTTATTTCATTTTCTCGTATATTTAGTGCAATTATGATTTATTCCGCCTTTATAGTCATTGTTTTTTAATTTATTCAGCACTTAAATTTATTGAATACTTATAAGAGTTTTTATTTATTCAGTGTTCATAGGAATTCTTTATTTATTTATCATTTATCTGAATTTCTATTTATTCAGTGCTTATATAATTGTCTTGTATATTAAGTGTTTATAGCAATTTTTAAAAATGTATTAAGAGCCTTTTCAACGTTCATAGGATTGTGTAATTTATTCAGTGTTTATAGGATTTTATTTATTTATTTATTCAGCCTTTGTAGGAATTTCCTATTTATATCTATTATTTATTATTATAGACCAATATTAAAAGCGGGGCACGGTGGTTTAGTGTTTATCACGTTCGCCTCACACCGCCAGGATCCGGGTTCGATTCCCGTCTCGGCCATGTGTGTGTGGAGTTTGTGCATGTTCTCCCCGTGTCTCAGGGGGTTTTTCTCCGGGTTCTCCGGTTTCCTCCCCCGGTCCAAAAACATGCACGGTAGGTTGATTGGCACCTTGGAAAATTGTCCCTAGTGTATGAATGTGTGTGTGTGTGTGTGTGTGTGTGTGTGTGCCCTGCGATGGGTTGGCATTCCATCCAGGGTGTATCCTGCCTTAATGCCCATAGACGCCTGAGATAGGCACAGACTCCCCGTGACCCGAGGGAAGATCGGATAAAGCGATAGAAGATGAATGAATGAATATTAAAATCTAAAAGACGTTCTGAAAGGATCTGAAATGTTCAGACTGATTAGTGAATGATTTTATCATCCTAATAATGTCGAATAACTTTTCCTTTTCCCGTGAAACAGTGCGACTTCCGAACGGCCGAATCCGTCTGTTCTGTAAAGGAGCCGACACTGTGATCTACCAGCGCCTGAGTCCTGCCTCCCTACACAAGGAGACCACAGAGGAAGCTCTGGGTGTACGTGTCATCTGCTTCTATATCTAACACATTACATTATCTGTAGTCAACACTAGAGGGCGCCTGATAGATGATGAGGATTATGAGGATGATGAGACTGAGGGTGATGGTGATGATGATGAGACTGAGGATGAGGATGATGGTGATGATGGTGATGGTGAGAATAATGAGGATGAGGATTGAGGATGATGTTGAGGATTATGATGATGATGATGGTGATGAGAATAATGAGGATGAGGAGGATGATGGGTGATGATGATTATTATATGATGATGATGACTGAGGAGGATGATGAGGAGGATGAGGATTGAGGATGATGATGATGATGAGGATTATGATGATGATGAGGATTATGATGATGATGATGAGGATTATGAGGGTGATGATGTTAAAGATGATGATGAGGAGGATGATGGTGATGATGATGATGAGGATGATGGTGATGATGATGATGAGGATTATGAGGGTGATGATGTTAAAGATGATGATGAGGAGGAGGATTGAGGATGATGATGATGAGGATTATGAGGGTGATGATGTTAAAGAGGATGATGATGAGGAGGAGGAGGATTGAGGATGATGATGAGGATGATGAGGAGGATGAAGATGATGATGATGAGGATTATGATGATGATGAGGATGATGGTGATGATGATGATTATTATGATGAGGATGATGATGATGATGATGATGATGATGATGATGATGAGACTGAGGAGGAGGATGTCATGATGATGGTGATGATGGTGATGATGAGGATGATGATGATGAGGATGATGAGGATGATGCTGATAATGATGATGAGACTGAGGAGGAGGATGATGGTGATGATGATGTGGATGAGGATGATGAAGATGATGAGGAGGATGAAGATGCTGATGATGATGGTGATGATGATTATGATGAGGATTATGAGGATTATGAGGATGATGATGGTGATGATGTTGATGATGATGATGATGAGGAGGAGGATGATGAGGATGATGATGGTGATGATGATGATGATGGATGATGATTGATTGATGGTGATGATGATGAGGATGATGATGATGGTGATGATGATGATGATGATGATGCTGATAATGATGATGAGACTGAGGAGGAGGAGGATGGTGGATGATGGTGATGATGATGCGGATGAGATGATGATGAAGATGCTTATTATGATGGTGATGATGATTATGATGAGGATTATGAGGATGATGATGGTGATGATGTTAATGATGATGATGATGAGGAGGAGGATGATGAGGATGATGATGATGATGATGATGATGATGATGAGGATGAGATGATGATGATGGATGATGGTATATGATGATGATGATGATGATGATGGTGATGATGATTATGATGATGATGATGATGATGAGGATATATGAGGATGAGGTGATGATGATTATGATGAGGATGATGATGATAATGATGATAAGACTGATAATGAGGATGAGACTGAGGAGGAGGATGATTGAGGATGATGATGCTGGTGATGATGATGATGATGATGATGATGATGATGATGATGATGATGATGATGATGACTGAGATGAGGAGGAGGAGGATGAGGATGAGGATGATAGGATGAATGATGATGATGAGGATTATGATGAGGATGATGATGATAATGATGATGGATGAGGAGGAGGATGATGAGGATGATGGTGATGATGATGATATGATATGATGAAGGGTGATGATGGTGATGATGATGAGGATGATTATAGATGAGGATGATGGTGATGATGGTATAAGCTGATGGTGATGTGATGATGAGGATGATGAGGATGATGAGATGAGGGAATAGGAGGATGATGATGATGATGAGTGATGATGATGATAATGATGATGAGATGACTGAGGAGGAGGATGATGAGATGATGATGATGATGATGATGATGATGATGATGATGATGATGATGATGAGGATGATGAGGATGTGATGATGGTGATGAGGTGAGGATGATGATGAGGATGATGAGAAGATGAGACTGATGATGAGGATGATGATGATAATGATGAGGATGATGTTGATGATGATGATGATGATGATGATGATGATGATGATGATGAGGATGATGAGGATGATGATGATGAGATGATGATGATGATGAAGATGAAGATGATGATGAGACGATGATGAGAAGATGATGAATATGATGATGATGATGATGATGATGATGAGATGAGATGATGAGTGATGATGATGATGATGAGGATGAGATGATGATGGATGATGATGATGATGAGGATGATGATGATGATGATGAGGGATGATGATGATGATGATGATGATGATGAGGATGATGATGATGATGATGAGATGATGATGAGATGATGATGATGATGATGATGATGAGGATGTGATTATGATGATGAGGATGAGGATGGTGATGATGATGATGTGATGATGAGATGATGAGATGATGATGATGATGATGATGATGATGATGATGATGATGATGATGATGATGTGATGATGATGATGATGATGATGATGATGATGATGATGAGATGATGATGATTGATGATGATGAGATGATGATGGTGATGGTGATGGTGATGATGATGATGATGAGGATGATGAGGATGATGCTGATAATGAGGATGAGACTGATGATGATGATGATGATGATGATGATGATGATGATGATGATGATGATGATGATGATGATGATGATGATGATGATGATGATGATGATGATGAGGATGATGATGATGATGATGATGATGATGATGATGATGATGATGATGATGGATGATGATGATGATGATGATATGGATGATGATTATGATGATGAGGATGATGCTGGATGATGATGATGATGATGAGGACGGATGAGGATGAGGATGAGGAGGATGATGATGATGATGATGACTGTGATGATGATGATGATGATGATGATGATGATGAGATGATGATGATGATGATGATGATGATGAGGATGATGAGGATGATGCTGATAATGAGGATGGATGAGGATGATGATGATGATGGGATGATGTTGAGGATGATGAGGATGATGATGATGATGTTTTGTAGTAATTCAGTATTGTGAAGCATGTTTGACCTGTTGTGTGTGTTGTTTGTAGATTTTTGCGAACGAGACTCTGCGCACGTTGTGTCTGTGTTATAAAGACATCAGCGACGCTGAGTTTGATCAGTGGTCTCGGAAACACAAGGAGGCCAGCGTGGCTTTGACCAACCGGGACGAGGCTCTGGATGAAGTGTATGAACTCATCGAGACGAACCTGATGGTAAACACATTGTTTTGTACTCTACATGCATTTTCTTTTTAAACCCATAAGTTGTGTGTGTGTGTGTGTGTGTGTGTGTGTGTGTGTGTGTGTGTGGTGTATGCTTCAATTTGGTTGTGATATGTTATTATTAGTACTGTCAAAGTTATTAAACTCGTTAACACAAATTGACTTTAACGGCACTAACTAATAATGTTAATAACATTTATTATAAATGACGCCCCCTAGCTGCGCATTCACAACAGGTACGATCTCCTCACTATATTAGCGTATATTACCGTACGGAACCTTACACAAGCGCATCGCATTCCCAAATCCGTATTACGCAAAAGCGCATTTTTACTGAACGCAATAAAGCGCGTGTTTCCGTATAACCTAAACACCGTATCACCAGTTTATATGGAAAAACAACCGGAACACAATTCTTAAAGGAGCCACGTCCCATATTTTACACTTCAAAACAAATAATGCAATAAACAAGAAATTCATATTAAAAGAATCATTTCCAGTGTAAAATAAATATTAATTCATTAATAATTGTATTAAAGAGAGCGATTTTGAGCGTATATAATTATAACATCTGGTACATTTAGTTACAGTATTACAAACATGAAAAGTATTCGTTTATGGTGCGTTGAAAACGGGCCGGGAAATAAATAAATAAATAAATAAATTGCGCGTATAATTCGTTATACTGTAAGCCACGGAATCCTATTTATTGGTGCAGCTTCAATGCCTTTATTTATTTGTTTGTTTGTTTGTTTGTATGTGTAGCTGATCGGCGCGACCGCCATCGAAGACAAGCTTCAAGATGGCGTTCCAGAGACCATCGCCAATCTGGCCAAGGCTGAGATCAAGCTTTGGGTTCTTACGGGAGATAAGAAAGGTCAGCGCGCAGCCGGAACATTATTGATGGGACGGCTTTAAAAAGGCGAGCGTGTGATTTAACCCGCGTGGTGTTTTTCCAACAGAGACCGCCGAGAACATCGGCTACTCGTGCGAGCTGCTGACGGACGACATGAGCATTCATTACGGAGAGGACGTAAAGTAAGCACCCTGACCACCTTTTTACGCACCTCCGGAAACATTGCGAGTGGAAAAAGTCGTTTATCATCATTTTTCTCTCCGTGTAGCCAAAAGCTGACGGACAGACAGACGAAGCGGAGGAGCGAGAGCGAGGCGGGACGCAAGGGCAAAATACAGGAGCAGTTTTTCCCCGACACTGGCAAGAACGCTCTCATCATCACGGGCGGATGGCTGGTGAGAGGAGGGGAAAAAAACAAGGGGGGGTGCAAGCGTAAGGTTATGAGCAGTTATAAAGGCGTGACGCCGTTTATCAGAGCATCTGCATGGCTTGAGTGACGTCCTGTAGCGTTAAAAATGAGGGCTGTCGATCGATTAAAATATTTAATCGCGATTAATCGCACGTTTTCAGTGCATCATAAACGAATACTTTTCATGTTTGTAATACTGTAACTAAATGTACCAGATGTTATAATTATATACGCTCAAAATCGCTCTCTTTAATACAATTATTAATGAATTAATATTTATTTTACACTGGAAATGATTCTTTTAATATGAATTTCTTGTTTATTGCATTATTTGTTTTGAAGTGTAAAATATGGGACGTGGCTCCTTTAAGAATTGTGTTCCGGTTGCTTTTCCATATAAACTGGTGATACGGTGTTTAGGTTATACGGAAGCGCTTTATTGCGTTCAGTAAAAATGCGCTTTATTGCAGTAATACGGATTTGGGAATGCGATGCGCTTGCGTAAGGTTCCATACGGTAATATACGCTAATATAGTGAGGAGATCGTACCTGTTGTGAATGCGCAGCTAGGGGGCGTCATTGGGGGAAATTTGAGTGGATGCACTGGACCTTTATTTATTTGCTTGTTGTTGTTTGTTGTCGTTCGTTCGTACAACACAACGCCTTAATAACATTAGCGAAATTGCATTGACGCGTTAATAATATAAATAGTAAACGTTCATGGGACAGCAGGACGGCAGAAGAGAGACAAAAAGGGGGAGGGGGGGTGTTGGAGAGAGACCAAGACAGACATTGAGAATGGACAGACACAAAGAAACGGAGAGAGAGAGAGAGAGAATATAGCATCATTATTGCTAATCCACTTTCTACTTTTCTCTTTCGCTTGTCCTGGTGTGCAGAACGAGATCCTGTACGAGAAGAAAAAGAAGCGGCGCCGCCTCCGTCTCCGGCGTCTCGGAAAGCGCGTCCCGCCTTCCAGCAACCCACAGGACGGCCAGCCGCTGAACGACTGGGAGAAGGAGATGAGGCAGCGGGACTTTGTGGACATGGCCTGCGAGTGCAGCTCGGTCATCTGCTGCCGCGTCACCCCGAAACAGAAGGCCAACGTGGTGAGCCTGGTGAAGCGCTACAAGAACGCCATCACTCTGTCCATCGGCGACGGAGCCAACGACGTCAACATGATAAAGAGTAAGGAAACCCGGAGAGGGAAACACTTTTTTTTTTTTTGTCCTACCCTTTAGCGGTAACGCTCTCGTCTAACGCCGTCTTTTTCCCGTCGTCCTGCAGCCGCGGACATCGGCGTGGGCATCAGCGGGCAGGAAGGCATGCAGGCGGTGATGTCCAGCGACTACGCCCTGGCGCAGTTCCGCTACCTCCAGCGCCTCCTGCTGGTGCACGGCCGCTGGTCCTACATCCGCATGTGCAAGTTCTTGCGCTTTTTCTTCTTCAAGAACTTCGCCTTCACTCTGGTTCACTTCTGGTACTCGTTTTTCAGCGGATACTCCGCGCAGGTGAGGGACGCAAATGACCAAAAGGGTTCCCTGGGAAAACCAAAATTCCAAAATGTGATAATGGAAACAATATTTCACGATATATAATCAAAACAAGTTTATTTTATGCCTGTCAAAATGAATGTTATTAACGCGTTATAACACAGTGTGCATGACTATGTGAGTGATCTACTCCTTCACTCTGCATCGTGTTGTGCGAATAAACAACAAAACAACAACAAACGAATAATGAAACGTTCAGCGCATCCACTCGCGCTTCCTAAATTTTCCCCAATAACGCCCCCTAGCTGCGCATTCACAACAGGTACGATCTCCTCACTATATTAGCGTATATTACCGTATGGAACCTTACGCAAGCGCATCGCATTCCCAAATCCGTATTACTGCAATAAAGCGCATTTTTACTGAACGCAATAAAGCGCTTCCGTATAACCTAAACACCGTATCACCAGTTTATATGGAAAAGCAACCGGAACACAATTCTTAAAGGAGCCACGTCCCATATTTTACACTTCAAACCAACACTAAACATCGAAATAAACAAGAAATTTATATTAAAGGAATCATTTCCAGAGTGAACTAAATATTAAATCATCAGCAATTTTATTAAAGGGAGAGATTTTTGAG
>JACRUU010000006.1:17364754-17382254 GCA_030449085.1 Kryptopterus vitreolus | reverse complement strand
TATTACGCCTCCCCTTTCATTCTCAAAAAATGGGGAAAAAATATTGCTCTTTTTTATCATCCTTTATCGCAAAAATAGGTGTTTTTGACTTGCACTGTGTGTGTGTGTGTGTGTGTGTGTGTGTGTGTGTATATATATATATATCTCAAAAAAATGGGGAAAAAAATATATATATATATATATATATATATATATATATATATATTCATTATTATGTCAAATAATGTGGAAAAAATATTGTTATATCATTTTCATTCTATATTATAAAGACAATCAAATGCGAAGATGTTTTTTGTTTATGTTTATATTAAAATCTCATTAAACTACAAAAAAAAACATACAGCAGGGAAAAAAAACTCACAACCACGCATGCGCAAAAGAAAAGCCCGAAGCACTGAAACCATCCGTATCGGTCTTTCAGTAAATCCCGCCTTCCTCTCGGTGATTGGTTTACACATCATCGTAAGCCTTCTTGATTGGATAGCAATCCGGAGAACCCGGCGAATCAGAGCGGTGGGAGGCGGGTCTGACAGGGGAGGGTTGTTATTATGAAGACGGCTTGAGGCGTCTGAGTGACGTAGGCGCCACGTCACAGCCGCGGTCCCGGGGAGAATGCTAGCTACACGTCGTGAAGCGGCTAGCACACGTTCCTCAGCGCGACGCGTCTGCCGCGAATGACGGCGCGTTTCTGCGTAAACGCGTCACTGTAAACATTTTATACCTTATTTATATACCCGGAGTTCCAGTTCCCGCCATTTTATAGGTGAGTTAGCACAAAATAAACAAACACGCTCAGTTAGCCGGCATGCTAGGTTGCTAAGCTAACTTTCAGTCTGCGACAGCGCAGGGGGACTGAAATATATGTATAATTATATATAAATGTACATGTTTATAAACGGTGACACAATTATTGTCTATTTTAAAAAAAAACAAAACAAAGTTTTCATGCTAGCTTTGGAGAAACTAGCCGGTCTTCTTTGCGTATAAGTTCCAAAAAAAAAACTTCCGGGTTGCGTCACGTGATTCGAGTTAGTGTAGACGCGTCAATCAATCAATTAATTAATTGCTGGTTAATGGCGCAAAACCGATCCGCAGCTCAGAGGGGGCGGGGGGAGGGGGGGTTATGACGTCATTAAAGCATTCTGACTTTATGCGTTCCGATTGGCTGCTCAGGTTTCTTTTTTTTTTGGGTTTTAATTTATATATGTGAAATTCGTGCACCATGTATGGCAGCGATGTTTAAGGGCCTCCCTCCGGGGCCCCCCAGAGTCAACCTGTCGACTTTCTTTTTGGTAACCCCGGATTGTTACGACTGAGCTGTGATTGAACTTTCAAGGTTTGGTGTTGGGGACTGATATTGCAACTATTGCTGGGGGCCCCTGAACAAGGCCCTTAACTGTTTGTTATTTGTGTGGCGCTGCGTCGTCGCACGCTTGTCCACAAAAACAACAATTTCGCTTGGCTGTTATGGAAATGGAAGTAAAAAGCCGTGAATGCATTTTGTTTATGCGACTGAACAGCTGAGGGCCCTCAACAAGGGCCCGCTAGGTACTGTTGTGTGTGTGTGTGTGTGTGTGGGGGGGGGGGGTTTGTAAATTTGATCTGGCAAACCTCCGCTCCTCTGTTTGATCAGACCAGGATGCGAGGTGCGGACGTGCAGAACAAACTCCTGCTCCTGTTTTTGCTCCGTTCGCTCGCGCCTTTTTCTGTGTGTGTGTGTGTGTGTGTGTGTGTGTGTGTGTGTGTGTGTGTGTGTGTGTGTGTTAATGGGTGTGTGCTGAGATGCTCAGATGGTTAAACAGTAACTCGTACGTTGGAAGCGTTCGGGTTTATATGAGCAGTGTGTGTTTTATCGTATGATTGGAGCGTAACGAGGGTCGGCGCTAAAGTGTCCCACGGGAGAAACGCGTGGAGTCATGTGACGATCATGTGACGATCATGTGACCTGTGAAGATCGGATGGAGAGGATAATCGACTGTTTTGCTTAAGTTTAAGGTTGATGGTTATTCTGTCTGTCTGACGTGTCTGTGTGTTAATGTCTCTGTTTAAACGTCTGTGTTTTTGTCTTCTCTTTTTCTTTCCTTTTTTTCTTTCCGTCTTTTTTATTTATTTATTTATTTTTGCTCTTCCTTACTTTTTTTTTTTTCACTGTCTATCCGTCTGCATATTTTTGTCTGGGGTCTGTCGTTCGGCCTGTGTGTGTCTGTCTCAGCCTGTGCGTGTGTGTGTGTGTGTGCGTGCGTGTGCGTGTGCGTGCGTGCGTGCGTGTGCGTGTGCGTGTGCGTGCGTGCGTGCGTGTCGTGCGTGCGTGTGCGTGTGTCGTGCGTGTGTGTGTGTGCGTGTGTGTGTGTGCGTGTGTGTGTGCGTGTGTGTGTGTGTGTGTGTGTGTGTGTGTGTGTGTTTTAAACAGCAGATTTCATTTCAAGATTCGTTCCCATTTTCTTGATCCCAAGAGGACACACACACACACACACACACACACACACACACACACACACACACACACACCCATACCTGATCACATTTCCGCCTCGTCATTAATGAACACACTGAATAAACACGTCTATGTTATACATTATACTTCCTGTTGCAGTGAATATGTTTTTGGGGGGGGTTAGAAAACATCAAGAAGGAAAATATATGTGTGTATATATATTCATGTATATGCGTGTGTGTGTGTGTGTGTGTGTATGTGTGTGTATATATATATATATATATAGATTATATATATATATATATATATATATATATATATATATATATATATATATATATATATATATAAAATGTTTTGTTTCTGCAGGTTTCACAGAGGTCATGAGTCTGTGAAGAAGTGTGTGTGTGTGTGTGTGTGCACGGTGGACATGGGTGCCAACACGAGCCAGGTGAACGACCTGGCCGAGAGTCAGAGCATCCGCACTCTGATCGGTCCCGAACCCGTATCGGAAAACGAACCTTTCTGGAACCAGCTCATCTCCTTCACCTTCACCAGCCCCTCCTGCAGGTCAGCAACACACACACACGCACACTCTTAAGCTTTATTTATATAAATATAGTGGTTGACTCAGGATTGAGATGTGGGTCGTAGAAGGTCACGCACGTCGCTGTCAGAACCGTCGCCCATGAATCACAGAACCCTCTGCTTCCGTTCTTTAACACACACTCCTGAATCCGTGCCAAGATTTTACCGTGTTCACAAAACATCTGGGTCACGACTTTACACAAGTATCTCACGCGTCCGAACAGGCCAAAAGGAAATCTTTCTCTGCTCGACCTCACGCCTGACACAAACCCGTATAATGCAGATCTCATCTACCAGGAGTTCACACGCCACTGGACCCAGGCGCCTTTTTTAGGGCCCTTGAGCACGGCCCTTAATCATCTGGCTAAGAATTATAATGAATGAAATAATACACTTCCGTAGTCTTGCATGTTTGGGGGGAAATAATGAGCATGTGCTGTCAGCAGTTTGCCTCTAGAGGGCGCTCGTAATTAGGAAATGTCAGCATTAATCAGCAAGACTAATGAACTGGTCGAATCAACATCATCACAGTACACAGTGTGGAAAACACACACACACACACACACACACAGACACACACACACACACACACACACACACACAAGGATAATTTGGAAGTAGATCCAGATACGTTATAAAGTGCTAATTGCGATTCCGTGCGTTAACGAGGTTCTAATGAAGTAAGGAGAAGACGCACACATTCACCAATCAAAGCTCAGGATTTTTAATATGATCTTGTACTCTTCTTTTCATTCTTTCTTTCTTTTTTTTTTCCTCTTTTCTTTCCCCTCCTCCTCCTCCTTTCCCAACGTAGAAAACATCTCCAGATAATTTAATACCTGCCCTTCGGCGCTTTGCATTCGTATGCACTCGCGGATCCAAAGTGACTTTCAGGCTCCATTAAAGCACACAGCGGGTGTTAAATGAGTTTTACATACATCCACGCAAAACCTTACACACACACACACACACACACACACACGACCTTCAGGTAGAAATGCAACCAAGGTGGCGAAAAACTTCAAACCCACGCTCTTGTATACGAACGCGTGCTCTCAATACTGCAGAAACGTTCTCCGTTTTATTTCAAAAGTATTTGCCCCCTCGTGGATGGTTTCTTGATTTGATTCGCTGCTTATGTCGAATATATTTCTGAATTTTCCTTCTTTTAACTTTAACCCCCCCCCCCCCCCCCCACCCGTTTCAGTGCCGACGCTAAGCTCCTGGAGGAGGCGGTCATCCCCCTGGCCAAAACCTTAAGTATGTCCCGTGTCTCTTTATGTTCTTTATGTTGTCATTTTAATGTATTTAATTTTCTTTGCATCTCTTTTATTTACAAGTCAAGAACAATCCCAGATCAGGGAACTTTGGCGCGTTAGTGAGAGTTTTCCTCACCAGAACCAAAGAGCTGAAGATCTCCACCGAATGCCAAGAGTGAGTACAGATGTCCTTCAACAGCTACATCACCATCACACGTGTAGGATTTAAGTTCTACACTATAGGGCCAAAAGTCTGTGAACACGTCACATCATGGATGGATGGATGAATGAATAGATTGGATTAGTAAATGGAGGGATGGATGGATGGATTGGTATATAGTTGGGTATCTGGATGGATAGGTGAATAACTGGTTGGTAGATGGAGGGATGCTTGGGCGGATGGATAGATGAGTAGCTGGATTGGTTTCATGGTGGATGAATGGATGGATGAATATTGGGTGGATTGGTGAATGAACTGAATAATGGTGAATAATAGATTGGATTAGCAATGGATGGATGGATGGATGAATGGATTGGTGGATGAATAGATTGGATTAGTAAATGGATGGATTGGTATATAGTTGGGTATCTGGATGGATAGGTGAATAACTGGTTGGTAGATGGATGGATGCTTGGGCGGATGGATAGATGAGTAGCTGGATTGGTTTCATGGTGGATGAATGGATGGATGAATAGATTGGTGAATGAATAGATTGGATTAGCAAATGGATGGATGGATGGATGAATGGATTGGTGAATGAATAGATTGGATTAGTAAATGGATGGATTGGTAGATGGTTGGGTAGCTGGATGGATCGATGGAGGAATAACTGGTTGGTAGATGGAGGGATGCTTGGGCGGATGGATAGATGAGTAGCTGGATTGGTTTCATGGTGGATGAATGGATGGATGAATGGATTGGTGGATGAAAAGATTGGATTAGTAGATGGATGGATGGATGGATGGATGGATTGGTATATAGTTGGGTATCTGGATGGATAGATGAATAACTGGTTGGTAGATGGATGGGTGGATTGGTAGATGGATGGATGAATAGCTGGTTGGATGAGTGGGTGGATTGTTAGATGGATTGACGGATGGATAGATGAATGGTTGAATTGGTAGATTGATTGGTTCATGGTTTCTAACCCCCCCCCCCCCCCTCTCCCTCCCTCCCTCTGTAGCCAGCTGTTTATCTGGCAGGCCCACAATGCCCTGTTCCTGGTGCGCTGCTTGCTGAAAATCTTCATCCGTGAGATGAGCGAGGAAGATCTGCACTTACAGTTTACCTACCACACGAGGGCGCCAGGAACCTGCGGTAACTCCCACACGTACACCTGTTCACGCATGTTAAAAAAAGGAGCACTGCAGAAACGTGTCCACATACTTTTGGCCATAAAGTGCAAGTTATTATTGCATTAAAATGTATTTATTTATTTATTTATTTATTATCCATCCCAGAGACGAGCAGTGAAGATCTGATGGAGGAACTGATCTGCAACATGGTTCATCTCATCGTAGAGGTGCCTCTCCTGTGAGTGTTCTTATCAGTCTTCTTATTTATTTATATATATATATATACATACATAAATACACACAAATAAATAAATAAATAAGAGCGTCAGTACGTTCTGTGTCGCATCCCTCGCCCGTCTCCTCCACGAACAGAAGCCGTCTACCCGTCTTTGAGTGTCTTTTTAGAAATACGATGCTGGTTCTGTCGTTCACTCTTTCTTCTTCTCTGTCTTTCCCTTTGAGTCTTTCTTTTTATCTTCGTCTTTTTATCTTCTTTTTTTTCTTTTTTTCTTTTTTCTTTATTCTTTTTTTTTTCTCCTATTTCTTTTTTTTTTTTTTTTTTTTTTTTTTTTTTTTTTTTTTTTTTTTTTTTTTTTCTTTTTCCTTTTTTTTTTTTCTTTTTTTTATTCTTTTTTTTTTTCTTTTTATCTTTCACACCTTTTACTCTCCTGTCTTTTTGCCATTTCCTTTATCTGTGAACTCTCGCTCTCTCTCCCCCCCCCCTTCTCTCTCTCTCTCTCTCTCTCTCTCTCTCTCTCTCTCTGTGTGCATGTCGTGGTTTTTTTTATTTGTTTTTTTTTTATCAGTCTGTGTCTCTTGCTTTTGTTTCTTTCTGTGTCTATTTGTCTTTCTCTTTCTGTCTGAATCTTCCTCTAACCTCCCTCTCTCTCTCTCTCTCTCTCTCTCTCTCTCTCTCGTCTATTTCCGTGCCTGTCGTCTTCATGTGTGTCCCTCATTGTCTGGAAGCATTATGTGACCTGCAAGAGCTTTTATAAGGTGTACGATTGTCTTATAATAAAGAAACTCCGTCTCCCACAATGCAGTTACTGCATCTCACCACTAGAGTGCAGCATATCCCACATCAGCGTTTACCTACAGGGGGTATTTTTTTATTTATAACCCAACAATTCTAGGAATTTCTATCCCATAATATCCAGGTAGTGAAATATCAATGCACGTGGAAGGCCAAGACAGACGTAAAAGTGAATACGTGTTTGTGCTGGAAGGAGAAAAGGCGCCGAGGCGACGTCACTCATTAATCACTATATACTGTCTTATATTTACACCTGTATTTACTGTATTTTAATTAACTATAACGAGAGGCGATTAATAGACGAGTGAGGAGGATGTGGACAATTCAGAAATTGAATTGTGTGTGGTGTGTGTGTGTGTGTGTGTGTGTGTGTGTGTGTGTGTGTGTGTCGGCAGACACGAGCGGACTGTGTGTTATTTACTCTGGCTCCGGCGTGTAGAAGTCAGCGAACACCGACCCGCTCCATTGTTCACCTGCGGAATGTTCTTTTCTGTCCCCCGTTGTTGACGTTTTTCTGATTTCCTAGCTACGTGCTCGCGCCCAAAAATATTGGGCCGCATTCAAAAAAAAAAAAAAAACCCCAAAAAAACACCTAAAGTTTGGAATGCTTTCATTCGGCCGTCCTGGCGCGGGAGTTTACGCCGCTTTCCGGAGACGGAGATCGTCCTATGGAGTCGAGGGAAGGGAATTCGACCGGATAATAACCATCATCTCAGACCAGACTGTGTTTATTTTCTACGTAAATTCCATCGTTGTGCTTTTCGCTTTGTTTGTTTGTTTGTTGTTTTTCCCGCCAAAACATGTTTTCTACATCTTCAATTTAGCTAGCCGATGCTACGTATAACGCGTTACTATGGAAACGGTTATTTTTAATCTGAATTTACACAAACTTTGTGCAGTTTTTATGGGTTGTTAAATTCTCGCTGCGTCTTTAGTTTTTCTCTCGGACAAAACCAGACTCATCACTTTTTTTTTTCTGGTGTGTGTGTGTGTGTGTGTGTGTGTTTGGGGTGAAAAACCTGGCGGGCGCAGTTCCATTAACCGCGGATAGTTCACTCTGTAAACGGCGAGCGGCGCGTGTCAGCGGGCCCGTGCCAGGACGTTAGCGCTGACTCCGTCATCCTTAAACGAGTCCCACAAAATCGTTCAGCGCTTAATTTGACTCTTTAAACGCAGCTCTAACTGCCAATTACAGTAATGAACGGAGCGCTCGTGCCAGCGAGACCCGGCAGGAGAAACCCCAACGTCCTTGTTCCCGCTTTATTTATTTATTTATTTTCCTCGAATCCGCAGCGTCAGGGAAAAAAAAAACGGCCGCTCGACATGCCCGCGAGGCGAATGAATCGGAACCAACGATCCGATCGCGTTCGGTCTGCGTCCTCTGAATAAACGAGTCCTCGCTGCTCAACACAATAGATCTTTTATTTATTTATTTATTTATTTATTTATTTTCTACAGTGCAGTAGAAATCTGTCTTTTTATGCTTTTGGAGGACCAGATATGATGAGTCCTGCTACATCCCATAATCGGCTACCGAGGGTAATGGTTTGGGATTGGATTGAAGCAGGGTTAGAGGTTAGAGACTTATTTCAGAAAGGGATAGAAATCAACATGGCAACCGCTCCGTTATATATAGCCAATACATCATTCATTCATTCATTCATTCATCTTCTATGATCTTCCTCTGGTCACGGGGAGTCTGTGTCTATCTCAGGCGTCTATGGGCATTAAGGCAGGATGGATGGAATGCCGACACACACACACACACACACACACACACACACACACACACATTCATACACTAGGGACAATTTTCCAAGGTGCCAATCAACCTACCGTGCATGTTTTTTTTTGGACCGGGGGAGGAAACCGGAGAACCCGGAGAGAAAAAAACCCCTGAGACACGGGGAGAACATGCAAGAACATGCAAACTCCACACACACATGACCGAGACGGGAATCGAACCCGGACCCTGGCGGTGTGAGGCGAACGTGATGAACACTAAACCACCGTCGATACATCATTTAAATTTAATTAACGATTATTTATTTATTTATTTATTTATTTATTTTTGTTGGAATGGTTAGATTATGGATACAGAGAGGGGAAAACATGTTGCTATTTGTACCTGTTTGTTGGGGGGTGTTTTGCCGCTGTCGTGTTTATCCCGCAGCGCCGCGCACACACACACACACACACACACACACACACACACACACACCTTCAACAACCTGCTTCTGTTTGGAATAAATTAGTTGTGCTGCAAACGTTAGATCAATGTATATAGATATCTCTCTCTCTCTCTCTCTCTCTCTCTCTCTCTCTCTCTCTCTCTATATATATATATATATATATATATATATATCTATATATATACATATATATATATATATATATATATATGGAGATATATTTATTTATTTATACTAAGAAAATAAACCACGTTGGTTTTGTCACCTCTCACCAAGTTGTTTCATTTCTGGCCCGACTTGCTGTACAAAGACGCGCGCGTGTACGTGAACGCAATAGGCGTGTTTTTTTTTTTTTTTTTTTTGTTTTTTTTTTTTGTTTTTTTTTCGGAAGCGCGCGGCGGAGGCGAAGGGAAGGAAACGGCGAACAATGAGCGAGAGCGTTTGAGCGAGAGTGCTGCAGAGGTCGGCGAGTTCGCCCCCATCAGCAGATCATTTACATTCGCCAACGACCTCCGCTAGCCAGCGCCCCATTAGCGCACGTTTAAAACACCCCCGCCGTACAATTATCCTGAAAAGGTGTCGCCCCTCCGCACTTCATTTATCAGCTGCGCTTTCCTGTAATAGAGCCATAAACTCATTAACAGCCCTCGTAGCTCCAAGCACTTTCTTTTTTTGTTGTTGTTTTTTTTAATGGAACGTGAGCACCATTTTACCTACAGCGTCCTTCTTACCGCTTTTTCTTCTTCCTGCTGTTTTTTCAGGGACATCACTTACAACATCCTGTTCGAGGCGGTGACCACGCTGCTGGTTCTGTTGTCCTATCAGCTGTTCCACAAGGACATCCTGAGGGAGGGGCGGATCTACCTGTACCTCACTAGGGGGCGATGGTGAGTTTTCGAGAATGGGCATCGCAAAATTATATTATATATATATATATAGCAATATATATATATATATAGATATATAAATATATATATATATATAAATATATATAGATATATATATATATATATTTATATATAATTATATATATATATATATATATATATATATATATATATATATATTCATATTCATTCAATCATTCATTCAATCATTCATTCATTCATCTTCTACCGCGCTTTATCCGATCTTCCCTCGGGTCACGGGGAGTCTGTGTCTATCTCAGGCGTCTATGGGTATTAAGGCAGGATACACCCTGGATGGAATGCCATCACCACACACACACACACACACACACACACACACATTCACACACCAGGGACAATTTTCCAAGGTGGCAATCAACCCATGTTTTTCGAACCTACCCCGTGCATGACAAACTCCACACCACATTTACGGGAATGAACCCCCGACCCTGGCAAGGAGAGACGAACGGAAGCCGCCCCCATATATATATAATTATAAATGCCCCACTTGTTTTATATATATATATATATACATCTCTATAATATATCTCTCTCTCTCTCTCTCTCTCTCCTCTCTCTCTCTATCTCACTCACTCTTACATCATATATATATAATAATATATTAGACAGCCAGACAAAATTGTTGGTACAAAAGTCCTTTGTCACAGAAATATCTTTAATGACAAAAGAAAAAGTTAACCAATGGTCACAGAAATAACTTTAATCTGACAAATGTAATAATAAATAAAAATTCTATAAATGTTAACCAATGAAAGTGGACAGACATTGTTTTTCACCTACCACTTCAACAGAATTATGTAAAAAAATTTGACACAGGCATGACAAAAATGATGGTACCCCTAACTTAATATTTTGTTGCAACCTTTTGAGGCAATCACTGCAATCAAACGCTTCCTGTAACTGTCAATGAGACATCTGCACCTCTCAGCAGGTATTTTGGCCCACTCCTCATGAGCAAACTGCTCCAGTTGTGTCCGGTTTGAAGGGTGCCGCCTTTTCCAGACTGCATGTTTCAGCTCCTTCCAAAGATGCTCAATAGGATTGAGGTCAGGGCTCATAGACGGCCACACTTTAGAATAGTCCAATTTTTTCCTCTTAGCCATTCTTGGGTGTTTTTAGCTGTGTGTTTTGGGTCATTGTCCTGTTGCAAGACCCATGACCTGCGACTACTGAGACCAAGCTTTCTGACACTGGCTAGTACATTTCTCTCTAGAATTCCTTGATAGTCTTGAGATTTCATTGTACCCTGCACAGATTCAAGACACCCTGTGCCAAGCAGCAAAGCAGCCCCAGAACATAACAGAGCCTCCTCCATGTTTCACAGTAGGGACAGTGTTCTTTTCTTGATATGCTTCATTTTTTCGTCTGTGAACATACAGCTGATGTGCCTTGGCAAAAACTCGATCGATTTTGTCTCATCTGTCCACAGGACATTCTCCCAGAAGCTTTGTGGCTTGTCAACATGTAGTTTGGCATATTCCAGTCTTGCTTTTTTATGATTCGTTTTCAACAATGGTGTCCTCCTTGGTCGTCTCCCATGTAGTCCACTTTGGCTCAAACAACGACGGATGGTGCGATCTGACACTGATGTTCCTTGAGCATGAAGTTCACCTTGAATCTCTTTAGAAGTCTTTCTAGGCTCTTTTGTTACCATTCGGATTATCCGTCTCTTAGATTTGTCATCAATTTTCCTCCTGCGGCCACGTCCATGGGAGGTTGGCTACAGTCCCATGGATCTAAAACTTCTAGGAATAAATATGTGTACTCACTGGTCTAACATCTAGTTGCTCTGGAGATGGTCTTATGAAAAACAATGCCTTACCTTTAACATGCTTGTCTATTAATTTTCTCCCTTGACTGATTCTTGGACAGCTCTTTCCTTTGCTTCCTCATTGGTCCATGTCAGTCTGTGGTACTCACCATTGAAAAACAGGTTGTATGCCATATATATATACAATGTGATTATTTATGGTTGCTTTTTTCATAGTTTATTTTTTTACACCATGATGTACTGACTTAAATTAACACTCTATGTACCAATGGGGTATACAGTTTCGAAGCTTAAAAACTTGTAATATATCACATTCTTTTATAGTATTTTTATTTATTTCTGTATTTAGCAGCTTTTTTCCCATTGCGTATTTTTATTTCTTTTTCTTTTCATTCACAAAAATAATCCCCCCGGTTAAAAGAGGGCGATTAAATAAACAAATAAAAAAAATTTATTTATCTATTTTTTTTTTTCTTTCCTTTTAAAGGAACATCCTTCCGACCAATCAGAATCGAGGATCCGGCAATTATTATTATTATCATTATTATTATTATCAGAATCGAGGAGCCGCGTTTATTTGTTTATTTATTTATTTGTGGATAATAAAAACGGGCCTAACGTACAGGAGCCGCGTTGCTCGTCCCGGGCAAGTTTACTTCCACAGCGATAACCTTGGCCCGGCTTTGTGTGCCTCGCGTAACTTTAAGAAGCGCAGCGTCTCATTTCCTATGCCTCCTTGCTGCGGGAGGCAGACGGCCATTGACAGCATCCTGCCGTTCAGAATGGAAATGAGTAGCTTCATTAATTCAGCAGCTGTCTCACCCCCCCCCCCCCCCCCTTCCCCCCCTCCTTTTAAAGTTCATCCACGGGTCTCATTAGCATCATCACGTCGCCGATGCCTTGAAGTTCACCTCCCTCCCTCCCTCGCCCGAGCTCAGTCAGCAAAGTAGTGCAGCCCCAGTTATTTAGCCTTGGCCCCTTTTTTTTTTTTTTTAACCCCCCCCTCCCCCTTTCTCTTTGGCTTGGTTCTGGGTGCAGCACCGGGGCATCTGCGGTACCGCATTACAGCGATCGCCTCCCCTCCCCCTTACGAGCCGTCATTCTACCGCGCTGTCCTAAAGATGACATTGGCGCTTGTTGGCGTGGGCTCTTCGGGCTCTTCTACGATCAGTTCCTTTGGTACGGAGGAGATCGAATGAAATCTCGGCGCAAGAGCTTTAAACGTATCGTTTCCGCCGGCAACGTAAAACCCAGTCCTGCTTTTTCTCTGCCTGAAAATCTCCTGACCAGTCAGCGTGTCCGATCCTCCGCCGAAACCCGAACCTCTGGCACCAATATCGCCTCGTGCGCCGAAACCTTCCCCGAGGCGGCCGTCTTCCCCCAGCTCCAGGGATCCGTTCCCACGTTCGGAGAGGGGGGCGCCTGCCAAGATACGGTCTGCGTCGAGCCAGTTCTACTCCGGTGGCCCGGGGTAAGACTCCCGGGGGCAGGAAAGGACAGGAGATACTGGGAGTGAAACACCGGGATCTTAGCTCAATTTGATTCCTTGGCGTGTTTTGCAAGCACGAGAGCTGCCGAGTCAGCGTGACTGCCGCGTTTCGCAGCGCCGTGTGAACGCTGCCGTTTTTGTTTTTGTGAGCAGCGGCACACAGGAAAGCATGTTAACACAAACACACACTTATTAACGCACTCTTTTTTCTGATTACTCCCACTTTTCGGGAAAATAAACTTCCAGTAGGTGCCACTAGGTGGCACTGTCGACATCTGAATTGAAGGCATTTATGGCAGACCCCCTTATCCAGAGCGATTCGGATTTGTCGCATTCGTACAACCGAGGAGCTACACGGCTTAAAGGTGCCTCAAGTGTGGCTGGGATTTGAACTAACGACCTTATGGGGTTTAAAGTTCAATAGTAGCGATCACCTCCTCCTCCTCCTCCTCCTCCTCCTCCTCCCATCTTCCCTGCATAGTCTCGTCACATCTACGGACCCTCCTTCGTTTTCTAATTCGTTTATTTCATTGTCCTGTTCTTGATTCCTGAAGCCGGATCGTTCGGAGAGTCAAATGAATCGGTAGACTCCTTATTCGACTCATTTAATGCTCATTTCAGTGGAGACGATCTCTCTCTCTCTCTCTCTCTCTCTCTCTCGCAGCGTTCCTTTCATTTCTCTCTCTTATCATGGCAAAATAACAAATTGCAAAGGGGAAAAAAAACTCCGTTACCTGTCACAGGGGCCGACACGGAGAATTAATCAACACCTTCCTCATACAGAATCGCACTTTCCCCCCGAAGATATCGGCACCGTCTACGAGCATGAATAATTCCCCGCAAATTAGCCCGGAACGCCGTGCCTGGGAGACGCGCACTCGAGCGCCGTACGAGCAAAAATATCTCTACACCGGTATGACGTCATTCATCAAACCGTTACATGTGGAGGATCACCACTGGACATGATGACTCCGCCCCCCGCCTCGTTAACATGCACACAAACATCGCTACCTACGTCGAATCCCCTAAAGGTGTCTATAACGATAATGGAAAGGTTTTCACAATATCCTGGTTTAAAAAAAAAACAAACAAACAAACAAACAAAAACGATACGATTCTGCATTTTATTAGTAAAGAAAAAAATGGCCGCTGTAGTTCTGCATGTTGGACAATAGGGGGCAGTGTTTGCACATTGTGTGCTGTCCTATTATTTTATTTTTTTTATTTATTCACTCCAACTTTAATACTAATGAAAGTCAAGATTTTGTAGATAAACATAATCGTTTATCTTTTAACTGTATTATATTTGTATTTGGTCTCTATATATATATATATATATATATATATATATATATATAGTATATATTTTATACACACACACACTTTTATATATATACACACGTGTGTGTGTGTGTAGTATGTATATATATGTATATATATATATATATATATATATATATGATATATATATATATATATATATATATGATCTATATATATATATATATATATATATAGTGTGTCTGTCTGTTTTTTTTTTTTTACTTATTTATTTTTTCTTAATACATAAAAGCAAATTTCAGTAATTAAATGTAATATTTTTGGTCCATAGTATCGATACTATATTGGTATCGTGATATTTCATTTAAGTATCGTATCGTGACGACACTAGAGTGGAGACTTCCGAATGCGACGTTGGGAAAGACGCACACAGCAACCGCGTGGACGGATGTTGACAAACGTTTGTTTATATTGCGAGAGTGTTTTGGACAGCGTCTGTCCCTCCGATGTGTTTTGGTATAAGCTCTCGGTTCCTGCTCCTACCGCCGGTGGCCTTGCTGATGTACAGGAGTGCGATGGAGAGACGTGTCAGACGCTCCTAGATCTCGTATCGTGTGTGTTTTTGGTCTCTCCGCAGTCTGTCCCTGACGAGTCGCTTGGTGAAAACCCTGCTGTATAATTTTGTGCGGCAGGAGAAATGTCCTCCCCCTTCAGCACACATCTTCCAGCCACACAGAGACGGAGGAGGTCTGCTGTACGGCCTGGCGTCGGGGGTGGCCAGTGAGTAACACACACACACACACACACACACACACACACACGATGATGTTTAACACTCCTGAAGCGCTAATGTCAAATAAATTGATGATTGATGTGCAGGAAGAGGCGTGTGTGTGTGTGTGTGTGGTGTGTGTGTGTGTGTGTGTGTGTCATTTGCCAAGCTAGTAGTAATTGAATAGTTCATATTTATTCCTTCTATATTATATTTTTAAACAATTTGATTTGTTTATTTTATTATTATTTAGTTATTTATTTTAATGCCGGACTTTAAAGCGTTTGTTAAAGAGGAGAAAAAAATACTAATAAAAAAAAATTTGTCAAAATGTAAATAATTTGTGTAATAAAATTGGGGAAGGAATGCTGTGGGTGTAAAACAAACAAACAAACAAACAAACAAATAAATAAGCAATTAAATAATTATACATCACATTAGGGGTCGGTGGTACTGAGTAACCTTTCTTTCAGACAGTAATTTTGGTTTACAAAACAAATAAATAAATGAATAAATAAATAAATAAATTAATAAATAAGCAATTAAAAATAAGTAAATAAATAAATGATTAGGTTTTCGGGAGGAGATTGCAATGAATTTATTTTTGAAAACAAAAATATTGCTTTTTTTTAAATTATTTTATAAGCAGACACTTTAAATTTCTTTTCTTTCACTTTTCTTTGTTTCTTTCTTTTCTTCTTTCTTTTATTTTCTTTTTATTTATTTATTGATCTATTTATTTATTTTTGATAAAGTTCCACAGCATGAAACCAAACTCAAAAATAGGAGCCTGTATACACCTTCACGTGTGTGTGTGTGTGTGTGTGTGTGTGTGTGTGTGTGTGTGTGTGTGTGTGTGTGTGTGTGTGTGTGGAGTTTTATTCGGATCCAGACGCCTTTCCTCTGCCTTCGTTATCACTCAATCACCATTTCACGTCCAGGGTTTCTGTCTCTCTCTCTCTCGCTCTCTCTCTCTCTCTCCTCTCTCTCTCTCTCTCTCTCTCTCTCTCTCTCCTCTCTCTCTCCCTCTCTCCTCTCCTCTCTCTCTCTCTCTCTCCTCTCTCCTCTCTCTCTCCCCTCTCTCTACTCCCTCTCTCTTCTCTCTCCTCTCTCTCTCTCTCTCCCCCTCTCTCTCGTCTCTCTCTCTCCCGCTCTCTCTCTCTCCTCTCGCCTCTCTCTCTTTCTCTCCTCTTTAGCCTCTCTCTCCTCTCCTCTCTCTCTCTCTCTCTCTCTCTCTCTCTCTCTCCCTCTCCCCCTCTCTCTCCTCTCTCTCTCCCCCTCTCCCCCCTCTCTCCCTCTCTCTCCTCTGCCTCCCTCTCCCCCTCTCTCTCGAGCTCTCTCTCTCTCCTCTCTCTCCTCGTCTCTCTCTCTCTCCTCTCTCTCGCCCCTCTCCTCCTCTCTCTCCCTCTCTCTCCTTCCCCTCTCCAATCTCTCCCTCCTCTCTCTGGCTCCCCTATCTGCTCTCTCTCCCCTCTCCCTCTCTCTCTCTCTCTCTCCGACTCTCTCGATCACTCCTCTCGCCTCTCCGTCATCCCTCAGGAAAGGCTCTCTCTCTCTCTCTCTCTCTCTCTCTCTCCCTCTCCAAGCCTCTCTCTCTTCCCTCTCCAAGTGGCAGGCAGGGTTCAGCAGAGGGACACGTCAGATGATCTGTCAGGTCTGCTGAAGCTTCCCACGCCGTGTGAACTTACAGTATACTGTCAGAAATGTGCATCCAATACTCATAACACTCCACACACACACACACACACACACACACTCTCGACTCTGTACACACACACACACACACACACACACACTCGACACTCTCGACACTGTCACTGTACACACACACACACACACACACACACCACACACTCACACTCTCGCACACTCTCGACACTGTACACACACACACACACACACACACACTACAGCCCACACACACACACACACTTCACACACACACACACACTGTCACACACACACACACACACACACACACTCGCACACTCTCGACACTGTACACACACACACACACACACTCGACACTGACATACACACACACACACACACACACACACTACACACACACACACACACTCTCGACACTGTACACACACACACACACTCGCACACTCTCGACACTGTACACACACACACACACTCGCACACTATCGACACGCACACTACACACACAACACAAACACACACACACACACTCTCGACACTGTACAACACACACACACACACACACACACACACACACACACTGTACACACACACTCTCGCACACTCTCGACACACACAAACACACACTACACACACACACACACACACACTCTCGCACACTCTCGACACTGTACACACACACACACACTCGCACACTCTCGACACTGTACACACACACACACACACGACACACACACACACTCTCGACACTGTACACACACACTCTCGACACACTCGACACTCGACAC
>JACRUU010000006.1:17354754-17359754 GCA_030449085.1 Kryptopterus vitreolus | reverse complement strand
TCTCACATCTGTGTGCTTTGTTTCCTTTTGTCTCTTTGCTTTTTTTTTTTGTCCCCCTTTTTGTCTCTCTCTCTCTGTCTTTTACTCTCTGTGTGTCTCTCTCTGCTTGTGTGTGTGTGTCTCTCTCTCTCGCTCTCTCACTGTCTGTATGTGTGTCTCACTCTGTGTATCTTTGTGTGTATTTTTCTCTCTCTCTCTCTCTCTCTCTCTCTCTCTCTCTCCCTGTGTATCTCTCGCTCTCTCTCTCTCACTGACTCTCTCCGTTTCTATCCATCCCCCATCTTTTTTTTTCTTCTCTATTTGACACACTGGCTTTTTTCTCTTTGTTCCAATCTTTATCGTTCACCCTGTTTGTCTGTTTCTCTCGACTTTTTTTTCTCTTGCCTTCACACAGTGTCTGCACTTTATATATATATATATATACACGATATATATATATATATATATATATATTATATATATTGTTTTTTTTTTTTCTTTATCTTTCTAAACCCCCCCCCCCCCCTTCCCTCCCTGTCATGTTCAGGTGGACTGTGGAGTGTGTTCACATTGGGCGGAGCCGGGACCAAGCCGGGGGCGGAGCAGGAGCACAACCAGTTACCGCTGTCCAATCAGAGCCTGTTGCTGCTGCTGGTCCTGGCCAATCTGACGGACGGCCCAGACTGGCCGAACCCTTACAGACAAGCCATCACCTGCTTCAAAAACACACAAGGTTCCTCACGTCCACCTTCACGTCCACTGAGATGATTTACCCTCCTCATAAAGCACAGCGGATCAGGACCGGTCCGCCTCTGAGGAACCCTTATTATACACTGTGTGTGTGTGTGTGTGTGTGTGTGTGTGTGTGTGTATTGCAGACACGTCCTCTATTCCGTCCCCGCAGCCACACACTTTTCAGATCAACTTTAACAGCCTGTACACGGCGCTGGGCGAGCAGCAGAGATCGGACCAGGTGACGCTGCTGCTCTACACGCTGCTGCACCAGAACTCCAACATGAAGACCTACATGCTGTCCAGAACCGACATGGAGAACCTGGTGAGAGCAGTCCCGGGGCGGGGGGGGTTCCTCTCCGGCCCGTTTCTATAGCAACCGAGCCGCAACTCTCCGTATGGCGAGACGCTGCTGAAGGTCTCTCTCTGTCTCTCTCTCTCGCCGTCTCTCCTGGTCAGGTGATTCCCATCCTGGAGATCCTCTACCATGTGGAGGAGAGAAATTCCCATCACGTCTACATGGCCCTCATCATCCTCCTCATCCTCACCGAGGACGACACCTTCAACCGATCCATTCACGAAGTGGTCAGTGTGTACACACACACACACACACACACATACAAGCAGAAGGATAGGAATGATAAGAACGAATGAAAGAACGAAATGCACCACAATCAGAGAAATGCAAAGAAAGAAAGAACGAACGAGAGAATACAAGAATCAACAAAATGATGAAAAGATGAAAGAAAGGGAAGAAAAACAAAAAGAAAGTTGAAGTGAAATGAAGACCAGAAATGGGAGGATTTAGTAATTAATAGGGATTAATAAAAGCTATTAATTAATAAATTAATCCCTATTAATAAATAGTGATAAATAAAAAGAGAGAGAGAGAGAAATGGGAAAATAAAGGAAGGCGGCACGCGAAAACGAGTAAATGAAAGGATTGTTGGAAAGGCGAGGACGGATAGACTGACGAACGGATACAGAGACGGAATTTTGGCGAGCGTGTCTTTGACGCCGGACGCACCTCTCCGCCGTCACTCCGTCATCACACCTTTCATAGTTAATAGTGGGTCTGAACCCGTCCCGCCGAAGCTCCGCCCCCTGTAACGAACCCTGTTCAGGTGTTGCGTGTTGTTATGGCGTCTGTGTAGGAGTTCCGTGTGTAACCGGACCGTACCGGTTTTCCTCTTCAGGACACCAATAACAGATTCTGACCTGCAGTGGGTTTTTTTAAACACCTGTGTGTGTGTGTGTGTGTGTGTGTGTGTGTGTGTGTGTGACTTTGTGTGTGTGTGTGTGTGTGTGTGTGTGTGTGTGTGTGTGTGTGTGTGTGTGTGTGTGTGTGTGTGTGTGTGTGTGTGTGTGTGTGTGTGTGTGTTTTAGACGCTGAAGAACATAAGCTGGTACACGGAGCGCGCGCTGACGGAGATCTCTCTCGGCAGTCTGTTAATCCTCGTGGTCATTCGCACCATCCAGTTCAACATGACCCGCACCAGGGTACTCTTCCTCTTCCTCCACCACCTCCTCCACCTCTTCCTCCTCCTCGTCTTCCTGCCTCCACCTCTCCTCCTCCTCCTCCACCTCCTCTTCCACTTCCACCACCACCTCTCTCCTCCACCTCCACCTCCCACCTCCTCCTCCACCTCCTCCACCTTCTTCTCCACCCCTCCTCCACCCTCCACCTTCCTCCTCACCTCCACCAAACCGAGGAATGCAATAAACCTAGGCAAAAAAACTCTTCACTCCTCCTCCTCCACTCCTCCACTCCTCCTCCACCTCCTCCACCTCCTCCACCTCTTCCATCCTCCACCTCCACCTCCTCCTCCTCTCATTCGCACCATCCAGTTCAACTGACCCGCACCAGGGTACTCTTCCTCTTCCTCCACCTACACCTCACACCTCCACCTCCACCTCCACCCTCCACCACCTCCACCTCACTCCACCTCCTCCACCTCCTCACAGTGTACACTACACACACTATATTACACACACTACACTACACTGCACACTATACTACACAGTGTACACTATACTACATAGTGTACACTAAACAAGTAATCGATACTGCACAGTGTACACTACACTCACTATACTACACAGTGTACACTATACTACACAGTGTACACTACACACACTATACTACACAGTGTACACTACACACACTATACTACACAGTGTACACTATACTACACAGTGTACACTACACACACTATACTACCACAGTGTACACTATACTACACAGTGTACACTACACACACTATACTACACAGTGTACACTATACTACACAGTGTACACTACACACACTATACTACACAGTGTACACTACACACACCATACTACACAGTGTACACTATACTACACAGTGTACACTACACACACTATACTACCCAGTGTACACTATACTACACAGTGTACACTACACACACTATACTACACAGTGTACACTATACTACACAGTGTACACTACACACACTATACTACACAGTGTACACTACACACACTATACTACACAGTGTACACTACACACACTATACTACACAGTGTACACTATACTACACAGTGTACACTACACACACTATACTACACAGTGTACACTACTACATAGTGTACACTAAACAGTAATGATACTGCACAGTGTACACTACACACACTATACTACACAGTGTACACTATACTACACAGTGTACACTACACACACTATACTACACAGTGTACACTATACTACACAGTGTACACTACACACACCATACTACACAGTGTACACTATACTACACAGTGTACACTACACACACTATACTACACAGTGTACACTATACTACACAGTGTACACTACACACACTATACTACACAGTGTACACTACACACACTATACTACACAGTGTACACTACACACACTATACTACACAGTGTACACTACACACATCTTTCTGTTTCTGCTGAGTTGCAGGTCCTCATCATTTTGTGGTGTTGTGCTTTTCAGGATAAGTACCTGCACACCAACTGCCTCGCAGCCCTGGCCAACATGTCCGCCCAATTCCGCTGCCTTCACCAGTACGCAGCCCAGCGCATCATCAGTGTGTGTGTGTGTGTGTGTGTGTGTGTGTGTGTGTGTGTGTGTGTGTGTGTGTGTGTGTGTGTGTGTGTGTGTGTGAGAGAGAGAGAAACTGGCCTGTGGCCACTGTCACAGATGGTCTTATCAGCACTGATCCAGAACCCTCACCCAGAAGAGCAGGACAGGGAGCTAGTAAAACACACTGCATACACACACACACACACACACACACACACACACACACACACACACACGTGCCACGACACGAGCATCAACATGTTTACCTGCTGAGCGGCGTACACACACGGATAAGATTTCAGCTCGCGATGTTCCCGTCATTAATAATGACTTACAATGATGTTTGTCAAATATTATACATAGGAAATTCTGCCACGCGACGTTCCGCATCAGCGCGTGGGCACGAGGGGAGCCATTTAATGTGCAACGCCACTTTTATTTATGAATAAAACATCTCTAGTTTTATTTTGTTTTTTTTGTTGGGGGGGGGTGGCAAGAATATTTATTTATTTATTTATTTTTTGCAGTTACAGCATTTAGACACAATGTCATTAGTTTTCTTTTTCCTTATTTAAAAAGTGTTATAATTATTTATTTGTATACATACACACAAATATGTGTGTATATATGTATATATACATATATTTTTTTGTTGTGTGTGTGTGTAATGTATATGTTATATTATGTTTGTGTGTGTGTGTGTGTTGTGTGTGTGTGTGTGTGTGTGTGTACTATATATATATATATATATATATATATAGATATATATATATATATATATATATATATATTATATATATATATATATATATGTTATATATATGTATGTGTGTGTGTGTGGTGTGTGTGGTGTGTGTGTATATGTATATATGTATATATATATATATATATATATGTATATATGTATATGTGTGTGTGTGTTGTGTGTGTGTGTGTGTGTGTATATCCTCGAAAAAAAAAAAAATATATAATATAATGCATGTGTTTTTTATTTTTTGGGTTATTTTATTTATTTATTTATTTATTTACATATACACATCTGTACACAGGAGCGTTCTTTACATTCGTGGTCCTTCAGCTCTGTTGGAAGAGTTTATGGAGGAACCACATACGACTGGATGACTCTGGTGTCCCAATACTTTTGGTCCAAAGGTTCCCATCCCCCGTCTTCCTCCACACACTACACAAACCCGCTCGTATAATTTCCCTCGTATT
>JACRUU010000006.1:17347254-17349754 GCA_030449085.1 Kryptopterus vitreolus | reverse complement strand
CCTTGTGCCCCCCCCCCCCCCCCCTTTGTCTTTTGTCTACACTTCTTTTCTTTTTTCCCCCCCACTCTTTCATCTTCTTCACAATCTACGTCATGGTCCAGACTCGCTCTACGTCTGACACACACACACACACACACACACAAACACGCTACATTCTCACCCCCCCCCCCCCCCCCCCCCCCCCCCCCTCTCTGTGGGAAGAATATTATTCCCGGGATTCTCAGACCGAGCGTTATCACGTTATTATTTATTTATTTTTTGTCCCTCCTCTCCGACACACAAAGAACTGTTATTTTCCGTCTGCTCCGATTCCGAGTGTCTCGTGTCATTGAGGCGAGGTTGGGATTTCCTTATCCCGGAACGTGGGGAACACACACACACACACACACACACACACACACACACACTCCACCTTCGTACGATCTGGACGTCGTGTGTCTAAAGATACGGTGAAATCTGTTCTATTTCAATACGAAACAGTCACCCAGGGACACACGCTGACCCAGACATGATTCCAGGGAAAATATGTGTGCCGCTGGCAGGACGCCGCGCTCCCCGACTGCAGCACCTCTCCGATTGGTTCGTTTGCCGCTCCCCCCACCCGGGTTTTTTTTTTTTTTGGATCATTGGATCAGTCGTTTCAGCCCCAGACAGTCTTATCGCTCTCATTTACAGCCTGTTTCGCCTGAACCCAACAGGACGATAGCGAAAGGAACCTGCGCGGCGGCGAGAAACGGGGCGGGAAGGGGGGGGGGGGGGGGCGTTCGGGATTTGGTAGTTTTTTTCCAGATATGGAGCGAGGTTAAACGAGCGAGACGGGTAGGAGGGGGGGGGGGTGCAGTTTGGGTGAATTCTTGGTGCTTTCTCTTGACATTGCCATCGTACAAAGGGTTCATCAATAAATGGCTCTCACACACACACACTCACACACACACTCACACACACACACACACACACACCGCTTCCTCTGGTGAAGCTTTGCTTGCTGGCCTCTATATTAGAAGGGTAATGTGTACTGAGTGGTGTGTGTGTGTGTGTGTGTGGAGTGTGGAAACACACCACCACTCCCTCCCTCACACACAATCATACTCACCTTCATCCTCCTCTCTTTCTCCACTGAATTCCACAACACTTGCTCTTAATGAGTGACGATGCTAGAGAGAGAGAGAGAGAGAGAGACCTGCAGATGGAGGGAGAGACACATGGTGACCGAGGGATAGACTGAGATTGAGAGACAGTGATGGAGACTTGCGTGGCCAAGGAAAGACGGATTGATGGACAGAGAAAGAGACGGAGAGATCCAAGCAGACTAGTTGAGAAAGAGACCGAAATAACGAGAGAGAGAGAGAGAGAGAGAGAAAGATGGAGAGACCGTTCTTGAACGTAGCATTACAGAGGGGGGTAGTGGTGTTGTGTGTGTGTGTGTGAGTGTGTGTGTGTGTGTGTGTGATGTGTGTAATGGTGTGTGTGTGTGTGTGTACAGGAGCCGGTGTGTGAAGTTGTAGTGAGTGGTGCGCTTTGCGTGTGTGTGTTGGGGTAGAGTGAGCCGGTGTGAGTGTGTGTGTGTGTGTGTGTGTGTGTGTGTGTGTGTGTGTGTGTGTGTGAGTGTGGTGTGTACAGGAGAGCCGGTGTGTAATGTGTAGTTTGGGTGTAGAGTGTGTGGTGTGTGTGTGTGTGTGTGTGTGTGTGTGGTGTGTGTGTGTGTGAGTGTACAGGAGCCGGTGTGTGTAATGTAGTTTGGGGGGTAGAGTGTGTGTGTGAGTGTGTGTGTGTGTGTGTGTGTGTGATGTACAGGAGCCGGTGTGTAATGTAGTAGTTTGGGGTAGAGTGAGTGGTGTGTGTGTGTGTGTGTGTGTGTGTGTGTGTGTGATGTACAGGAGCCGGTGTGTAATGTAGTAGTTTGGGCGTAGAGTGAGTGTGTGTGTGTGTGTGTGTGTGTGTGTGATGTACAGGAGCCGGTGTGTAATTGGTGTAGTTGGGGGTTTGGTAGAGTGTGTGTGTGTGTGTGTGTGTAGTTTGTGTGATTTGTGGTGTGTGTGTGTGTGTGTGTGTGTGTGTGTGTGTGTGTGATGTGTGTGTGTGTGTGTGTGGTGTGTAGTGGGGGAGGGGGGGTGCTTTTGGGGGTGTGGTCTGGTCAAACGCTCAGGCGTCACGCGTCAGGCCGAGCTGGCCGTCAGGAGAAGAGGAATACCGGCGCTTGGACGAATGACTCATCCCCGGCTGTTCCTCTAAATACACATCGTCCTGTTTTCAACATATCAGGCATGAACGCGCACCAAACGAGGAGGCGGCGCGGCGCGGCGGCGTATTTCCGTCTGTAAGTGACAGCGGCGGGATGAGGCGCGGTCTGAGTCACTCACTACCTGCTGGGGTTTTTTTGTTTTCGGAAAAATACGGTGCACTTTGAACTCTGTAGAAATGGAGATTTTGCTAGACGGGGAGGGGTTTGGGGGGGGGGACACGCCCCTTTGTCCTGATTGGCTGACCGGCACGTCATTGA
>JACRUU010000006.1:17334754-17339754 GCA_030449085.1 Kryptopterus vitreolus | reverse complement strand
TGTGTGTGTCTCTCTCTCTGTAGATTGTTGTCTCTGTCTGTAGATTGTGTTCTGTAGATGATTGTGGTGTCTCTCTGTAGATTGATTGTGTCTCTCTCTGTATTGATTGATGGATTGATTGTGTCTCTCTCTCTCTCTTGTAGATTGATTGATTGTGTCTCTCTCTCTCTCTAGATTGATTGTATGTCTCTCTCTCTCTCTCTCTCTGTAGATTGATCGTGTCTCTCTCTCTCTCTCTCTGTAGATTGATTCTCTCTCTCTCTCTCTCTCTCACTCCTCTTGATGTTGTGTGTGATCTCTCTCTCTCTGTGTGTAGATTTATTGTCTCTCTCTCTCTCTCTCTGTAGAATGATTGTGTGTGGTGTGATTGATTCTCTCTCTTTCTGTAGATTGATTGTGTCTCTCTCTCTCTTGATTGATTGTGTTGTCTCTCTCTCTCTCTCTGTAGATGTGTGTCTCTCTTGATTGATTGTGTGCTCTCTCTCTCTCTGTAGATTGATTGATTGTGTCTCTCTCTCTCTCTCTGTAGATTGATCTCTCTCTCTGTAGATTGTGGTCTCTCTCTCTCTCTCTCTCTGTCTCTCTCTCTGTAGATTGTGATGTCTCTCTGTAGATTGATTGATTGATTGATTGATTGTGTCTCTCTCTCTCTCTCTGTAGATTGATTGATTGTGTCTCTCTCTCTCTGATTGATTGATTGTCTCTCTGTCTCTCTCTCTCTCTCTCTCTCTCTCTCTCTCTCTCTCTCTCTCTCTCTCTCTTCTCTCTCTCTCTCTCTCTCTGGCAGGCGCAGGATCTGAGTGTGATAGAGGAGGTGATCCGCATGCTGCTGGAGATTATAAACTCGTGTTTGTGTAATTCTCTCCATCACAACCCGAACCTGGTGTACGCGCTGCTGTATAAGCGAGAACTCTTCGAGCAGTTCCGCTCGCATCCGTCCTTCCAGGACATCATGCAGAACCTGGACACGGTGAGAACCTTCACATCACCCCACATCCTGTCCGGCTGCATCACATGACCTCCCCCCTCCTCCCCCCTCCTCCCCGATCACGCGGTGCGTTTTCACTTCAGGCCTGAAAAGGAGATTTACATTTCATCCTTCACTTCTTCTGAGTTCTTTGTGTCGCTGCGAGTCAGAGACGTTCCTCTAATAAACCACTGCAGATTTACAGCACAGCGTCGCGAGGCGAGGCAGTCACCTCAAGGTCACCGCAAGGTCATCCCACTCTTCTTACACACGCTCTCTCTGCGTCTTGCTCTCTCTCTCTCTCTTTGATAGAGCGAAGGAGAGGAATAGACAGAGGCTCTCTCTCTCTCGCTCTCTAAAAGAGGAAGGATTTATTGCAGAATGCTCAGAGGAGGCCACCAGGTCATCTGAAGGTCATCCTCGAGTCAGCATCCTTCATATAACCCTGATGAGAGAGAGGAGGGGAGGGGAGGGAGGGAGGGGGAGATGGAGGGAGAGCCTTTTAGAGAGAGAGAGAGAGAGAAGTAAAGGGAGAGTGAGAGAAAGAAAAAGAGGGAGGAGGAAAGGGAGAGAGGGGGAGAGAGTTAGAGAAGTAAAGGGAGAGCGAGAGAAGGAAAAAGAGGGAGAAGGAAAGGGAGAGACAGAGAGGAGGAAAGGGAGAGGGAGAGAGGAGAGGAGGAAGGGGAGAGAGAGAGAGAGAGAGAGTTGGGGAAGTAAAGGAAGAGTGAGAGAAGGAAAAAGGGGGAGAGAGTGTTAGAGAGGTAAAGGGAGAGCGAGAAGGCAAAAAGAGGGCGAAGGAAAGGGAAAGAGAGAGAAGGAAGGAGAGCGGGGGAGAGAGAGTGTTAGAGAAGTAAATGGAGAGATATCGGAGAAAGAGAGAGAGAATGATGAATGGAAGGAGTGAAGTATGTCACTGAAGTCACTGCCTCCATAACGGTTTGCTGTTTGTTGTTATTTGATGTGTGTTTGTGTGTGTGTGTGTGTGTGTGTGTGTGTGTGTGTGTGTGTGGGTGTGTGTGTGTGTGTGTGTGTGTGTGTGTGTGCGTCAGGTGATCGGGTTCTTCAGTCAGCGCTTGGAGCAGGCCGGAAGCGACCTATCGGTGGAAAGAGTTCAAGAGGTCATCAAGAAAGGTGCGGTGGCTCTGCCTAAGGACCGCCTGAAGGTGTGTATACACACACACACACACACACACACACACACACACACACACACACACACACACGGAACAGGAATGTCGAGTGATCAGCTGTGAGTGTGTGAGCAGCCGTGCACAAAAAATCCTCAGATATATGATCGTGCACGTGTGAACGCCTAACCTAGTTTATTGTCCTCGCTGTTTGTTTGTTTGTTTGTTTGTTTGTTTGTTTACGTCTGTGGACACCTGATTATGGGATGGCCGTCTGCGTTTGTACCCTTGTTTTTCTTTCCGGGAAGATGGTTTCCGATTCTGTAGGGATGTGGGTGGAGACGTCGGGTGTCCAAATACTTTTGGCCGGGGTGTGTGTGTGTAGAACAATAATAATAATAATAATAATAATAATAACAACAAAAACAACAATAATAGTGCCAGGGTCTCGTTCACAGGAATTGAGGGCTTGGTGATGGTGGGATTTGAACTCGCAACCTTTCCAATGCCGTGCTGGAACAGCATTGGGTTCTCCAAATTAAAAAAAAATATATGTGTTATATATTTTATTTTATTTTATTTTATTCTATTTTGTTTATTAATTTGTGGTCCTTTGACTTTGTGGGAATATTTACGGAAGGAGATCCACATCGGGCCGTCCCAATACTTTTGAGTGCATTTTAACACTGTCCTGTTTTATCACCTGCACACTGACGGCTTCTTCATCGCCTTTCACAATGACTTTCACAATGACACACACACACACACACACACACACACACACACACACACACACACACACACGTGTCTTTACTGCTCACTCCTTTACCCACAACCCCCCACTGCTGCTGCTGCTGCCCCATAAATCAGGCTGTAAATATGTAGCGTGTCCTGTTTATCCGTATGTTCTAGAACACACTTCATGCCTTCCGTGCTTCCTGTGTGTGTGTGTGTGTGTGTGTGTGTGTGTGTGTGTGTGTGTGTGTGTGTGTGAGGTTTTATTAGCAGGGCAAATGGGCGAGTAGATGTAGAATGAAAAGAAGAACAAAGCAGTGTTATGGTCAAGTGCCCCTCCCCCCCTCACTCACACACACACACACACACACACACACACACACAAACACACACACACCAGTCTGATGTAAAACCTTTTTGTATTTGTGAAACATTGTCTAGACGCTGTGTGTGCGTGTGTGTGCGTGCTTGTGTATGTGTGTGTGCGCGTTTGTGTTTGCAAGTGTTTCCGTCTCCTGGGCACTGAAATTGAGAAACGCTTGTCTAGACAGACGGATTTATTCACACACACACACACACACACACACACACACACACACACACACACACACACACACACACACACACACACACACGTGCACTAGTTGCTGCAGATGACTTTTAGGGTTCCCGTAGGAGGTGGGGGGGGGGGTTTGAGAGGGATGTTCTCTCCTGCTACAGTCTGACAACACACACACACACACACACACACACACACACACACACAGTCTGACAAAGACAGCATTTTGTCTCACTCATTTCATTTCTCTTTCTCTCCCTCTCACTGTCTGTCCATCTGTCTGTCTGTCTGTATCATATTATATGCTGTAACTGTTTCCTGTCCACCTATCTGTCTCTCTCTGTTTTTTGTCCTCTGTTGCTCTCTCAATCTCTCTCTGTTTCATTCCATTATGTATCTCTCTCTCTCCTCTCTCTCTCTCTCTCTCTCTCTCTGTATGTCCGTCCGTTTGTCTGTCTCTCACTCTCGTTGTCGCACACTCTCTCATTGGAAACAGAGCGAGCAGTGTGTGTAGCAGGTCAAGTGATCGAAGCAGTGGGATTTGTTTGGCGTATGTGTGTGTGTGTGTGTGTGTGTGTGTGTGTGTGTGTGTGTGTGTGTGTGTGTGTGTGTGTGTGTGTGTGTGTGAGTGTGAGTGTGAGGTTCTCTAGTGATGAGACAGAGACAGTCTGGCTCCTTTGATAGTGGAGGGCGAATGCTGCAATCCAGCATGCGCCGAGACCTCAAGTGACCTTACTGCATGCACACACACACACACACACACACACACACACACACTCCTAGCCTCCTCCATATCCAAACTCGCTACTGTGAACCACTCGGATGTAAAATATGAAGAATGAACGCATTCATGGCCTCAAAGGTCAGCGCATCTCGTCTCTGATGGCTTGTGGAGGAGCCTGACAGACTTCCTCTGACATGCTGCATGCGAAAGCACGGGGACGAGCACACACACACATACACACACACACACACACACACACACACACACACACACACACACACACACACACACACAACACACACACACACACACACACCACATTCACACACACACACACTCTCTCCCTCATTCACTCACACACACACACTCTTTCTATCTCTCTCTCTCTCTCTCTATTAAAGAGCAAACAACCATAAGTAGTATTAAACACTGTCCTAATCTGGACTGATAAATCAGGGTGTAGGTGTGTGTGTGTGTGTGTGTGTGTGTGTGTGTGTGTGTGTGTGTGTGTGTGTGTGTGTGTGGTGTGTGCAACGTGCGTGCGTGCGTGCGTGCGTGCGTGCGTGCGTGCGCGCGCGTGCGTGCGTGCGCGTGCGTGTGTGTGTGCGCGCGCGCGCGTGCGTGTGCGCGTATGCGTATGGAAATGATGATGACCTTGGATCACATCCAGTTGTTGGCCAATTCTGCCCGGACTCTGTCTGGCACAGCTTCTTCTCTGGAAAGTGTGTGTTGTGTGTGTGTTTGTTTGTTTGTTTGTTTGTTTGTTAAGGGAGTGTGTATATAACCGGTACTGAGAGTGTTTCGGACTCTTAGTGATCATGTGATCATCGATCTGCCGGGCCTGGAGCAGAAAACACAGAATGGTATTGTGTCACGTTTCAGGCTTCA
>JACRUU010000006.1:17317254-17329754 GCA_030449085.1 Kryptopterus vitreolus | reverse complement strand
GCTAGATCACCTGCTGCAATCCTACCATCCTTTGGGGTTTTGGGATGATGAATGAGGACGTCCGGGTGGAGGAGGAGGGGCAGCGGGTGGAGTTCCACTTTTGACACGGGAAGTGTCTTTTTTTTTTTTTTTTTTTCTTCTTCCCCCCCCCTCCCCGTTTGTAATGATGTGTATATATATGTGTGTGTGTGTGTGTGTGTGTGCACTTGTGTAGAAGTGGGATAACTATGATCTATGAGCTGACACCATTCCCCGCCCCCCCCCCCCCCCTCAATCCCAGCCCCCTCCTGTGTATCGCGGCTCACTCGTTTTCATCTCCAGTTTTTCTTATTTTAATAAATAAATAAATAAATAATTTATCAAATGGTCCTTGTTTACATTATCTTTATTGCCCCCCCCCCCCCCCCAAAAAAAAATAATAACAATGGTAAATAAAAGTGATGTGAAATGGAGAGAAGTTTGTCCCGTACAGACTCCAGTTTAACCCGTGTGAATTTTGCATGCGTGTGAATGACTAACCGCGGCCTTGTTCGCTCTCAGGCTCGGCTGCGCGTGACGGCAGCTTTTGAGCGTCTGGGCGAAAGCCGACACCCTGCAGTGAAAGCGGGATCCGTCTCGGCCGGCGTCGAGCGTTACGGCTGCTTTCAGTTTTCAGTTTCTCCCAGCAGTTTTCTCCCGAGTAGGTTTTCATGGCCAACCGTCAGATGGACCTCGACATGTGGTGTGTAAAAATCAACTTCCAGACTTGTACATACCCTTTAACTTCGTAAACAGAATCAGGCCACGCCTTATTCCCCTCCCCTTTGACTGGCCTGACTGGCCACATTTGGGTGTTTGCCTCCTCCAGGCTTATACCCTCATTTGAAAGGTTTGTCTGAACATACAAAGTCCACGCCTCCTTCACCTACACTGGGACTGACTGACAGGCTTATAGGCCACACCTCCTTGAAAGGGACTGAACATACAAAGGCCACGCCTCCTTCACCTACACTGGGACTGCTCCTCATATAGGCCACACCTCCTTGAAAGGGACTGAACATACAAAGGCCACGCCTCCTTCACCTACACTGGGACGACTGCTCCTCATATAGGCCACACCTCCTTGAAAGGGAGTGAACATACACACGCCTCCTCTAACTGGGACGGGGCCACACCTCCTTGAAAGGGAGTGAACATACAAAGGCCACGCCTCCTTCACCTACACTGGGACTGGGCTCCTCATATAGGCCACACCTCCTTGAAAGGGACTGAACATACAAAGGCCACGCCTCCTTCACCTACACTGGGACTGCTCCTCATATAGGCCACACCTCCTTGAAAGGGACGGAACATACAAAGGCCACGCCTCCTTACACACCATATAGGCCACACTTGAAAGGGACGGAACATACAAATGCCACGCCTCCTTCACCTACACTGGGACGGCTCCTCATATAGGCCACACCTCCTTGAAAGGGACGGAACATACAAAGGCCACGCCTCCTTCACCTACACTGGGACGAATCCTCATATAGGCCACACCTCCTTGAAAGGGACGGAACATACAAAGGCCACGCCTCCTTCACCTACACTGGGACTGGGACTGCTCCTCATATAGGCCACACCTCCTTGAAAGGGACTGAACATACAAAGGCCACGCCTCCTTCACCTGCATTGGCACTGATCCTCATTTAGGCCACACCTCCTATGATTCGAACACACGTGAACTACTCACGCCTTCTTCACCTTAATTGAGTGTGAAACATTTAGGCCGCACCACCTTCTCTAATAAGTTCATAGGCCACACCTTTACAAGAAAACACATGGCCACGCCTCCTGCACCTTTACTAGGCCTATAGTGTTTGGTGGGAGTGGGTTGTCATTGGCCTGTGGACCGGAATATCGCAGGTTCAATTCCCTCCATCACCAAGGATAAGGGCGTCGTCCAAACACCATCAATGTATAGGCCACACCCCCTTCTCTTTCATTGGAATTTATGCCACACCCCTTTCAGAGTCCTCCATTAAGGCCACACCTACTTTTTTTGATGCACCACGAGACGTTGGTCCGTTAAAACCACCGATTCTTTAAACCCTTTAACTTTACGCTAAATCCACCACGCCCCCCCGTAACCCCCCCCCCCACACACACACACACACACACACACACACACCCCTCGACCCGTCTCTTACTCTAATTAAATGCTGTTTGTTTCTGTCGAGCGTCACGTTCTATTTTAACCGCCGGGTGACAGACTGAAATCGCACTGCGAGACGAGCTGCGAGTCTTTGTGCAGGAGTCTTTACAGCGAACTTCTCCGTCGTAGAAAGTAAAGTCGAGCGCTAAAGTTCAGCGGGACGTCGTGAAGGGCTGCGACCCCTCGCTGCTCTCAGACCAGCCAACTGAAACAGCACATATGGTGTCCTCTCAGACACGTACAGTACTGTAACAGGGGCTCGGTTAGTTCTGTTTATCTATTTATATATTTATTTTTATTTATTTATTTTTCCTTTCCAGAACTTTGCAAGGTTTTTTTTTCCATAGAATATATATATATATATTTTGTCGGTGTGTTGCAGCGGAACTGCAGTGTGTGCATGCAATATCCAACACTGACGCATGTGCGCAGGCTCAAACCCACCGCGCTGCGCTTTCATGTGTATACGAGGGAGAAATTAGATAATTATATACGTCACCTCCTGAGAACATAAAAGTCCTGCAGTCATTGTATTATTCATTCATTCATTCATTCATTCATTCATTTCATCTTCTAGCGCTTTTTATCCGATCTTCCCTCGGGTCACGGGGAGTCTGTGTCTATCTCAGGTGTCTATGGGCATTAAGGCAGGATACACCCTGGATGGAATGCCAACCCATCACACACACACACACACACAAAACACACACACACACATTCATACACTAGGGACAATTTTCCAAGGTGCCAATCAACCTACCGTGCATGTTTTTGGACCGGGGGGGAGGAAACCGGAGAACCCGGAGAAAAACCCCCTGAGACACGGGGAGAACATGCACAAACTCCACACACACATGGCCGAGACGGGGAATCGAACCCGGACCCTGGTGGTGTGAGGAGAACGTGATAACCACTAAACCACCGTGCCCCCTTCATTACATTTATTCTCCTCTTCACAATTGCAAAAATGAATATTAATATATATAATAAATTTAATATTAATAAATATAAATATAAATATATAGAATCAAAATTAACACAATATTTGTCTTTATTGCACTTTTACTGCATCAAATATCCAGAAAAACAAAAACAAACAAAGACGCGTTTCCTTCACAAGCATGAATAAAATATAGCACTGCTGTTTGTTCGTTGTCGCTCTGAGACCCTGACAAACAAACTAAGATCCGCCAATTCCGGCATTCACAGCAGATCGTTTGAGGGAGGAGAAGAAGAGAGAGGGAGGGAGGGAGGATTAAGAAATCTTCAGGAGCCTCTAGGTTTTAGGAGGGATTAGGAAAGAAGGGATGGAGGGAAGAAGGGAGGGAGGGAGAGGGAGGGAAGAAAGAGGGGGGGAGGGAAAGGCCGGGGTGGAAGGGGGGAGGGAGGGAAGAAAGAAGGGAGGAGGGAGGGAGGGAAGAAAGAATCGGAGGAGGGAGGGAGGGAGGGAAAGAAAGAAGGAGGGAGGAGGGAGGGAGGGAGGGAAGGGAAGGAGGGAAGAAAGAAGGGGGGGGGGGGGAAGGGGGAAGAAGGGAGGAGGGAGGAGGGGAAGATACCCGAAGGAGGGATGGGGGGACTGGTTAGGGGGGGATAAGCGGATTTAGAAGGTGCGGGAATTAAGGGAGGGATTTAGGGAGGGAAGAAAGAAGGGAGGGATTTAGGAAGGAAAGAAAGTGAGGGAGGAGGGAGGAGGAGGTTTATAAAAGGGAGGGAGAAGAAGGGAGGGAGGGAGGGAAGTCAGGAAGGGAGGGAAGAGGGAAGCAAAGAAGGGAAATTAGGGAGGGATTTTCCTCGTTCCTTTCTTCTTTCTTCTTTCCTCCCTTTCTTCTTTCTTTCTTTCTTTCCTCCGTCCTTTCTTTCTTTCCTCCCTCCTTTCTTTCTTTCTTTCTTTCCTCCCTCCATTCTTTTTTTCTTTCCTCGTTTCTTTCTTTCTTTCTTTCTTCCCATCCTCCAGACCACGTAAGGAGCATCTTCATGATTTATACACTGTGGTACGGCGGTGGAACTCCGTCTGCTCTCCACGTGAAACGTAAAGACTGAATTAGTGACGTATAAAAAAAATCTCCAAATCTTTGATATTTAATATATACGATTTATATATTTATTTATATATTTATTTATTATTTATTTATATACACGTTTGTTATGCAAATGATCATATAGTTTACATATTACATACAAACGTATCACTGCTCATTTACTCACACTGTATTACCTTTTACTGTTTATTTATGTAATTTACCATCAATTCCTTTATATTGTTTATATGCTAATTATTTATTGTTTATTTATAATTATTGCACTGTGAAATGCGATTCTCGTTGGATGTTTAACTGTATTTTGTTGTCTCGGACCCACATGTGCAGTGAATCTAATCTTATATATGTATATATTTGAAATATTTGATATTTTTACATTTTATATCGGATTTTGCGATATTTCAGCCCCTGAATCCGAATCTCGATCCGATCCGATCCGATCCGACTCCGCAGTGACGTTCGCTGTCGTCTTCCTCACATCGTCCGGTGTCGTCACTCAAATGCAGGATGATGAATCGTTTCTCGTCTCGTTCCCAACGCCGGATTTACGGAACGACGCAAACGTTTTTTTTTTATTGGATGGTATCAGACTTTGGTCTCGCGGTTCAGACGCTCGTCTCTCGTCTGTTCCCGCTCGTCTCTCCTTTATCTTCTCGTTATCTGCTGTTGTGAAAGTCGCCACATCTGTTTTTCCCCAGAAAAGTCTGTGTTTCATAACCGAGTCGTAGAAGTGAATTACCTCATTTTTCATCAGACCCAATTTCACAATTCCCATTGCGTTATTTTCAAGACACAAACGGCAACGTCTCTCCGTCCCTCCGTCTCTCCCTCTCTCCCTCTCTCCGTCTCTCCGTCTCTCCCTTTTATGGAATTTGCAAAAGTTTGTATCGCGTCTGCTGCTGTAGGTGGTCTCTCTCTGTCTCTCTGTCACGCTGTCTCTTTCTGCCTCTCACTGTCTCTCGCTTTCTGTAACGCCGCCTCTCTCTCTGTCTCCCGCTGTCTCTCTCTTTCTGTCTCCCTCTCTGTCTCTCGCTGTCTTTCTTTCTGTCTCTCGCTGTCTCTCTCTCTCTGTCTCTCTTTGTCTCCCGGTCTCACTCTTTCTGCCTCCCTGTTTCTGTCTCTCACTGTCTCTCTTTCTGACTCTCGCTGTCTCTCTCTCTGTCTCTCTATCTCTCTCCTTTCTGTCCTCTCTCGTCTCTCTTTTGTCTCTTTTTCTGTCTCTCTTTGTTCTCGTCTACTCTCTGTCTCTCTCTTTCTCTGTCTCTCTTTCTGTCTCTCTCTTTCTGTCTCTCGCTGTCTCTCGGTTTCACTCTTTCTGTCTTTCTGTCTCTCGCTGTCTCTGTCTCTCAATTGCTTTTACTGTCGCTCTTTCTCAATCGCTATCTGACTCTCTCTCTTGGCTCTCTCAATCGCTCTCTCTCTCTCTCTCTGTCTCTCTCACTTGATCTCTCTCAATCACTTTCTGTCTCAATCTCTATCTCTCTCTCTCTCTCATTGAGAAAGACAGAGATAATCACTTTCCCTCTCTCTTTCTCTCTGTCTTTCTGTCGCTTTCTCTCACACTTTGTCTCACTCAATCTCTTTCTGCCTCTTTCTGTCTCGCTTTATTGCTCTCTGTCTCTCAAACACTTCCAGTCTCTCTCTCACTTTCTCTCGTTCTGTCTCTCTTATCGCTCCGTCTGTCACTTCAGCTTGATGAGCCACCCCCCCCCCCTCCTCTCTTTTTCTCACTCTCTCTCACACACACATGTGCCGTGTAGAAGAACGTGTCTGTCACCTGCAGGATCTTCAGCGGCGCCGTGTGAAGACGTTACTGCACTCGTTTCAACGCTGCACTCACTTCCTGTTCATCACGCCATCCATCCATCCATCCATCACTAACCTGCACATCAAGCCGCAGTGGCTTTAACGCGCCGCAGGTCCACGCGGTGCTGCCGGATCTGCTCCACAATGCAGCAGAGTTTCAGCGTCTGTGGATCGCTCGGGTTTCTTCTGCACATCCCATAAACGCTCCGAGTGAAAGGTTTTCTATCCACAGTTCACCTGCTGGAATATTAAAAACATATTTATGTTTATTTACTTTATTATTCTGCCATTTATTACTTTACCTTTATTTCTATTATTAATATTATTATAATTATTAGGAGCAATCCTATTAACCTGAGAGTATTATTTACATTTTTTTATTATATTTTAAAACTAATTATTATTGTTATTCTTATTTATTTTATTTAATCTTTATTTATTTAAATTACTATTTGTTTATTTACTCATTATTGGTCATTTAATTGTTTTAAGTTACTCCTTTATTATTATTTTATTACGATTAATTCATTTTTATTCTTATTACTTTTTAATTCAAATCTTCTTTAATTATCTTGATTTAAATATCATTTAATTAAATCTTTATTGTTATTTTAATTGATATATTTGAATTACTCTTACTATTTTATTATTGTTGCTTTTATAAGCGATTTTTTTTGGGTGATTGTGTTTTATTTCGCATTATATATTTTATTTTATATTTATATTATATTATTATCCTCTGTTCTGCTCGGAACGTCGCTGCGTTCTCTGTGGGATTCCCGGCCGAGTGGACGCGCTTCCCAGAAAACGTTCCCGAACACGCGATGTTTCCGCTCCGGTCACCTTCGGATCTTCCAACGTGAGCTTCTACACGTCGAGCAAAAAAAAAATGGCCCCCGTTCTTAAACACGAGTCCCCGAGGGAGTGTGAGAATATGGGCGTGGTGTTGGGAACGTCGGATCGTCGGGATAGTAAAAAAAAAAATTAAAAAAATTCCCAAATCCGTATCCCGAATGCGCTGGTGTCTGAGGAGAGCAACGGCGTCTCTGAAGTCTGAAATCATCATCGTTATCGGCGTTATCTACCGCCTCTGTTACAGACTGGCACCCGATACCACGTACGCACCGCCTCCGGTCATGCTGCCCATACACACACACACACACACACACACACACACACACACAACAGCGTTTCTCTTCCACCCCCAGTTACTCACTCGCTACGAGCACAAGATGTTCCCTAATACACTCCATCACCCCACTGTACACACGCAAGCACTTATATAAAACACACACACACACACACGCAGGATGCGATCGGGAATGCGACGTCACGTGACTAATACATGAATAACGAGTCGTGCAGAGAGGAAAAGACATTCACAAAAATATCTCTCGCCCAAAGAATCGCGTCAAATATGAATAATCGCTGCACATCAGCGACTCCAGAACTTTCCACCCAGTCCGTGTAAAACACATCAGCATGGATCTGCTCCTAGATCGGGTCAGGCGGTTCCTGATGTGGAGCTTCATGTGGTTCATTTGTGTCATTTCGGATTTCGGCCTGGTAGTTCCGGATCCTGGAATTACCAGGTTGGATCCGATGGTTCCGTGTCTGGAGGTTCCTGGTAGTTTTTGTTCCAGGGTCCATATTTGGTTCATTTCGGACAGGGCCAGATCCGTATCAGGTACCGTGGGTCGTTTCTGAGCGAATCAGGACGGATATTCCTGATCAGGGAGTGTCAGGTTGGGTAGCTCTGATATGGGTCCGAGAGGTCGGGTACTTTGGGATTGTTCCAGGTAGTTCTGGTTTACATGTTGGGTAGATCAGGGTCGGCTCAAGTATTTCCCAGTCAGGAATTACCAGGTTGGGCCCGGAATTTCCTGGTGAGGTTTTATCAGGTCCAAGACGCGTCATTGTCCTCATCCGTGCTATCAAGCAGGAAAGATTGTGGTACCGGTTGTGGGTTTTGACGATGCACAGATGATAACATTGTCCATATTTTAGACCAGTGGTCCCAGCCCCCGCGCCCTTCCCCCCCGCAGGCCCGGCTGACCCCCGGTACCGATAAGTCCCAGGGCGGCACAGAAATAAGTCGTAACTTACGTTATTTACGTTTTATTTATTATCTGATCGATGTTTTATTTCGTAAAGTTACCGGATTGGTCGCGTGTTAAGTCACATGACTTACATGCATGACTCACATGACCTACATCCGCTACCTTCTTAAAGGTTACCGCCATAAAGGCGAAAAATACGGTCTGACGTTAAAGCATGACGCAATAAAAGGTCGCAATAATTGTTCGTACATTTTTTTGAAATGTCCAAAAAAAAATCATATCTTTTCCAAAAAAACACATCATCTGTTTATTTATTTATTTATTTATTTATTTATTTAATTAATTTCCTGTTGGTTTCAGTACCTCACCGTAAGTGCATTGTTTTTCTGTGACGCACATCAGCGACTCTCTCCGTGTTCCAGGGACAGATCTGGGATCAGGAGAAGACGTTCAGGAGTGAAGATAAAAAAAAAAAAAAAAAAAAGAAGAGAGATAGAGGTGGATAGAGGTGCAGTGACGGGGTTCACCAGCTGGGGGCAGCAGTTCGCACTCGTGTGTGCTTAATCTGGTCCTTATCGTAACAAAAGAAAATACAAAAATAATTATAGTAAAATAAATGTAGATCTCCAAAAAAAAAAAAAAAAAAGAGGTAAATTGTAATAAAATTAAATTGTTTTATGAAGGTATATATTTTGGCAAATATATAAATATATGTTAAAAAAAGATCTAGAATTTTATATTTTATTTGATTATTATATTCCTTACTACCTTACTATTCCTTATTATTATTATTAGTATTTTTTTTAGTAGTAGTAGTATTGTGTATGTTTGTTTGTTTGTTTGTTTATCGTACTTGGTGTAACCCCGATATGACTTGTTTTGTGTACAGTTTGTACTCTGTGATCCGGTGAATTATATTTGTGTTATTCTTTGTGTTATTTACGCGCTGTTCCGAACAGAACAACAACAACAATAATAACATGGGAAAACAATTTCAGGGGCAAAAAAAAAAATCCGCATCGCGTTTTCTTTTTAAATAAGAAACGCTTTGTTTTGTGTCCTGTATATTTCTGATTTATATATATTTATATTTATGGATTTACACGTATATAAAAATCACTTATCGTTGATAACTTTTGCAACTTTACTGGAATGTAACCTTTAAAGCCTGATGTCGCCGCTTGTGAGCTACTTGATCTCCTGTTTGCGCAACCCGATCGCTTTTTTTTCTTAAGCGACAGGGTGTCTAGACAACCACGTGACCGGGCGGGAGGAGGAGAAGAGAGAGAGAGAGAGAGAGAGAGGGGGGGGGTGCGCCAATGCCCACTGGAGAGAGAGAGAGAGAGAGAGAGAGAGAGAAGGCGCTTGAAGCTCCTCTGTTCATTCCCGGTTCCAGGAGCGCACGGTTCGCGTCGTCGCGGCTCGGAAACTTTACGCACGGCGCTTGTGTTCGATCCCCTGCTTTTCAGCGACATCGCAATTTTTCGGGATACATTCTTTCTTTCTTTTCTTTTCTTTTTTTTGCGCTCTGACCGGATTTTATCTGTGATACATTATAACCGCCGTGTGCGCCTTCAAAGTCGACTTGCGTTTCCGTTTTTTTGTTTTTTTTTTGTCGCGTTTCCTTTCTTGCGTTCTTTCTTTCTTGTCCGTGGATTTTTTTTCCTGCTGTGACGGATCTCGGAATCTCTGAGACACTGAACACCCCGGGACACCACACACACACACACACACACACACACACCACAGCCATGCTGGACTCCAGGGTTCGGTCTTCACATGGACCGTGTCGGCGGAGGAGATTAGAAAGTCGCCCGGGCGGCAGCTCGTAGATCCGGGGATGGTGTGCGGATTTACGCCGGAGCGAGTTGATGGTCTAAACGGAAGTTTTGGGGAATATTAATAATAATGTATTATTATTATTATTATTATTAATAATAATAATAATAATATTATTATATTATATTATTATTATTATTATTATTAATAATAATAATAGAATTGCCACTGACAGATTGGGTTTTGTATCACCTTCAGGATCTTGTGTGCGTGTTTTTATTTATTTATTTATTTTTCATTCCGAATCTGCTGCCTAGTTCGGTGGGTGGAAAAACAAACCGAATTAAAAGACTGGCGTATGGTACTGATTGCCTTTGCTGCCCCCAGCTTTGGCACCGTCTCTCGGACTGCGCGGCGCCGCCTGGCCTCGGATCCCGGGACCTACTTCATGATTTGCGGACGCCATGCTCGCTCTTTAGCCGGGAGACCCTCTGCTCGTCGTCGCGCATGTTCAGGACCAGACGGTCGGGGCTCGTCCGGCGACTCTGGAGGAGCCGCGCGCCCGTCGACGGCGACGGAGAAGAGGCGGCGCAGGCGGCGGACGCCGGGACGCACGGCGCGGGAGGAGGAAGCGGAAGAGGAAACGCAGGCTTGTGCATGGGCAAAGCGACCAAGGCCGGCGGTAAGGCCGGCGGCGGCGGCGGTGGTGGTGGTGGTGGAGGAGGGAGCGCGGGTTCGGGCGCGGAGGCCGAACTGAAGGCGCTCACGCAGTCGGTGCTGAAGAAGATCAAGGAGAAGCAGCTGGAGGTGCTGCTGCAGGCCGTGGAGTCGAAGGGCGGAGCGCGGAGCCCCTGCCTCATGCTGCCCGGCCGAGTGGACGCCTACTCGCTCCCGCTGCTGCTCTTCAAGGTTTTCCGCTGGCCAGACCTCCGACACTGGTCGCAGCTGAAGCGGCTGCCGTGCTGTGAATCCTACGGGAAGATCAACCCGGAGCTCGTGTGCTGCAACCCGCACCACATGAGCCGCCTGTGCGAACCCGGTAAGAGGCTGCGGCTCACGTGGACGTGCGTCTCCCACCCCTTTAGATTAGAAGATGGAACACACACACACACACACACACACACACACACGAATTCCAAATTCATCACTTTATTGTTCCACCATAAAGTGGATGCGTAAAAGTCTCCCAATTTAATAATAATAATAATAATAATAATAATAAAATTGGTTTTAGGATCAAAGCCCAGTCCAGTAAATTGGACCTACAGTGTATCCAGGACTAGAAAGCACCACCTCCAGGAGCATGTAACCTGGAGGGCAGTGTACACAATGTAGTTGTGGTTAAATCACAACCCTACCAACCCCCCCCCCCCCCCCCACAACTACACACACACATATAAGGTGTATATTATTTATCATTGACGCGTTTGCTGCGTTTTTCTATATAAAACTTGTATGAGAAATCCTCCTGTGTGTGTGTGTGTGTAAAAAAACATGACCCAGGGATGTTATAAACCCAACCCCCCCCACACCCCGAATTCGACACTATAGTTAATAAACACTTAATAGACACTTTGTTAAAAAACAACAAAATGCACAAAATTGAAAAAAAAAAACAATTTATTTTATATATTTATAAACAAACACACATATTTATTTGTTTGTTTGTTTATTTATTTAATTATTTCTGTGACATTATGTTTGTATTCCTGAACACACTCGTCTCTCTTGTGTGTACGGACATCGATTAATGTTCAACTGGTCTGAAGGCCTTGTTTTTTTGGCAGTCACATGCTCTACCTCCTCCTCCTCCCCCTCTCCCTCTCTCTCTCTCTCTTTCTCTCTGTCTATCTGTCTGTCTGTCTCAGTCTGGCGCCGGTCGGCTCTGTGTTTATCTACGCACTTCACTTGTGCACTATCAGGGCAGATCCCCTACCCTCCTCCTCCTCCTCCTCCTCCTCCTCCAGTCCCCCTAGCTGTCTCCCTCTCTCTCTCTCTCTCTCTCTCTCTCTCTCCATAAGACAAACAAGATTTCCCCCCCAAAAGAATGCCAACTGTTATCATGAGTCTGTATCTAAACGCTGCATGTTTCTCATGATCTTCTCTCCTTTTTTTCCCCAGAATCCCCTCCTCCTCCGTACTCACGCTATCCAGTGGATTTACTGAAGTCACCCGGTAAGACATTTTATTTCTGTTTACACGCTGACGTTCCTTCCTTCCGCTCGATCCTTTTCCCCTCGGAACGTTTTGGGTTCTCGACATTACAATATAAAGTCATCGACCGCATTCCCAACACCTGCACCTGACACCTACAGCGCATGACACTCAGAGAGGGCCGGGATTTGAACTTGCAACCTTCAGATCCCAAATCCGAGACCCCTATGGCTTCATGAGGTCCTGCTTAGGGGCAGACAAATCAACCTGGGAAGGACTAGAGCTCACAGCCTTCTGGGTGTGTGACATGTGTGTGTGTGTCGTTTATTTGTCCGTATGAGCGCTTGTAAATATTTTTCCTGGCTTTCTTGCATTATGTGGCTTTGAGGCTCGGAGAAGAGAGGCCTGTGTGTGTGAGTGAGTGTGTGTGTGTGTGTGTGTGTGTGTGTGTGTGTGTGTGTGTGTGTGGGTGTGTGTGTGTGTGTG
>JACRUU010000006.1:17309754-17312254 GCA_030449085.1 Kryptopterus vitreolus | reverse complement strand
ATTGTCTAAACTGGTCATCTGATTGGCCAGACTGGTCATCTGCTTAGTAAACCGGGCATTTGATTGGTCAGACTGGGCGTTTGATGGGTTAGACTGGGACTCGGTGTTTGATTGGACAGACTGGGGATCTGATTGGTCAGATTCAGTGTTTGATTTGTTTGACAGGGCATCTGATTGGTCATACTTGCCATTTGTTTGGCCAGACTGGTTGTTTAATTGGTCTGGCTGGGGATCTGATTGGTCAGACAGGGCATCTGATTGGTCAGGCTGGGGATGTGATTGGACAGGCTGGGGATCTGATTGGTCAGACAGGGCATCTGATTGGTCAGGCTGGGGATGTGATTGGACAGGCTGGGGATCTGATTGGTCAGGCTGGGGATCTGATTGGTCTGGCTGGGGATGTGATTGGACAGGCTGGGGATCTGATTGGTCAGACTGGGGATCTGATTGGTCAGGCTGGGGATCTGATTGGTCAGGCTGGCGATCTGATTGGACAGGCTGGGGATCTGATTGGTCAGACCAGGCTGGGGATCTGATTGGTCAGACTGGGGATCTGATTGGTCAGGCTGGGGATCTGATTGGTCAGACTGGGGATCTGATTGGTCAGGCTGGGGATCTGATTGGTCAGGCTGGGGATCTGATTGGTCAGGCTGGGGATCTGATTGGTCTGGCTGGATTGGGCATTAGATTGTCCAGTCTGCGATGGTGAGTATCATTTACGTTCTCGGAATGTTCCCGGTGTCCGGTTACTACTAACCGCGCTACGAGACGTCTTTTATCCGTTATAACGGACGCTTGTTCGTAGGCGAGTTCGTAACGTCTGGCGCGACGTGACTTCGTGTCCCTCGCGTTCACGTTCATGGGTTTCTGCTTACATTCGAGCGGCTGCGCAACATCACAACCCCGCACTCGGCGCCGAGCGGATACGGAGTGTTTACGAGAGGCGTTGGGAGGCCGAGCGATGGAAGGAGAGCGGGGGGGCAGTGAAATAGTCAAGGAGAGTGGTAGAGGGAGGGAAAGAGAGACGTATCACTGCTCTGCTCTCTCCCAGCTTTTATTCATACAGATGTTCCTCATTAGTGAGACTTTAAAGCTTTTCTTTCCCCTTTTTAAACATGATGGTGGGTGTATGTTGCCCTGCTCTCAGAGGTGTGGTGTGTGTGTGTGTGTGTGTGTGTGTGTGTGTGTGTGTGTGTGTAGATCAGTCTAAGATGGAAAGAAAGAAAGAAGAGCGAGAGAGAGAGACGCATAAACATAGATCCCTTGGGCTTCCTGGGTGAGGGGTGTTTGAGAGGTGTGTGTGTGTGTGTGTGTGTGTGTGTGTTGTGAATGGACGTACTGGATTGGTTGCTTGTAACTGGAGTCGCTCAGCTCCCATTTGCTGGCCTCTCGTGTGCCCCCGCCCGTTTGTTTTACCTCCCTTTTGTGGTGTGTGGCGTGTGTGTGTGTGTGTGGTGTGTGTGTGTGTGTGTGTGTTTGTGTAGGACGAGGTTGAAAAGCTCGCTGCCAGTGTGCCGACAGCGGCGTGCAGTGCAAACAAACTCGATGCCTGCTAACATGGTTCCTCCTTCTCATCTCCGCTCCTCTCGTATTTTCTCCCGCGCCGTCCCGCCGTGAACGAGTGGAGGAGGGGAAAAAATCCCGTCTTTCATCACCTCTCGACCCTCTTCGTCTTCTAATTCTAACCCTTTAAGTGTGTGTGTGTGTGTGTGTGTGTGTGTGTGTGCTCCGTCCACCCCGGCCCTCCTCCTTCACTTCGCCTCCTGCTTTTGGGTCAGTCGGATGAATAAAGCTCGGAATGAGAGCGGGAAAGCGGGAAAACGGGAGGGGAAGTGTGTAGGTGTGTGTGTGTGTGTGTGTGGTGTGTGTGTGTGTGTGTGTGTGTGATGGGGGGGGGGGGTTTATATTGCAGGGAGCCTCCGGAGCCTGAAGCGTTGATTTCTCTGGCAGAGGAAGACGAGCACGCTCCCTCTGGGGCTTTACACAAAAGAGGCTCGTTCCTCACGAACGCTCCGCTCTGACCTCCTGCCCCCTCTGACGGAGTGAAGCGGGGTGGGGGATTGGGGGGGGGGGGGGGTTTTTAACCCCTTCTGACCCGAATCAGCCAAATCTCCCCCCCCCCCCCCCCCCCCCCCCAAAAAAAACCCTGGCGTGAAATACGGGGCCGTAAACTTCCAGGCTGTGGCGAGGAAAATGGGGAGGAGGAGGAATCCCAGTGAGTTTAGGAACTGGACTACAAGGTGATAAGTTCGAATCCCGGCGTGCCACCCAACCAGGACGGGGTTTGTTTGTGAATAAAGAAAAGGGGGAACGATGTCGCCGGAAACTTCCTTCCCGAATGATTCCAAACCTCAGAACGGAGAATTTCATCTGTTTTTGTTCCTGCTGTGCCTCGGCGTTCCCAAGCAAACATCGTGTGTTTCATTCTCAGTTCTCAGAGAGAGAGAGAGAGAGAGAGAGGGAGAGAGAGAGAGGGGAGAGAGAGAGGAGAGAGAGAGAG
>JACRUU010000006.1:17299754-17302254 GCA_030449085.1 Kryptopterus vitreolus | reverse complement strand
AAAGATAGAGAAAAGAAAAAGAGTCCCTCTGTTTCTCCTCCTCTTTCTCCTGCGCTTTCCCATTGGCTTGTTGCTGCTTGGAGCCAGAGTTCTGTGGGATTGAGATATGGAGAGACGGAGGAGGGAGAGGAGGGAGGGGGGGAGAGAGAGAGAGAGAGAGAGAGGAGAGATGGGGAGGGGGAGGGAGAGAGAGAGAGAGGCTTGAGGCCAATGTGAAGGGGGGAGGAAACTGGAGCCGGCGTGGCTCTGATCGTTTTTTCCTCTCGACGCCGCTCAGGGAAATCCACAAGAAGTGAAGCTGTGTGTGTGTGTGTGTGTGTGTGTGTGTGTGTGTGTGTGTGTGTGTGTGTGTGTGGGGGTGAGATCAGTGTGCTATGCTGGGACACATTCCTCTCCATTCACTCTGTTCAGTGTCACACACTCCAGCAGAAACTTCTCCTGCCTTAAACTTATGTGCAATTTTTAATACAAAAGTGTGTGTACTGTGTAGTGTGCATTCAATTAGTGTGTGTGTGTGTGTGTGTGGTGTGTGTGTGTGTGTGTGTGTAGTGTTTAGTGCATACATTGTGTGTGTAGTATGAATGTGTGTGTGTGGTTACAGCAGAACGTGTGTGTTTGTGGTTGTGTGTGTGCATGTGTGTGTTGTGTGTAGTTTGGGTAGGTATAATATGTGTGTAGTGTGCTGTGTGATTAGAACACAGTGTGTGTGTGTGTGTAGTTTGGGTATAATATTTGTGTAGTTTGTGTGTGTCACATTAGAATACAGTGTGTGTGGGTGTGTGTGTGTGTGTAGTTTGGGTATAATATGTGTGTAGTATGTGTGTGTTTAACACAGTGTGTGTGTTTGTGTAGTTTGGGTATAATATTTGTGTAGTTTGTGTGTGATTAGAATACAGTGTGTGTGTGTGTGTGTGTGTGTGTAGTTTGGGTATAATATGTGTGTAGTAGTATGGTGTGTTAACACAGTGTGTGTGTTTGTGTGTGTTTGGGTATAATATTTGTGTAGTTTGTGTGTGAGTAGAATACGTGGTGTGTGTGTTTGTGTGTGTATTTGTGTTTGTGGTGTGTAATTTGTGTAGTTTGGGTACATATGTGTGTGTATGTGTGTGTTTAACACAGTGTGTGTGTGTGTGTAGTTTGGGTATAATATGTGTGTGTATGTGTGTGGTATGGGTGTGTTTGTGTTTAACTATTGTGTGTGTGTGTGTAGTTGAATACAGTGTGTGTGTGTGTGTGTGTGTGTGTGTAGTTTGGGTATAATATGTGTGTAGTATGTGTGTGTTTAACACAGTGTGTGTGTTTGTGTAGTTTGGTATAATATTTGTGTAGTTTGTGTGTGATTAGAATACAGTGTGTGTGTGTGTGTAGTTTGGGTATAATATGTGTGTAGTTTGTTTGTGACTAGAACACAGTGTGTGTGTGGTAGTGTGGGTATATATGTGAGTAGTTTGTTCTGTGATTAGAACACAGTGTGTGTGTGTGTGTGTGTGTGTGTAGTTTGTGTGTAATTATTTTGTCCTTTGATGTTTTGTATTGCTTGTGAAGGTGATTTTTAGTCTCTTGTTTGTGTTTATTTAAGTTTTGTAGAATTTGTGTTAAATATTTGCATTATTTTTGCAACCTTTATTGTCGAAACCCAAACATCTGTCCTCAACTTCCTGCTGATTACATCACACACTCCACAGCTGGATATTTTGGCCGGAGTTTTCCTTTAATAATAATAATAATAATTATTATTATTATATTATAATATTATTATTATTATTATTATTATTATTTTATTAATAATTATTTTTGCATTTAAAAATATATATATAATATATATTGCATTATTTTAAATTGCATTATTATTATTATTATTCTTTTATTAATTTTATTAATAATGCTTTTTATTTTTGCATTATTTTAAATTGCATCATTATTATTATTTATATTGTTATTATTATTATTATTATTATTGGTGGTAAACACGTCCTGATGACGGGTCTCCCGGTTTCCCGACACGCATTCCGCACATTCCCGCAGCGTTTCCTCCCCGACGCTCAAATCACAGATCCGAGGGATGTTTGGCACCGGCACGGAATCCGGGCCCGGGGCGGGCGGAGGCGGGGCCACGAGAGGTTTCGGATACGAGGATGCGCGAGTGTGTGTGTGTGTGTGTGTGTGTGTGTGTGTGTGTGTGTGATTGCGTTCTATCTTGGTAGAGAGATTTACAGTTGTCTGATCTCGGATGCGGAATCTCCCGCTCTTTGTTTTTTCCCAGGTGCTACAAAACACCTGTTTATTTGTTTGTGTAAACGCGATTTATGAAACACTCGAGTTTAATTCCCACGTGTGTGTGTGTGTGTGTGTGTGTGTGTGTGTGCAGATTCCCAAGGTGTCCCGGAGCACTGGTGCGTGGTGGCGTACTGGGAGGAGAAAACGCGCGTGGGCCGCCTGTATTCGGTCCGCGAGTCGTCGCTGGACATCTTTTACGACCTACCTCAGGGCACGGGCTTCT
>JACRUU010000006.1:17262254-17282254 GCA_030449085.1 Kryptopterus vitreolus | reverse complement strand
ATCGGATATAGCGGTAGAAGATGAATGAATGAATGAATGAATGAATGAAAATGTGTGCGATGATGGTGAGATTAATAGCGATGATGTATTTGAAGCCCTAACGACGCATTCGTAACGCTGTATTAGCGTATGTCACCTTACGTAAGCTTCAGGGAAGCACATTTTTCTGTGCGCGAGGATTTTGAATGAATTCAGACGGAAACACGTGCAGCTTTTTTTCCTTGTTTTTGCGACAGAGGGAAAAATTCTCGCGTCACCTCGTTTCACCTTGACACTCCCGTAACGTCTCTCTGCTCCCGTAACGTCTCTCTGCTCCCGTAACGTCTCTCTGCTCCCGTCATGTCTCCCCAACTGTAACGTCTCTCCCGATCCCAACGGCTTTTGGGTTTTTTTTTTCTCCACCTCCCGCCTTGTCGTTCTCACATATTGTTCTGTTTGTTGGCCCCGGTGTGTGTGTGTGTGTGTGTGTGTGTGTGTGTGTGTGTGTGATTTCACGTAGGTGTATGCGTACGTGCTTCTGATCAAGCCGCAGGTCCTGGCTGCCAAAGTGTCCAGTGCAGAACAATACCTTGTTCATGTGAGATCATGTGAGTCACACATCCTATATGGGATTTGTCATTAACACAATGGGCATAAGGGTTTATTTTAGGTGAGGGAGCACAGGAAGAGAAACCAGTTCACGTTTTCACTCCGCACTATCGGAAAAAAAAAAAGATAATCTGATCCGGTGCACGTATTCACGATGGGAATTTTTTATGCTCTGGGAAAAAAAATACACCATTTAAAAAAGTTCCTCGTATAAAATCCTGCATCGCTATAAGTGACTTTTTACTTGTCATATGAAACAGTGACGGTTTGTACGATTGAATAGCCTTAATTAACATTATACACACACAGACACACACACACACACACACACACACGCCTATATACACATATATATATATATATACATATAATATATATATATATATATATATATATTATATATATATATATATATAGATAGATATGAGAATATGAGAGATAGAGTCAGGATACACCCTATTATATATATATATATATAGATATAGATATAGATATAGATAGATTATATAGATATAGATATATAGATATATATATAGATATAGATATATATATATATATAGATATATAAATGTTTAATAAATATTATTAATAAATAAAATATTTAATGGTGATGATTAACTCATGATTAATGGCATTTTTGATGCACCATAAATAAACATATGTTATAATGATATACGTTTCTCTCAAAATCTCTCCCTTGATTATTATTGAGTAAACTATTGATTATTTCATATTTTACTCTGGAAATGATTCTTTTAAATTTTATATGAATTTCTTGTTCATTATCAATGTTACTTTTGTTTAGTGTTGGTTTGAAGTGTAAAATATGGGACGTGGCTCCTTTAAGAATTGTGTTCCGGTTGCTTTTCCATATAAACTGGTGATACGGTGTTTAGGTTATACGGAAGCGCTTTATTGCGTTCAGTAAAAATGCGCTTTATTGCAGTAATACGGATTTGGGAATGCGATGCGCTTGCGTAAGGTTCCGTACGGTAATATACGCTAATATAGTGAGGAGATCGTACCTGTTGTGAATGCGCAGATAGTAGGGTTGTGTATATATATATATATATATATATATATATATATATATATATATATTTTTTTTTTTTTTTTTTTGACCCCATTTCGTGGCCTGGAGTGTTTTTTAAAGCCATTTTGTCCCTTTACAGGCGAGTCAGTAAAAACAAAGTTATTAAAGAGGGAAGCGATGAATGGCTCCAGTGTGCCAGGCAAAGCAGGCGTATAAACCAGGCCAGATCAAAGAGCAGCAATGAACCCATTTCCTGAGCTTCTCTCCCTCTCTCCCTCTCTCCCCCTCTCCCTCTCTCCCTCTCTCGCTCTGACTTGTTTACTCTCTCTGACGCTCTTTTTCCTCAAAATCCCTCTCTTTCCGGGCTTGGCCTTTCAACTTTTCACTGGATAATTGGCTCTGATTTGGCGTTAGCCTGAAGGGGAATATTCATACATTTCTGACAAGTGCTCACTGGCCTCTCTCTCTCTCTCTCTCTCTCTCTCTCTCTCTCTCTTTCTTTCTTTCATTCGTTCTCTCCCTCTCTCCCTCTCTCTACACGCAGTGAGGGCTATAGATATAGATTCCTCTTCCTGTAAATAACAGTCTGTATGGAAAGTCGTAACCCTGAATTATGCGCAGACGATTAGAAGTTCATAATTAACAGCGACATCATGATCTCTCTCTCTCACACACACACACACACACACACACACACACACACACACACACACTCACACACACACACACACACACACTAAAGTGTCTGTCTTTCTCCAAAGGATGGAGACATGGATGAATAGAAGGAGAGGAAGACAGAGACGAGATCTCCTTGGAATATAAATCACAGAAAGATAACCCGAGAGAGAGAGAGAGAGAGAGAGAAGTGTGTGTGAGAACGACAGGAAACCTCGTAGCCGTCACCCCCACGCTTGACGCCACACGCTTGTGCATCGACGGGAAGTCGAGGTGTGCCAAGGCCGTATGGGGTTCCTGCGTGGGCGGAGCTAAATACACCAGCTCGTGCGGCACGAGGCCGACGACAGCCCTTCACCAATGCAAGATATGCAGCGCAAACAAACCATTAGGAAAACGCGACAAACACACAATTCCTCCCTTTTCTCCCTAAAAATGAGTGTTTCGCTCCTTTCTATATGCAGCAAATGACTTTTTATCCATTTAGTGCTACATTCATTCATTCATTCATTCATTCATTCATCTTCTAGCGCTTTATCCGATCTTCCCTCGGGTCACGGGGAGTCTGTGTCTATCTCAGGCGTCTATGGGTATTAATGTAGGATACACCCTGGATGGAATGCCAACCCATCACACACACACACACACACACACACACATTCATACAGTAGGGACAATTTTCCAAGGTGCCAATCAACCTACCGTGCATGTTTTTTTGGACCGGGGGAGGAAACCGGAGAACCCGGAGAAAAAAAAACCCCTGAGGCACGGGGAGAACATGCACAAACTCCACACACACATGGCCGAGACGGGAATCGAACCCGGACCCTGGCGGTGTGAGGCGAACGTGATAAACACTAATCCACCGTGTTCCTCTCATTTAGAGCTACATTTAAAGTGGACTGTCTGAAGCTACTTCACTGCTTTGGCCAAAAGTTTTGTTTTTTTTTGTTTGTTTATTTGTTTGTTTTTTACTCAACTGGACAAAAGCCAACAAGTCACAAACGATATGTTTGGATTTTAATCCCCCATGTCTTTTCACCGCACCTGATAGTGAACATTATTGGTGATAGTGAAGGTTTAATAGTGCTGTAGGATATTCATGACAGGATGTAATTCTCACAAAATTGAGTCGACAAAAAAAGAAATAAATAGATTTAATGAACACAAATAGAAACTCGGCAAAAATGTTTTTCGAAGAAACCCGAGAGGAACCGAGATTCCGAATGAGGAAGCTGCGATCCGGAGGTTCAGGAGGATTACTATAGAAACAGGTCAAGTGTAAAATCAATAAATATATGACGGAATTCTTTTTGTTGTACTTTTAGAGGTGTCCGAATAATAATAATAATAAAAAGAATAATAATAACAACAATAATCATAATACTTCTAATAATAATAATATTTACTATTATTATTATTATTGTTATTATGATTATTATTATTATATAAATATAGTGCAGAAATCCACAAAATGGTTTTGAGTCAACAGAATAGTGCTGCAAAAAAATTATTATATATTTATAAATATATAAAAAAATTATGATATAAAAATAAAAATAATTAGTTTTCTACAAGAGTCGCATGAATGCTACTACAATATGCAATACTACAGCATATCATTATATAATGCAATTAATTATGTAATAATTGTATATGATAATCATTTATTAACTCATTCAGAAATTAATTAATTATCATATAAAGTATATAAAAGATTATATACTGTACTATATATATATATATATATATATATATATATATATATATATATATATATATATATATATATACACACACTGTATGAACCCGATACAATTCTACACCACATTCATTCATTCATTCATCTTCTAGCGCTTTATCCGATCTTCCCTCGGGTCACGGGGAGTCTGTGCCTATCTCAGGCATCTATGGGCATTAAGGCAGGATACACCCTGGATGGAATGCCAATCCATCGCAGGGCACACACACACACACACACACACACATCACACACACATTCACACACTAGGGACAATTTTCCAAGGTGCCAATCAACCTATCATGCATGTTTTTTGGACCGGGGGAAACCAGAGAACCCGGAGAAAAAAAAACCCCCTGAGACACGGGGAGAAACATGCAAACTCCACACACACATGACCGAGACGGGAATCGAACCCGGATCCTGGCGGTGTGAGGCGAACGTGCTAACCACTACGCCACCGTGCCCCTTCTACACCACATTATAATATGCAATTAAAAATACAATTAATAATATAATTAAAGGTAATGACACACCGAAACCCTCACCTCTCACACTCACACACACACACACACACACACACACACACACACACGTACACTGAATATACACCTAAAACAAATACATACAAAGTCACACACCTGACAGAGACACAATATCTGAACACACATATACACACTTATAGAGGTACAAGTGGTTTATGAGGACTTTTTCCCCCCAAACAAGTACCATCCTGATTAATGGGGACCTTTCCCTGAGCTATATACACACACATACACACACTTATATATATATATATATATATATATATATATATATATATATATATATCAAAGAATCTCACACAGTCAGGGGATTTTATTATTATGATTTTTATTGTGTCTCAGGACGTAGTTGTGTAATAGTTTTAAACAACCTTCTTTTCAAATCTCTGGTATTCTGTAGGAAGGAAGTCGATTGTTAACGTGCCGACAGCAATCAAGCATGATCTTCCTGATTTACCCTTATGTACTGAGTTGAGTGTGTGTGTGTGTGTGTGTGTGTGTGTGTGTGTTGGAGGAATGAGTATCAGGATTGAGAGGACATCAATAAGTGAAACCAGGACCTCACTAATCCCCGTCTGATTAATTTAAATTCAGTCGGTCCTGTGTGAGACAAAGTGTCAGCTTTAATAGTGTGTTTGTGTGTGTGTGTGTGTGTGTGTATGTGTGTGTGTGTGTGTTTGTGTGTGTGGATGGTCTCACACCCTTTTTTAACACTTTTTTATTTGCTTGGCAATCAGACAGCAAAAATAAATAAATAAATAAATCGTTTTTAATAATTTCTGTGATGTTACAAAGAGCCAATGAAGTAAATGAAAGTAATGAAAGTAAATGAAAGTAAATGAAAGTAAATGAAGGCCAGGCGGAAACATTACATTTTTACGTTACATTATATTTTTATGTTACATTACATAAAATTTTTACATTACGCTACATTTTTACGTTACATTACATTAAATTTTTACAGTACATTATGTTACATTTTTACGTTACATTATGTTACATTTCTTATATTACATTATGTTACATTACGTTACATTTTTACGTTACATTAGTTACATTACGTTACATTACGTTACATTAAGTTATATTACGTTACATTTTTACGTTACATTACGTTACATTACGTTACATTTTTACATTACATTGCGTTACATTACGTTACATTACGTTACATTTTTACGTTACATTATGTTACATTACGTTACATTTTTACGTTACATTATGTTACACTACATTACATTACGTTACATTTTTTACATTACGTTACATTACGTTACATTACGTTACATTTTTACGTTACATTATGTTACATTTTTACATTACATTATGTTACACTACGTTACATTTTTACGTTACATTGCGTTACATTTTTACGTTACATTACGTTACATTTTTACGTTACATTATGTTACATACGTTACATTACGTTACATTATGTTACATTTTTACGTTACATTATGTTACATTTTTACGTTACATTATGTTACATTTTTACGTTACATTATGTTACATTTTTACGTTACATTACGTTACAATATGTCACATTACGTTACATTTTTACGCTACATTACGTTACATTACGTTACATTATGTTACATCACGTCACATTTTTACGTTACATTACGTTACATTACGTTACATTAAGTTATATTACGTTACATTTTTACGTTACATTATGTTACATTACGTTACATTATGTTACATTACGTTACATTTTTACGTTACATTATGTTACACTGCGTTACATTACGTTCACACTACGTTACATTTTTACGTTACATTACGTTACATTATGTTACATTTACATTACGTTACATTTTTACGTTACATTACGTTACATTACGTTACATTACGTTACATTACATTACGTTACATTACGTTACATTTTTACGTTACATTACGTTACATTACGTTACATTATGTTACATTATGTTACATTATGTTACATTACGTTACATTTTTACGTTACATTATGTTACATTACGTTACATTACGTTACACGTTACATTTTTACGTTACATTTTTACGTTACATTACGTTCGTTACATTTTTACGTTACATTACGTTACATTTACGTTACACCTGTGTTACATTACGTTACATTACGTTACATTACGTTACATTACGTTACATAACGTTACATTTTTACGTTACATTACATTATGTTACATTATGTTACATTATGTTACATTATGTTACATTACGTTACATTACGTTACATTACGTTACATTACGTTGTTACATTACGTTACATTTTTACGTTACATTACGTTACAATATTACGTTACATTACGTTACATTTACATTACGTTACATTACGTTACATTACGTTACATTTTTACGTTACATTTTTACGTTACATTACGTTACATTACGTTACATTACGTTACATTATGTTACATTATGTTACATTACGTTACATTTTTACGTAACATTACGTTACTTTTTTGCTCACATGCAGTACAGGCATGCCAGGTGTGGATGTGCAAGTCTTTTAAGATTTGGCGCGTTTTTTTTTTTTTTTTTTTTTAAACAGTCGACAAAAAAAATAAATACATTTAATGAACAGAAACTTTTTTTAAAAACAGAATTGTGATTAGTGTTGCTGCAGCTTAAAAATGCATAAGTGTTGCTACATTTTCGTCGACTGAGAACAGCGCCTCCATGTGGACAGAAGGACTAAAATGGAGAGAAAAAAAAATGTTTTTAAACATTAAAATGTACGAGTTATATGTATGAGTTAGAAAGCAGGGAGGATCCTCCACATGCCACTAGGATTAATGTCTCTCGGTTTGGACTTTCGCTCCAGAGGGGAAAAGTCCGTCCCTGAACCCCCCCCATGCCCCCCCCCCACCACACACACACACCGACCATGTACGAGGTTAAAAGCTGCACTTAGCATGCACTCGAACAACGAGACAGAGAGAGAGAGAGAGAGAGAGATTTCTATTGAGGTACATTAGTATGACAATAAAACGACTTTATTACACGAGCTCTATTACCGTATATATTGTGCCTTTGGCATTTCTCCCCCCCCCCCCGTGTGTGTGCAGGGGTGCATGGGTAATGAAAGGATGACATTATTAAACCCTGCGCATTTCCCAAAACAATCAAGAGAAAAAAACAATCCTGCGAAATTATCGCTTAACAAAATCAACAGTAGCTTCTGGTGTAAGTGGGCGGGGTCACACACATTAAGCCACACCTCTTAAACGATGCCTTTAACCCGATAATAGCGTCCGATAGATGAGGTAAATAATAAACGTATCTGTGAAGCTGTCGTTGTGTTTTTCCTGGAGGTTGGACATGAATTGCGTCCTCGGGTTTGTTGACTCGGAGAAGCGACGCTTCAGGAACGTTTCTGGAATTACCAAAACCAGCAAAGATCAAAGATTATATTTAAGGAATCTTTTAGCGTTTTGGAAATTTGTCTCGGATGAACAACGCTGCATCGCGAATGAGTGTTTTGCAGGGAGACGAGTTGTGTTTTATTCCCCTGTTTCTGCACCACAAAGCAAATCTAACACACACACACACACACACACACCATGTAAAGACGTGAGTGTAGAAAGTCCAGCTGTCCCCTTTTAGCCCAGGCTCCAGTCCTACTGGTTTAAGGAGACACAATGAAGCATGGCAGTCTGGCTCCAGGGCCGAGTAACACATGCTTTAGTCCACCAAGACCAAGCGGAGACCACAGTGTCGCACCGGTCCCACAGACACACACTCCGCTGCTATTGTGTCCTGTTTACACACTCTCGTCTAACCCCCGTCACCAAACCATGAGGCTCCATCTGGTACGTCTGAGCGCGTGTCTACGTGTGTGACATGGAGACAAACGGACGCTTCTCCTGACACGCGGTGTGGAAAAGCCCGACGAGGACCGCGCGAGTCATAGAATGCGACTTTCCTACGGAGGGAATGAGGGAACGACACCGATGACGCCACAATTTTCCTCACCCGCATTCGCCCCCGTCCGCTGACGGATCAAATTTACGGATCAAATGGTGAAGAATAAGAGCTGTGACTTGGATACGGGCCGGGATTATTCACTGCGACGTGAATTCTAAAGGTGGGAGATCGAGGCGTAAGATTTTACCGCCTGCTCTGCGGGTTGAACATTGGACGCCAATTAGGATTTACATTTACGCCATTATCCAGACGTACAATTAAGGGCCTTGCTAAAGGGCCCACTAGCGGTGGGATTTGAAGCTTCGGGGTCCAGAGCCCGATCCCTCAACCACCGAGCTGAACCACCTCCCGTCCACTTAGCAAGGCTTTCTCTTGCTAACACTCGAACCTGGCATCAAAGTACACTCAATCTAGCACAAATACAGTAACTTGGGGGCGGAGTCAGTCTCATTAAGCCACACCTCTTGGGCCCCTAAACAAAGCGCTTACCCCAATCAAAGTGTCTGGTAAACAAACGCCGACTTTTTTGTTTATTTCCCCGAACGTAAATCTGCGTTCCCACAGGAAAATCCAAACCCGGACACAATTCAGGCATCTTCAGATCGACGCCAGAATGGAACGCCAGGAAGCGCTTTCGGAAAACCAGGGAATGTTACATTTGGATAGCGGGATTTTTTCGGGAAAAAAAGCGTTTAGAGATTTAATGTGGAAAAGATGAAGCCTCGTGTCCATCATGTGACGTTTAAACGCTTGGGAAAATGAGAGGAATGATAAATATATGTTACTCTGGAAAAAAACCTCACCGCATGTCATTAAGACGGAATTCTGCCCGACGGAAAACTGGTGAATTTCCCAATCGGATATTCAGTCTATATTTGATATTAGGATATTAAAAAAAATCTAATCAAATCAATTAAATAAATATATATAAATACACATATTTATTTTATTAGATTTAATTTTTTTTAATCCTAATATATATATATATATAAGATTCAGTCCTGAAATCTTGAAATTGTGGAGTTTCATATTTTTAAATTTATTTTATATTATTTATTTATATATTTTTAATCATTAATTGCAGCACAACATTAAAAATAACATTAAAAATAAAAGTAACAATTTGAGATATTACATTTTCCATGTAGTGCTTTGACCACCACCACCAACACCTCCACCACCTCCACCTCCATCTATCTCCACCTCTATCTCCACCACCTCCACACCTCCACCACCTCCACCCTCTATCTCCACCAACACCTCCACACGTCCTCCAACTCCACCTCCACCTCCACCTATCTCCACCTCCACCCACCTCCACCAACCTCCACCTCCACCTCTATCTCCACCAACACCTCCACCTCCACGTCCTCCACCAACTCCACCTCCACCACCACCACCTCCACCTCCACCTCCACCACCACCTATCCTCCACCCACCAGTCCACCACCTCCACCTCTCCACCTCCACCTCCATCTCCACCTCCACCCACCTCCACCTCCACCACCACCTCTACCTCCACCTCCACCCACCTCCACCTCCACCTCCACCGTCCTCCACCTCCACCACCTCCACCTCCACCTCCACCTCCACCTCTACCTCCACCTCCACCTCCACCACCACCTCCACCTCCACACCCTCCACCTCCACCTCTATCTCCACCAACACCTCCACCACCTCCACCTCCACCTCCACCAGCCACTCTCCACCAACACCTCCACCTCCACCTCCACCTCCACCTCCACCTCCACCTCCACCACCTCCACTCACCTCCACCTCCACCTCACCTCCACCTCCACCTCCACCCACCTCCACCACCCACCTCCACCTCCACCTCCACCCACCTCCACCTCCACCTCCCCCTCCCCTCCTCTCCTCCACCTCCACCTCCACCTCCTCCACCCCCACCTCCACCCCACCTCCACCCACCTCCACCTCCACCACCTCCACCCCTCCACCTCCACCATCCACCTCCACTCCACCTCCACCTCCATCCCCTCCTCCCACCTCCACCTCCACCTCCACCTCCACCACCTCCACCTCCACCACCTCCACCTCCACCTCCACCACCACCTCCACCTCCACCTCCCACCTCCTCCACCTCCCCCACCTCCACCTCCACCTCCACCTCCTCCACCTCCACCACCCTCCACCTCCCCCCCCCCCCACCACCACCTCCACCTCCAATCCACCTCCATCTCCACTCCACCTCCACCTCCACCTCCCCACCTCCACCACCACCCACCTCCACCCACCTCCACCACCTCTCCACCTCTATCTCCACCTCCTCCACCTCCACCGAAACTCTTTGTAGTGTTTCACCAGACGGAGGAACTGTGATACGTGAGTTTGGTTCTGGAGGATTCAGGTATTGTGTAAAAAAAGAAAGAAAAGCGATTACATCGTGGAAAGACTCGGCGGTTAAAAGGCGAAGTGTGATTGCACACAGATGCCGTCTGCAGCACCGCGGCCGAGCCAGACGTCTGGGAGGAACTCGTGTGGCTGCGAAGCGAGAACAGTCGCTGACGGATCCTCTATAACCGCACGTAGACAGAAACCGACATACACACACACACACACACACACACACACACACACACACACACACACACACACACACACACACACACACACTGTCTGACACATATGAAGACCACAGGAACTGAAAACAGCGGTCAGATGTTTGTGCAGATGTTCAGACTGAAGATGAAACACAGAATTATTAAATATCTGAATCGAGACGCAAATATTTGTTTGTTTTTTGTTTTTATTTACTCTGGAATGTGGAGCAAAAAAAATACACACATATATATATATATATATATACATATTTTCAGCTTTTGATCTTCGTTCTGGAAAACCACCTACAACACCATCTACACACTATACACCACCTACAACACCACCTATAACAACATCTACATACTATACACCACCTACACACTATCCAACACACCTACACCACCTACAACACCACCACCAACACCACACAACACCACCTATACAACACACATCTACACACTATACACCACCTACAACACCACCTATAACACTATACACATACAACACACTACAACACCATACACACTATACACCACCTACAACACAACCTACAACACCATCTACACACTATACACCACCTACAACACCACCTACAACAACATCTACATACTATACAACCACCTACCTATAACAACATCTACATACTATACACCACCTACTAACACCACCTACAACAACATCTACATCTACACCACTATACACCACCTACAACACCATACACCTATACACAACTACACCACTACAACACCATCTACAACACTACACCACTAACACCACCTACACACACACTATACACCACCTACAACACCACCTACAACACCATCTACACACTATACACCACCTACAACACCACCTATAACAACACAACACTATACAACTACATACACACCTACAACACCATCTACACACTATACACCACCTAACAACATCTACATACTATACACCACCTACACACTATACACCACCTACAACACACCTACAACACCATCTACACACTATACACCACCTACAACACCACCTATAACAACATCTACATACTCTACACCATCTACACACTATACACCACCTACAACACCACCTAAACAACAACATACTAACACCATCTACACACTATACACCACCTACAACACCACCTATAACACACTACATACATACACCATCTACACACTATACACCACCTACAACACCACCTACACCACACAACACACCTATACAACACAGCATCTACACACTATACACCACCTACAACACCACCTACTATACACCATCTACACACCTACACCACCTACACACTATACACCACCTACAACACCACCTATATACACTACACCACACTACACCACCATACACCACCTACACACATAACACCACCTACACACTATACACACTACACCACATCTACACACTATACACCACCTACACCACCTACACCACACACACCACCTAACACACTACATACTATACACCACCTACACACAACACATCTACACACTATACACCACCTACACACCTATAACACCTATATCTACACACTATACACCACCTACAACACAACCTACAACACCATCTACACACTATACACCACCTACACACACCACCTACAACACATCTACACCTATACTACACACATACACACCTACACACTACACCATACACCACCTCAACACACCTACAACCACAACCACCTAACACACCTACACCACCTAACACCACCTACACACTATACACCACCTACAACACCACCTACAACAACATACTACATACTATACACCACCTACACACTATACACCACCTACAACACAACCTACAACACCACCATACACACTATACACCACCATACAACACCACCTACACACTATACACCACCTACAACACCACCTATAACACCACAACACACATCTACACCACCTATACACCACCTACAACACCACCTATAACACCAACTACACTACTATACACACACCTACACACTATACACCACCTACAACACCACCTACAACACCATCTACACACTATACACCACCTACAACACCTACCTACACCACCTATAACACCATAACAACATACACACTATACACCACTATACACCACCACTACTACAACACCACCTACAACACCACCTACACACCTACAACACCATCTACACACTATACACCACCTACAACACCACCTATAACAACATCTACACACTATACACCACCTACAACACCACCTATAACACCACCTACACACTATACACCACCTACAACACCACCTATACACCACCTACAACACACCTACAACACATCTACACACTATACACCACTATACACCACTACACACTATACAACACCACCTACAACACACCTACAACACCATCTACACCATCTACACACTATACACCACCTACAACACCACCTACACACTATACACCACCTACACCACCTACACACATACACCACCTACACACTAACACCACCTACAACACCACCTATAACAACACACACTATACACCACCTACAACACCACCTATAACACACATACACCACTACACACTATACACCACCTACTATACACCAGCTATAACAGCATCTACACACTATACACCACCTATAACACCACCTCCAACAGAACCACCACCACCAAGTGCACCAGTACCTACACCTTTACCACCACCTACACCCTTATCACCACCTACAAGTACACCCTTACTACCACTTACAAGTTCACCACTAGCTACATCACCAGCTACACCCTGGCCACCACTTACACCACCACCTACAGATGGAGATATACACTGATGAAGAGCATTAGCGTGTTTATAAAAAAAACACTGTATCCCAAATCTGGATGTGTTTTTCTCCTCAGCAGGAATGAAACTCGGCGTGTATCTGTACAGGGAGGGATGTGTCCCAAATCTCACACTACTATTAATTAGGGCCGTGTTCTAATCCCCTACATTATGGGCGTTCGTGGAGCCGCAGTGGCGTGTTCCAATCTCACGGTGACGAGCAGCGGGAACGTCGCCGGCTCTCGATCTCGCCCAACTTTCAGTCGTTATCGCTTAGCAACAGGGTCACGGTACAGGGGCAAGTTTCTGTGGTTTCTGTGGTGATAGTTGCTAGACGGCCGGCGAGTCTTAGCAACAGAGACGTCAGGTGCTGCTTCGTCTGCGTGTCTCATCACACCTTCGACTGAGGCCGCTTTCACTGAGGTGTGTGTGTGTGTGTGTGTGTGTGTGTGTGTGTGTGTGTAAGACCTTCATCAGGAACCTTCATCAGCGACATCATCACATTCCATCACCGTTATTCAGGTTTATTTATATATATATATATAATTAATGACGCAACCCTCCATCATCATAACAGTTCATTCAGGAAATGAGCGGGTCATGACATCACTTCCTTACAGGCACGGTCAGGAAGTGTAGCGACGGCTCTCGAGTTCCTATGGAGCATGCACACACACACACACACACACACACACACACACACACACACACACACACACACACACACAGTATGAAGTTCCCCAAACTAGTCACATTCATTGGAGTGTGACTGTCACACAGTCGGTAAAGGCTGCACCTGCTGTTCACACACACTCATACACACACACACACACACACACACACACACACACACACACACACACACACACACACAGGTAGGTGGCCTTTGCTTTCCTGTCATCTATGCAGCTGTGTCTGTACTGCAGGGGATTTTAAGTGCCCAGCTGCTGTGTGTGTTGTGTGTGTGCTTGTGTGTGTGTGTGTTGTGTGTGTGTGTGTGTGTGTGTGTGTGTGTGTGTGTGTGTAGGACGGAGGAGTGGCAGCTGGAGTGTGTCTCTCCTGCTGGTCCGTGTGGCTCCTGGCTGAGGGGCAGCTGTAGCTTTTGTTCTGGGCAGATAATAGAGAGTAAGTTGCAGGGCAGAAGAGGGAGGGATAGACGGAGGGATAGAGGGATGGATGGAGGGAGAGATTTGGGATAATGATGGAGACAGCAAGTGTTCGCGGCTCTTTAAAAGAAGGAGAGAAGGAGAGACGGAGAGGAAGCCGTGAGAGCCGAAAATACACAATCCGATGCGCGTATATTGGGGCGGTCAAATTCCCTTTAACGCCACTAATGTTATTAAGGTGTTATAACGCATTGTGTGTGCATTATAGTTCACTCTGCGTCGTGTTGTGCGAATGAACGACAACAAAGAACAACAAATAAATAAATAAACGTTCAGTGCATCCACTCACACTTCCTAAATTTCCCCCAATGACGCCCCCTAGCTGCGCATTCACAACAGGTACGATCTCCTCACTATATTAGCGTATATTAGCGTACGGAACCTTACGCAAGCGCATCGCATTCCCAAATCCGTATTACTGCAATAAAGCGCATTTTTACTGAACGCAATAAAGCGCTTCCGTATAACCTAAACACCGTATCACCAGTTTATATGGAAAAGCAACCGGAACACAATTCTTAAAGGAGCCACGTCCCATATTTTACACTTCAAACCAACACTAAACATTGACCATATATATATATATATATATATATATATATATATATATATATATATATATATATATAAGTATATATAAGTGAAATGAAAATGAAATAAAAATGAAATAAAAAATGAAATAAAAATAAAAATGAAATAAAAAATGAATGAAATAAAAATAAAAAGGTAAATGTTATGGGAATAAAAAAAGGGAGGAAATAACAGCAAGGAAAAATAAAGGAAATGAACGAAAGAAAAACAGTAAATAACTAAAGAAGGAAAGGAAATGATAGAAAAGTAGAGAGAAAAAGGGAAAGAAAGAATGGAGCGGGAAAATGTTTTATATAAATGTCAAATTCTAAATACAACATTTTTTATTTTAAATTTGTAAAAAAAAATATTAAAATTTTAAATTATATATGTGAGGAGCACGGTGGCTTAGTGGTTAGCACGTTCGCCTCACACCGCCAGGGTCCGGGTTCGATTCCCGTCTCGGTCATGTGTGTGTGGAGTTTGTGCATGTCTCTCCCCGTGCCTCAGGGGTTTTTTCCTCCCGGGTTCTCCGGTTTCCTCCCCCGGTCCAAAAACATGCACGGTAGGTTGATTGGCACCTTGGAAAATTGTCCCTAGTGTATGTATGAATGTGTGTGTGAATGTGTGTGAAGTGTGTTTGTGTGTGTGTGTGTGTGTGTTTGTGTGATGGGTTGGCATTCCATCCAGGGTGTATCCTGCCTTAATGCCCATAGACGCCTGAGATAGACACCAAAACACAGACTCCCCGTGACCCGAGGGAAGGAAGATCGGATAATAGCGGTAGAAGATGAATGAATGAATGAATGAATGAATAAATTATATACAATTATAATGAAAGTCAGAAAGAAATGAATGTAAATAAACGACACGACGCTTGTGATCGGATCGTCTCGGTCGCTTCGCGTCAGATCGAACGGCTTCCAAAAAATAATCGCATTTCCCAAATGTTTATTGTTGTTTATTTCAACAACACATTTTGTAAACATTCGCCGCTCTTCACTTCGACACACACTGATGATGATGATGATGAAGACAAAGAGAGACGAAAACGACAGCACAGGTTTTCACTTCTCATCCCAGTTTATTTTCAACTGCATAAACAAACGAAAATGAAAAAACAAACAAACAAACAAAAAATAAAATCCCCATCAAACAAAATAAAGTCATTAAATGCTTTGGTGAGTAAAAAGTGACGTCTCCATCGGCGACGGGGATCATCTGTGTTCAGCGCTCGCTCTCCGATGAGGTCGAAGGTTACAGGAGTCCTGCGGTGTGTGTGTGTGTGTGTGTGTGTGTGTGTGTGTGTGTGTGAGACTGGGACATCAGTGAGAAGCGAACGTAGATGTAAATTAAATAAAATCCTAAATTAGCACATTATTAAATAAAATAAATCCCGTATGAAGACGAAGGATGCGACGCTCACGCTCACACACACACACACACACACACACACACACACACACACACACACACACACACACACACACACACACACACCCACACACACACTCGCGTTACTTCGCGTTCTCGTCTTCAAACCGTTTAATTCTTGATGCAAGACAAAAGAAAATTCAATTATATGAAATATAATGGAGCTTGTATGTGTGTATATGTGTGTGTGTGTGTGTGTTTATATACATCTACACAAAGTGTATATATATATATATATATATATATATATATATATATATATATATATATATATATATATATATATATATATATATATGCGTGAGAAAATATACATGTGAATGTTTTTTCCCCCAAAACAAACAAACAAACAAACAAACAAACAAACAAAACGACGCAGCTGAAGGCTACAAACGATCGTCCTGCGCTTCGGAGACGATTTTCCCGCGCGACTCGTATTCGCCGTGTTCATCAAAACATGCAGGACGTCGACGAACGCGCAACTCCGTCCGAGATCACGGCAAACAAACGTTTATTTTCCTTTCTTTTTTTTATTACTTTTAGCTACTTTTTTTTTTTGTTTGTTTGTTTTAGCTACAATATACCGTTAAAACGTCTCATTCATTATCTGCAAAATAAATCCAATCCATCTGTTTTTGTTGTTTTTGTTTGTTTTTTTCTAATGAATGCATGTTTGAGTAAAAGATCCACCGCAAAAATGTCCAAACACAACAAGGATTATTTATTTATTTATTTGTTTTTTTTTGTTGTTGTTGATGTTTTAGTTAAAAGCCATGCTTCTATTTATATTGTTTCCTCTTTATAGGTCTATTAAGAAGCTGCACTGCAGGGTAACGGACACGGAACCAAAAACATCAAATCTAAATACAAATAAATAAAAACAAACAAAAACAAAAAGTATTTTGGTGGTGAAAAACGTTAAGTGAATGCTCGAGTTTTGTTTACTTGTAATATTTCACAATAAAATAGGAATTTATCGCCTCGGACACGGTGCGAAGTTTGTAAACAGGTTTTAAGAGACACATTTTGTGTCTATTTTGTTTTTAAGAACAATAAACGGGTCAAAAGGGAAAAACGCAGCGGTGCAAGTGGAATAAAACACTTTATTTTTCCCCACCAAAAATTACTCCTTTTAGCTGCTGAATTCCTTCCCCAGACGAAACAAACACTGATCAGAACGGAAAAACGGAGGTCAAAAAAAAAACAAAACAAAAACACAAAAAAAAAAAACCCTCTTTTACGTTTGCTTTTGTGCAAAATATTTGGAGCCTGTGCGATCGGTCTAAAAACATCACGTCCTGTCACGTACACTGTTTATTTACTGCTTTAAAAATACTAATAAAATCAATAGGATATAATACATTACAATAATGTTACAGGGACTTTATACACGGAGGGGGGCGGAGGGGGGGTGGGGGGGGGGGGCGAGCGGCACAGGGGGTGGGGGTGGCACAAGGGGGGGGGGGGGGGGTGGGGGTTATTAACCTGACGAGGAAAATAAAAAGGACACGCGACGACAAAAGAGCGCGGCCGATGCTTTTATCCGAAAACACACACACACACACACACACACACACACACACACACACACACACACACACACACACAACACACACGCGTGCACGCATACGGACGCTCTCATTGAGCTGGACAAGAGGACGAGGGCTGTGCGTCTGGACTTATAGTCTCCAGTGGCCATCTGCCATCCAGAGTCGGGCTCAGGAGTGAGGGTGTGTGTGTGGTGTGTGTGTGTGTGTGTGTGTGTGTGTGTGTGTGTGTGTGCAAGACAAAAGCAGGCTAAGCCCTCTGCAGTCTGTCTGCTTGACCTCGGCTAGACAGCGCTGATGGGCGACAGCGTGCTCCAGGGAAATGATTCGCCAAACACCAAACACATGACACACACACACACACACACACACACACACACACACACACACACACACACACACACACACACGTCGGGGAGAGAGAGGGATAAGGACAGGACTGGATGGTTGGCACACAAGCACGAGATGAAATGCAATTAAAAAAAAGCGCACCGCTACACGTGTGTTGTGTGTGTGTGTGTGTGTGTGTGTGTGTGTGTGACTGCTCATGTTTATGCATGTGTCTTGTTTACTAATGTAACAGCAGTCTGGCTTCATGTCTGAAAGGAGGATCATTAACATGCGACTGCGTAATAACCTGCTCATTACACATTCACTCAGATCTGCATAGCGTTAACCTTTAACCCCAAACATCGCCGCCGTTTATCTGCTCTAAAACATCCGTCTGTCCATCCGTCCGTCCATCCATCTGTCCCTCCGTCCGTCCGTCCATCCATCCAGTCTGTCCATCCGTCCGTCCGTCCATCCATATCCGTCTGTCCATCCATCCATCCGTCCGTCCATGGTCTTATTTCCTAAATCCATCCTCTCATTCATCTTTCCCTCGAACCCATTTATTCCTCTGTCTATACAGCCGTCCATCCACACACTCATTCGTTCATCCATCCATCCATCTTCATTCATCCATCCATCCATTGGTCCATCCACCCATCCTCTACTTCATTCACACAACCATCCACCCACCCACTCGTTCATCCATCCAAACATTTACTCATTCATTGGTCCATCAATCCTCTACTTCATCCATGCATCCATCCACTACTATCCATCATCATCATCCATCCATCCAGTTCATCCATCCATCCACTCATCCCCTATTTCATCTATCTATCCATCCATCCTCTACTTCATCCATCCATCCACTCATCCACTATTTCATCTATCCATCCATCCACACTCATTCATCCATCCACTATTTCATCTATCCATTCATCCATCCTCTACTTCATTCATCCATCCACTACTTCATTCATCCATCCATCCACTCATCCACTATTTCATCTATCTATCCATCCATCCTCTACTTCATTCATCCATCACACTATCTCATCCATCCATCCTCTACTTCATTCATCCATCCCATCTACTTCATCCATCCATCCATCCACTCATTCCCA
>JACRUU010000006.1:17219754-17254754 GCA_030449085.1 Kryptopterus vitreolus | reverse complement strand
CACACATTCGTGACTTGTTCCCCCGATACCGAGTCCGGTACTTCTGGAAAGGCAGGCAGACTTCCTGCTCGTTAAAGGCAGAATTCCAGAATTCCGAGGGACATTTCCATCTTCTGCGCCTTGCGTTATTTTCCGACGCATTTTTTTTTACAGACTTTTAAAACGCTAAACGTACTTTAAACGTCTCGACGGAAGATTTTTCGGAATTTCGGGGGGTTTTTTTTTTCCGGGAATCCCTGCGGGTCCGAACAGCACCAGTTACACCACTGGTCACCACCATAAACATAAACAAAGTACAAACGGAAAAGGAAAGCGTGATAAAGACGGGGATTTTACGCTAAAAGTCCCGAAACTTCTGGGCATAAAGTTCAAGCGGCAAATCGATGATTACAAAGTAATTAATTCTATAGCTTTATTCTCGCACACACACACACACACACACACACACACACACACACACACAATGCCAATAATAGAGGCTGAAGAACTCAGAGTTGGTGTGTGGAAATAAATTCCGTAACGTACTCTGAGTGTAGAAGAAGATAATTGGATTGCGCGGATTCCACGCTTTTTTTTTTCTTCTCTCTTTCAGGTCTAATTATCCGTCGTGGGCGTCGTTCCATACGAGAAAAAAAAAAACGAATATGGGGGGGGGAAAAAAAAGGACTCCGAGTCGTCTTACATAAACCGTCAAAAAGCGTTTTTAATCGTCTGATTCGTTCCTGGAGGCGACGCTTCCACGCCCACGCCTTCTCTGGATTCACCTGTCATGTAGATACACATCACGAGCTCTCTCTCACACACACACACACACACACACACAGCACACACACACACACACACACACACACACACACACACACACACACCTGTAACAAACCTGCCACCACGGGAGCGCCCTGTGCTTGAACAAACTGTCCCTGCACACACACACACACACACACACACACACACACTTTATCCATACCTGGCTGCTAGACAAGATGTCATGTAAACACCATGTAATATCTCAATCTAACACACACACACACACACACACACACACACACACACACACACACACAGACACACCATGTAACTGTGACAAGCTCTCTTATATACACACACACACACCATGTAATGTCAAGCTCTCTAGCTCTCTTATACCCACACACTTATCTCACACACACACACACACACACACACACCATGTAATGTCAAGCTCTCTTATACACACACACACCATGTAATATCTCAATCTAGCACACACACAACACAACACAAACACACACACACACACACACACAAACAATGTAATATGTCAAGCTCATATCGTATATACACATACACACACACACACACACACACACACATGTAATACAATTGTCAATCTCTACAGATACAACACACACACACACACACACACACACACACACACATGTCAAATCTCTCATACACACACACCACACAACACCACACCACACACACACCACACACACACACATTACACACATACACACAACACACACACACAACACAACCACACACACACACACACACACACACACACACACACACACACACACCATGTAATATCTCAATCTAGCACACACACACACACACACACACACACACACACACACACACACACACACACGCTCTCTTATACACCCACACCACACACCCATGTAAATATGTAATGTCAAGCTCTCTTATATATACACAAACACACACCATGTAATATCTCAATCTAGCACACACACGCACACACAGCACACACACACACGCAATGTGTCATAAATAACACACACACACACCATGTAATGTCTCAATCTCATCATACACACACACACACACACACACACACACACACATCATGTAATATCTCAATCTAGCACACACACACACACACACACTTTGTACACTTTGTACCTGGCTGTTAAGCAAGATGTCATATGCACAGTATGTAATATCTCTACCACACACCACACACACACACACACACACACACACACACACACACACACACACACACACACACACACACACACACACAGTTTGTTAGAACAGCCTCAGAGCCAAACTCTAATCTCAGTTTGAAAGGGTTTCTTTCAGAGTGTGTACATACGCCTACACACACACTCACTACACACACACACACACACACACACACACACACACACACACACACTTTGCACCTGGCTGCCAGACAAGGTGTCATGTAAACATCATGTAATATCACTTTGGTACTTTCTTTCCCGTCTCTTGTTTTACTCCGTTTGGCTCCTGCTGGCGTTTAATGGCGTGACCCCGCCCCCCTCTATTATAATACACTATTTGGTCACTGGCTCCGCCCACTTCCCTTCAAGAACGCGAATAAATAAATAAATAAATAAATAAATAAACAATTCTGCCGACTCAAATGTTAAATGTATATCAGATCATATCGTGCGTAATACATTTACTACATTTACACAACTGTTAACTTGTTAGCGAAAGTAAGTGCACCTCTCGTAAGCAGGTGTAGACGGGACACACGAGCACTCGGTACGGCTCTCCGGTGCTGCTCTTCATGGCGCCGAACAGCTCGCACAGGAAGGTGATGAAGCCCAGCCAGCTCTCGATGTCCGTCTTCCGCAGCTTCTCGCGGTGGATGAAGTCCTTCTGCAAAGCGAGAGGGGGGGGAGTTTAGCGCAGGAATTTACCGGACGCGTGATGGGCCGCGTTTTCCACTGCGCCCAATCGAATCGCAGATCTCAGGGACCGACGTTTTCATCCGCACCAACGGTTCCTACCCATAATGCCCTTGCAAACAAGCGCATCGTACTGTATCCACCACAATCCATCAAACCGTGCCCAGTACTATTGTAACCCATCATCCAAATCATCATCATCACAGCCAATCACATCGCAGCTGCCACACCCGCTACAATCCCAACCAATCAAATCAATAGCGACATCCATTATCACACTAAGTCAGCAATCTTAACCAATCACATTACAGCTGCCACGCCCACTGCCATCCCTACCAATCATATCGCAGCTCGCGGGTCTACTCCCACTTTTTATCTGCCCTAAAGCTACAGTGACCAATCAAATTACTGTCCCCGCCCTCTTTATACTATATTATCATTATTATTATTGTTATATTATATTAATTATTATATATTGCTATAGACACTATATTAGGAGCCGTAGATCCTCCTACGGCCAATCAAAGCACTGCAAGTATCATACAAATACATATCTTACATAATGGTACTAGATTGTAGATATTATATATTTATATATATATATGTATATATATATATATATATATATATATATATATATATATATATATATATATATATATATATATATATATATATATATATATATATATATATATCTATATATATTTACACACACACACACATTTTATTTTACATTTTATTTGTATCTATTTTAAATCCATTTCATTTGCAGTGCATTACTCCTAAAGCTAATAGGGAACGTCTTGCTTCAAGACACCACTTCCTTAGTGTGTCATGGCCTCGAATTATAGCAATCGAGACTCTATGTGTGTGTGTGTGTGTGTGTGTGTGTGTGTGTGTGTGTGTGTGTGTGTGTGTACAGACTGGGCTCAAGCGCACACACTGACAGGAGCAATTATCTGCATCATTCTGGGCTCATATGTGTAAGAATGAATGGAAGTGTGTGGGAGTGTGAGAGACCAAGAGGGTGAGGATAAGACAAGAGCGAAAGAGGATGTGTGTGCGTGTGTGTGCGAGTGTGTGTGTGTGTGTGTGTGTGTGATTCCTAGCGCGCGAGCACCGAGTGTGATCTGGCTGGGGGATTAGATGGAGGTCCTGGTGTGACACTACAGTGAGAAACAGGGCTCACACACGCTTCCGAAAAAACACCACCAGACATTTAGCGCCCGAACTCTACGCCACAGAACTGGCACGGGGACGCGGCAGCGCGAGACGGAGACGCCAGAGCAAGGACAAGGATTTATTTTTATTCCGGCAGGGAAAACAACTCGGAGCGTCGGGACTTTTCTGCAGATAAACGATGATTTATTTATTTATTTATTTTTTACTGTGAGTGCAAATTATTTGTGTGTGTGTGTGTGTGTGTGTGTGTGTGTGTGTGTGTGTATATATATATATATATATATATATATATATATATTATATAACTATATATATAGCATAGAGAAATTTTCCTCATTTCTGCACTATAAGTCGGCTATCCACGAACGTAACCAATCATATCACAGAGGCCACACCCACTACAATCATAACCAATCATATCACAGAGGCCACACCCACTACAATCGCAACCAATCATATCACAGAGGCCACACCCACTACAATCATAACCAATCATATCACAGAGGCCACACCCACTACAATCGTAACCAATCATATCACAGAGGCCACACCCACTACAATCGTAACCAATCATATCACAGAGGCCACACCCACTACAATCGTAACCAATCATATCACAGAGGCCACACCCACTACAATCGCAACCAATCATATCACAGAGGCCACACCCACTACAACGTAACCAATCATAACCAATCATACACCACAGCTACAATCGTAACCAATCATCACAGAGGCCACACCCACTACAATCATAACCAATCATATCACAGAGGCCACACCCACTACAATCAAATGAAGAAAGAGAGATAATGAGACAAAAATGAAAAACATCTGACAATGAGAGAGAGACAGCGAGAGAGAGAGAGACAGCGAGAGAGAGAGAGAGAGAGAAAGAGAGAGATGGGAAGTCAGAAAGAAGAAAAGCGAAAGGGCTCAAACGAAGACAAAACGGCAGACAAACAGACCCAAAAAGAAGGAAGGATACAGGAAGAGGAAGAAAGAGTGAGAGGGAGAGAGATCTAAAAAAAAAAAACAGAAGAGAGAGAAAGAGAGAGAGAGAGAGAGAGAAAGAGGGGGGTGTCAGGCAGGAAGTAAGAGCCAAAAAGAAGGCAAGAAAGATGGACAGACAGAATAACAGTGATACACTGAGAAAGAGAGAGAGAGGGCGAGAAAGAAGCAGCAGGATAAAAAGGATGGAGGGGGAGAAAAGGTAGAATAAGTCTGGCGAAGCAGCAGGTGGGATGACATTTAGTGCCGCACGGCATCCAGGAACCCTTCGGAGACAGACGTCTGTCTTACAGTAAGCACAAGCGGGACGGGTGGGGGTGGGTGGGGGGGGGGGTGGAGGGAGAGGAAAGGAGGAGAGAGCGAGAGAGAGAGAGAGGGGAAAAAAGAGAAAGAGAGAAAAAATGACTATAAGGGTCTAAGACTGACTATAAGGGGAAAGAATGAGAAAGGGGTGTGTGTGTGTGTGTGTGTGTGTGTGTGTGTGTGTGTGTGTTACATGTAACGCTGTTACGTAATTTAATTACGAAATAAATGTAACACAATTCGTTACTAAGAATTTTTTAAAATTGTAATTAAATTACCATGTACTTATGAAAAGCGCCAGCAGGGGGCGCTTGTGACCCCGGGGAACATGCTCTTGTTTATTTTTTATTGCCGTATTAGAAGTGTAATTGCACATCCTGTACAGCAGGGGGCAGTATTGGTGGCACGTATATTGCGTATCGGTAAAAAAGCACGGCACCGTTTATTTATTTATTTATTTATTTAGTGAATACAGACCTGTAAGACGTTGAGGAGCAGCGAGCGGAACTTGGTTCCCGTGACGACGTGGAGCGTCATCTTGTAGCAGAGTTTGGCGGCGGTGGCGGCGAAGCCTCGGTCGCGGACGGCTTTGCCATAGACGGCGTGCACGATCTCGCCGAGCGCCTGCTCCGACTCGCCCGAGTTCTGCGCCTCCTCGGCGAAGGACGCGATCTGCTCCTCGACGCCGCCGCCTCCGCCGCTCCTCATGGCGTTCAGGATCTCCAGCAGCTTGTCCATGCGGTTGTGCTGCGGCGGCGGTGGCGTCGCCGCGGGAACCTCGTCCTGCCGAAGGGAGAGAAGGGTGAAGCGCGAAGGGATACATTACAAACCAAACGGAGCGACCACAAAGACGAAACCGTTCACTGACCACGCTTTGGGGAGGAGCATGGATTCGAAACTCCGCCCCCACCTTTTCTTTCAGACGCTTCCTGAGGCGTTCTTTAGACGACTGCAGCAGGCTGACTTTCCATCCTTCCGTCTTCTCGTTCTTCCCGTCGTCCGGCGCTCGCCGCTCGCCGTCCTCGCCGTCCTTCGCGCTCTCCGTCTCTTTGGTGTGCCTCGGAACTGGCTGCTGCTGCCGGTGCCAGCGCCGGTTCTGGCTGTACCCGTGGTGATGCCCGCGGCCCTGTTGCGCGCTCTGGTAGCCCCGCCCCCCCGCGTGCCCAGTGCTTGGGGTTGAAGGCTTCGGACGGGGTTTCTGCGATGACCTGCGGCGTTTGGTGGTCCGTCAGGTGCTGGGAATTCGGTGCCACCTGCTGATGTTGCTGGGGATTGTGCGCTTTAGGTCCTCCTACACCCCCAAGACCTCCACCTACACCACCACCACCACCACCACAAGAACGCTGCTGTTTCCTGGAAGACAAACAGCGGCGTGTGAGTAAATCACGCCGGGTTTGGATGAAATAAGACGGGCTCGGAACATTCCGTGGACGCCGACAACGCAGGAATCTCACGGTCCGGTTTCCACCCGGAAAAACCGGCCGAGTTTCCGCTTGTACTCGTCTCAAGGACTCGGAATCGGAATCCGTATAAAGCGAACCATTCGGAAGTACCGGGCTTTATCGGCGGTTCCCAAAGGTTCCAGGAACGTCTTTCTTTGCTGGATACATTCGGACCAAATCCCCCCCGCCCCCCCCAGCCCCGCCTCCATCCAGCCCCGCCCCTTTCCGTGATTTTTGTTGCCCGTTCGCCTCTCGGGTTTTAAACCAGGCTGAGAGACGCTAAACGATCCCACTCTGCCTTTACTCCAGTGTTTATTCCGCCGTCAACCTCAATCCGAGACGGATCATAAAAGTGGGCGGAGCAAACGCGAATTTTTCATTTACAAGACTCATAAACAAAATTTGAGCCAATGAGTGATCGGTATTTTCCTTGTCAAATTTCCCATGCATTTTCTATGCAGCGATAAGGATGTATCCATGACGCAGGTCGGGAATCGGAATCTCCGGCGTGTCCCGTTATATCCCGATATCGTTTCAATAAGGTTGTCGTTACTGAATCTAATATATCTATTAAAAATAAAAAGGCTAATTTTATTAAAAATGCTGTTTTAGACTGGCAAGCCTAAACCTTTTAATCCGACAGGAACACCTTTATATCCAAACTAATGCATTTTTGTGAAATGTAATTAACGGCAGGCGTTTTAAAAAAAATATACGATTATTATATGATATATAAGACAGTAATAGATCATAATAACATTAAATTTACTTTTTTAATCTATTTTTCAAAATGTAATAACAGGAAATATAAATATTACATATGAAAATATTATTATTATTATTGATTTTAAATATTTTATTACAAAAAGTAATGGTGTATATGTATAAGAATTATATTATACATTATTATTATTATACAATATAATTTAATATTTTTATAAAAATATATATTTTTATTATTTTAACATTCAATTGTTTTGCGCTGTATACACACACACACACACACACACTATATATATATATATATATATATATATATATATATATATATATATATATAAAAGGATTACGTGAATGAAAATTTTAATTGCTTTTTTTATTATAATATTATTCGTCATTATACATCATTATTGTGTATTTAAATATAATTACAATGACATTTACATTACTGTATAATTATGTTAATATAATGCATAGTAACAAAACATTATTTGATTAGGACAATATTTTTTTTATATTAAAACTATTGGTATTTATTGTAAATTACTGCTATTATTTTATTATTAATCGTTCCTGCTTAATTATAATGTTTTTATTTATTTAACAGAAATTTAAATATGATATTACTTTAATTATTATTATTATTATTATTATTATTATTATATTGAGATATTTTACATTCCAATATATACATACATATTTATGTATTTTACATATAATATATACACTATAATTGTTAGTAATGTTAAAGCATTATTTGTATATTGTTGTTGCTGCTTTACACACTACAATGCTCTTCAGCGTTCCTCATTTCCGAGAAACATGAGGCAAGGACAGATGTGTCTGGAGATAAAAAAGGAGATAGGTTTCGTTGTAACCTCGCTGTGGGAGGAAATGCAGGAAAAAAAAAAAGAAGAAAACAAAAAAAAAGAAAAAGAAAGAAAGGCAGCCGAACAGACGCTTTTCTTTTGATCGGCTCCAGTCGGCTCGGCTGATCTCGGCCATTTTCATCCGAGACACAAATTCCACGTTATCGTCTTCGGTCTTGAAATAAAATAAATGCGGTTTTACGGCAAATTTAGAGGACGAGCACGCACACACACAACACACACACACACACACACACACACACACACACACACACACACACACACACACACCAAAAGCACAAACCCAAGGTGCAAATGAATATTTATAGTAAAATAATAATTTTTCCAAGGCAGGAGACGGGGAGAGGAAAGGAGGAAAGAGGAGAAAAGAGGAGGATGGAGGAGAAATTAGGAGGAAGGAGAGAAAAGGAAAAAAAAAAGAGGAGAGAGGAAGGGGAGAGGAAAGAAATGAACGAGGGGGGAGGAATGGGGGGGGAGGGAGGAGAAAAGAGAAGGATGGAGAGGAGAAAAAAGGAAAGGAAAAACAAGGTGGACGAAGGAAAGAGGAGAAAGATACGGAGGAGAGGGGAAAGAAGTGAAGAGGAAGGAGGAGAGAGAAGAGGCACCGTTATGTATGTAAAATACAGAAGTGTGTGTGTATAGGTGTGTGTGTGTGTGTGTGTGAGCGTATAGGTGTGTGTGTGTGTATGAGTGTGTATATGGGTGTGTGTGTGTGAGTGTATATAGTGTGTGTGTATAGGTGTGTGTATATATATATATATATATATATATATATATATATATATATAGGTGTGTGGGTGTGTGTATAGGTGGTGTATGTGTGTGTATGTATAGTGTTATGTGTGTGTGTGTGTGTGTGTGTGTGTGTATATCTTTTGGGTAGGTATATATTATATATATATATATATATATATAGGTGTGTGTGATATATATATATATATATAAGGGTGGTGTGAGTGTGTGTGAGTGTGTTTCTCCCGTACAATCAGACTATGAGACATATAATAATTACCTTAGTGTCCTTCACCACACACACACACACACACACACACACACCACACACACACACACACACACACACACACACACACACACACACACACGGAAGCGGAGTTCCAGGAGCTGGTGCGCGGACGCGACACTGACCTGGACACCTGGCGTTTCCCGTCGCAGGCCAGCACCACGGTCAGCTCATCCTGCGCCGCATCACCCGCTCTACAAGCACCACAGTGAGGAGGAGGAGGAGGAGGAGTGTGAATGATGGATGGATAACGCACGGACAAAAACGAAACAGTAAACAATAAACAAAAATACAAGGCGACAAGGAGACGGAACGAGAGATGAAAAGAACCACACACACACACACACACACACACACACGTGGACGTGGTATATAACAAGTGAACGAGTGAACAGGGGAAAAAAAGGAGAAGGAACAGAGAAAAAGAGGACGGATGAGAAGAGAACAAAAAAAAAGAGAGAAAAAGTGTGACGGGAGAGAAAAAGAGGAGAAAAAAAAACAGGATAGAGGGGGGGGGAAAGGAAGAGTGACGAGAAAGGAGAGAGAAAAAAGGAAAAGAAAGAAGTGAAGAGTTTCAAGAGATGAAAGAAAAAGAGAGAATCAGGGAGAACAGGAGCGATAATGAGAAGACGACAGGAGTGACGAGAAAACCAGAGGATAGTATAGTGGGGGGGGGGTAAAGAAATGAAGGGATGAGAAAGAAAGAGAGAGAGAGAGAGACTGGTGTAGATAAACAACTATGGAGGGAGGGAGAGATGAGAAGAGGAAAAAGGGGAGCAGAAAAGAAAAGGGAAGGAAAATAAGACAAGAAGAGAAAGAGGGATGAGAAGGAGGAGAAAAGAGGAGGAAGGATGAAAAAGGGGGGAAACGAGGAGGAAGGAGGAAAAAGAAAAAAATTTGGTGGAGAGAGAAAAGAAAAGGCGAAAAGTCAAAAAAGGACGAGAAGAGGAAAAAGGGACGAGAAAGAGGAGAGAAGAGGAGGACGGAGGGGGAAAAAAGAAAGAAAAGTTTGGAGGAAAGAAAGAGAGGAAAGAAAAGAAGAGGATGAAGGGGAAAAAAAGAAGGAAAAAAAGAGTGAAGAAAAGAAAAGGTGAAAAGAAGAAAAGAAAAGAAAGAAAGAGAGAGAAGAAAAAGTGATGAGAAAAGTAAAGTGAAGGTTGATGGGTTGTGAGTGTGTGTGTGAACGCAGTCTGAGGTGAATCCGTATATTTTGGCACCTCTGCATTTATGTGTGTGTGTGTGTGTGTGAGTGTGTGTGTGTGAGTGTGTGTGTGTGTGTGTGTGTGTGTGTGTGTGAGTGTGTGTGTGTGTGAGTGTGTGTGAGTGTGTAGGTGTGTGTTCAGTATTAGAATTCTCCCGTACAATCAGACTATGAGACATATAGTGATTACCTTAGTGTCCTTCACCGCACACACACACACACACACACACACACACACACACACACACACACACACACACACACGGATCAGCAGCGTCACTCCGGAGCTCACGTTCACCGGCTCTTATCTATTCCTCCTTATTCATTCTCTCTTCACTCCTCTCCCTTCTCCTCTCTCTCATAATCCTCCCTCTCCATCGTTCTTCTTCCATCACTCCATCTCTCTCCTTTTTCCCTCCACTCCTCTCCGTCTCTCTCCTTTTCCCCTCCACTTCTCTCCATCTCTCTCTCTCATAATCCTCCCTCTCCATCGTTCTTCTTCCATCACTCCGTCTCTCCTTTTCCCCTCCACTCCTCTCCCTCTATCTCCTTTTCCCCTCCACTCCTCTCCGTCTCTCTCCTTTTACCCTCCACTCCTCTCCCTCTCTCTCCTTTTACCCTCCACTCCTCTCCGTCTCTCTCCTTTTACCCTCCACTCCTCTCCCTCTATCTCCTTTTCCCCTCCACTCCTCTCCGTCTCTCTCTCTCCTCCACTCCGTCTCTCTCCTTTTACCCTCCACCCTCCACTCCTCTCCGTCTCTCTCTCTCTCTCGTAATCCTCCCTCTCCATCGTTATTCTTCCATCACTCCATCTCTCCTTTCTCTCTCTCTCCCTCTCTCTCTCTCTTGAAGTTCGCTAATTAAAAGAAATCCGGCAATTAAAAGTGTCCATTGGTAACAAAAGCCTTTTGCGTCATTTAAAACACTTCAAAAGCCTCACACCGCCAGGGTCCGGGTTCGATTCCCGTCTCGGCCATGTGTGTGTGGAGTTTGTGCATGTTCTCCCCGTGCCTCAGGGGGGTTTTTTCTCCGGGTTCTCCGGTTTCCTCCCCCGGTCCAAAAACATGCACGGTAGGTTGATTGGCACCTTGGAAAATTGTCCCTAGTGTATGAATGTGTGTGTGTGTGTGTGTGTGTGTGTGTGTGTGTGTGTGTGTGTGTGTGTGTGTGTGTGTGTGATGTGTTGGCATTCCATCCAGGGTGTATCCTGCCTTAATGCCCATAGACGCCTGAGATAGACACAGACTCCCCGTGACCCGAGAGGAAGATCGGATAAAGCGCTAGAAGAATAAAAAAATAAACAAATAAATAAATAAATAAATATGGCCCCGATACTTTTTAGCACATATAGGATTTGTGATTAAGTATCCTGGGAAGATGCGCTTTACGTCTGCGGTATCCGGATGAAGATCCGCCGCTAAGACGGGGGTTAGGAAGGAGGGGGGGGGTTAATTCTAAGGTCACCTGAAGGTCAAAATGGTGTTGATTCTCTCTCTTTTTTTCCCAGGAGTTTGGAGGGTATCGGAATGTTTGGTGCAAGTCTAAAGACAATGCAGCAGCAGCAGTTTGTGGGGACGTCAAAAAAGCTTGTGCTGAAGAGGCAGAAAAGGCGAGAGAGCGAGAGAGAGAGATAGAGAGGAGAGAGAGAGAGAGAGAGAGAGAGAGAGAGAGAGGAGAGAGAGAGAGAGAGAGAGAGAGAGAGAGAGAGAGAGGAGAGAGACAGAGAGAGAGAGAGAGAGAGAGAGAGAGAGAGAGGAGAGAGAGAGAGAGAGAGAGAGAGGGATATGAGAGAGAGAGAGAGGAGAGAGAGAGAGAGAGAGAGAGAGAGAGAGAGAGTGATTTAAGATTGGAACAAGGCCCATTGTTAGACCTATAGGGGAAAGAATGAGAGGATGCCAACAAACAAGGCATAGAGCGAGACAGAGAGAGAGGGAGAGGGAGAGAGAGGAGAGAGAGAGAGAGAGAGGGAGAGAGATAGATGATGACGATGATGACGATGATGCCAACAAACAACAAGACTGCAGTGTCCTCCTTGCCAAAAGCAAGGCATTGTGGGTGGCCAGTACACAGCAATAACAGGCTGGAAAGCCTTCTGTCAGGGGGATAATCACAGGAGGGAGGGAGGAGAGAGAGAGAGAGAGGAGAGAGAGGGAGGGAGAGAGAGAGAGCGAGAGGGAGGGAGGGAAAGAGAGAGGAAGTTGGGATGGGAAAGAAATAAAGTATTCTGCACCATGTTGTGCAGTGAAGTTGGGTTCGGATCGAATGCATGCATGACTGCGCACACACACTCCAAACACACACACACACACACACCACACACACACACACACACACACACACACACACACCACACACGTCAACGTATGCCCCACTAGTCCCTAGTCATGTCTTGTCTTGCCTCCTCTCTCTCTCTCGCACATTTTCACAGCCCATTAAGCATCGCCTCTCTTTTCCCCTCCGCTACACACTGCCCTTTTCCTGTCATCTCTTATTATCCCTTCCTTCCTCTCGTGGTCATTTTCTCCCTCGTTCCCTCCATATGACTTCCTGAACGCCTCGCTGTTGCGGTCTACTTTCCTCGTCCTGCACTTCTGCCTACTGTCCTCTCCGAAAGGTCACATGACTGCAGGAGGTACGGAGAGAGAGAGAGAGAGAGAGAGAGAGAGAGGAGAGAGAGAGAGAGAGAGAGAGAGGACGGTGTGGGTTTAAGGTCCCTAAATTCCTGCTCGAAGGATTAGCCAAAAAAGTGCATCCTTTTACCCGGAAAGGGACCTATATTATATATATAATATATATATATATATATATATAAATATATATATATAAATTAACCTGGCAACAATGCATAATAGGTAACTGTCAGAATAATACACTGACCACACCTCCTTATAGTGAATAACACATGCACAGGCCACACCCCCTTATTACAGGTATAATAGCCACACCCCTTCTTGTGGTTTATATGCAGAAACCACACCCTTTTATTTGACTGACAGCTACAAAAAAAACGCCACATCATCTTATTGACTGGTAGATACACAGGCCACACCCCCTTATTGTGTCGAGCAGATACACAGGCCACAACCCCGTATCGTGCCCAGGAGATACACAGGCCACACCCATGTATTGTGTCCAGGAGGTACACAGGCCACACCCCCATATTGTGCCCAGGAGATACACAGGCCACACCCCCATATTGTGCCCAGGGGATACACAGGACACACCCCCTTATTGTGCCCAAAAGATACACAGGCCACACACCCCTTATTGTGTCAAGGAGATACGCAGGCCACACCCTATTATTGTGCCCAGGAGGTACACAGGCCACACCCCCTTATTGTGCCCAGGAGGTAAACTGGACACACACCCCTTATTGTGCACAGAAGATACACAGGCCACACCCCCATATTGTGCCCAGGGGATACAGAGGACACGCCCCTTTATTGTGCCCAAAAAATACACAGGACACACCCCCTTATTGTGCCCAAAAGACACACAGGCCACACCCCTGTATTGTGCCCAGGGGATACACAGGCCACACCCATGTATTGTGTCCAGGAGGTACACAGGCCACACCCCCGTATTGTGCCCAGGGGATACACAGGCCACACCCCCATTGTGCCCAGGAAGTACACAGGCCACACCCCCTTATTGTGCCCAGGAGATACACAGGCCACACCCATGTATTGTGTCCAGGAGGTACACAGGCCACACCCCCTTATTGTGCCCAGGAGGTACACAGGCCACACCCCCTTATTGTGCCCAGGAGGTACACAGGCCACACCCCCTTATTGTGCCCAGGAGATACACAGGCCACACCCCCATATTGTGCCCAGGGGATACAGAGGACACACCCCTTTATTGTGCCCAAAAAATACACAGGACACACCCCCTTATTGTGCCCAAAAGACACACAGGCCACACCCCTGTATTGTGCCCAGGGGATACACAGGCCACACCCCCGTATTGTGCCCAGGAGGTACACAGGCCACACCCCCTTATTGTGCCCAGGAGAGGTACACAGGCCACACCCCCTTATTGTGCCCAGGAGGATACACAGGCCACACCCCCTTATTGTGCCCAGGAGGTACACAGGTCACGCCCCCTTATTGTGCCCAGGAAAGACACAGGCCACACCCCCTTATTGTGCCCAGGAGGTACACAGGTCACGCCCCCTTATTGTGCCCAGGAAAGACACAGGCCACACCCCCTTATTGCGATTATAAGGCCAGTTTGAGCAAATAAATCAAAAAAAGAGAAACGCTTCAGGATGTAAAACAGAAGGCTCGTGTCCTCTCCGGTCTCCAGGTTCGAGGAGGACGAGTCCTGCCATCCTGCCTGCCTGAAGAACGGCGAAAACAAACAAACAAAAAAAAGGCTTGGCTTCTGTCTCTCCCGAGCCTCGCTTTCGTCTACGCCGAGACCAAAATATTTTCTTTTTTAAGCTGTTTCTTAGCAACGGCAAAACTGCAAGCGACTCGAACTTTCCAGTGACATAAAGTACAAGGAAGAGAGGGGGAAAAAAAAGAGAGAGAGAGAGAGGGGAAAAAAAGTGGCGTTTGGCGACGAAAGACGGCGATTAGGTGGGAAATAAAGGGCGGCGAGGTGACGGCACTCGGAGCCGCGGACGCTGCAGAATTCCCGCGCTACTCGCGCTCTCACGTTACTCAAGCTTGATTAAACCCTCTTAATCCAAGCACAATATTTCCACAAGCCGCTTTGTGGAAAGTGTTGCTGTTGCGTTTGATGTATTTCCTTTTTCCTCCCTCAAAACCCCAAGCCAAAAATTCCTGTTCTGAATGTTTTGGCTGAGGGCGGGAAAAAAAAAAGAGAAAAAGAGAGAGAACGAGCGCTGGGAACTCTCTGTTCTGTCAGTCTCGCATCGGTGAAACGGAAGACAGAACGTCGGAACTCTGGGAAAGTGAAAAGAGTGGTTTTTTTCAGGGGGAAGGTCGGGGGGACGACTTACCGGCGGTCGTTCCGGCGGCGGCGGAACAGCTTTTTAGTGTGCGCGATCTCGGCTTCGTTGGCTAAGGGCGGGAAAACCTGGCGGGGGGGAAACAAACAAGCAATTAGTACAAATCAACAAACGTTTACGATATGAGCAAAAGGTTTGCGGACACTCGATTGTAACTTCTATGGTAGAAAAGAATGCATCCTAGCTTGAAGGTTGGACATGGTACAGCGCCCCCTAGAGTGCAGAGGGTTAAGGGCCCCAAGAGTGGATGCTTGGCGATATCGAGGCTCGAACCCCTGACCTTCCGATCCCAGCACCTTAAACAACTGAGCCACACCCCTCCCTACAAAAATACAGACGTTTAATGGTCCGTTGTGGATCCCGTCAGTGAACAACTTTTCCTTGCCGTGAGTCAGACAGGCTACAGCGCCCCCTGGGGCGCAGAGGGTTTAAGGGCCTTGCTCAAGGACCCAAGAGTTTATGCTTGGCGAAATCAGGGCTCAAACACCCAACCTTCGGATCAGTAACCCAGTGCCGTAAACTACTGAGCCACACCCCTCCCTACAAAAATACAGGCGTTTAACGGTCCGTTGTGGATCCCGTCAGTGAACAACTTGTCCTTACCGGGAGTCAGACAGGCTACAGCGCCCCCTAGAGAGCAGAAAGTTTAAGGGCCTTGCTCAAGGACCCAAGAGTGGAATCTTGGCGATCCCGGGGCTCGAACCCCCGACCTTCCGATCACTAAGCCAGCGCCTTAAACCGCTGAACTACACCCCTCCCGAACAGAAGGGGGAGAACTACATATGGCTATCCTTAAAAAGTCCCGGACAAGTTGGGATCATGGTGGAAGTCCTGGAAATTTTCCGAAACCACCTGACATCACTGAACGGGTGACATGGAACGCCGCGTCCGTGTAATGTGGCTTTGCCTTGTAAATCTAAAGAAGAGAAAACTCGCCATGGAGGAGAGGGAAGGAAGCGGCTAATGATCGCAAAAAAGTTCCGTGCTGCTTTTCCCAGGCACGCTCTAGGATGGCTTATTTAATCGAAGCCAGGAGACATGAGTCTGTGGCATTATTGCGATTATACTACCATCTCTCTCTCTCCTTCCCTTTTTTCCATGTCGGCCTCGTACACAAAATGGTGCGCTCGCTTTGCCAAAGCCGCCTTCCGAGCCATAAAGCGAAGGAATGGAGGCTGCGGCGTTCCAGACGAATGTACAAATGCAGCCTTGGGGGGGGGGGGGGGGGGGGGGGGGGGGGGGGGGGGGGGGGCGGTTGTGGAGGGGGGGGCGCTCTGCCAGGCTTCTGCCAGACGTGCCAATCAGACTCGAACTAACAGGAAAGAGAGGCTAGTGCCACCAGGTTTCCACGGGGACCGAGCACCAAACAGCGGCGTAAAGAGGAGGGTGGTTCTTTTTTCCCCCCTCATGCATAAACGAGTACAAATGAGGGTCGGATAAACGGACGAAGTTAAAGGTTAATAGTTCAACGGCATTTCGATTCATCCGTCCAGAAAGTGTGGAAAAAAACAAAAACAATAACAACAACAGCTATGCAACTGTGTGAGTTCTCAAAAGTTGCTCGCACAACTCGTACATCTCCTCAGGGGAATTTTTTTTTCTTCTCCCCCTTCGCTTTTCTTACTGCAGCCAAACCGCTGAATGCCGACTGGCTCGCTCTGATTGGACGCAGATGCGGAGGCAGGCTGCGCGTGCAACCGGCTGCTTTGCCTTGCCAGCAACGTTAATAATAAGGGCTTTTTGACGCTCGATACAACCCCCGCACGCCAACCAGACCAAAAGGGGTACGACGGGAAGGGGGGGGGGGAGTTCAGCGTAAAAGCAAGCACAGGAAGTTCACCGATCCGTTTGGTTACGGCGTCGACTTCAAGGAGAAAAGGAGTGAGAACGAGTGTGAGGAAGGGAAGGGAAAGGGAGGGGTGGGAGAACGGGGAGTCGCATGTTTAGCTACCGTTGTTTTCCTGTAGGATATCATTAGCCCTAATCCTGCTCGCTAATGGAGTCCAGATGAGAATCGCAACTCTGCCGCGTCCCCCCCCCCCCCCTGTCCCCCCCACCCCCTTCTTCAAAGCTGCAAAATATGTCGATGTTTGCCCGGAGCTTTGAGGAAAAGGAGAGCGCGGAGCTGGCAAGGGGAAACGTCTGGCACTGTTACAGCCTCGGCTTTGTTTTTTTTTCGGGAGGAGGCGAATAAACAAAGTCGGTGACCTACATAATCCCAGCTTATCTGAACAGCGGAAACGGTGCAAATTCGGGCATGACGGGTATCGATTTTCGTGCGAGGAAAGAGAGAGACTGTTAGAAAGACGTGGTATTCTCTTGCCACAGGGGAAAGGTCGGATCTCAAACACACACGGACACAAATGTGCGACAAATGATATACCAAAACTTTCCTGTGGAATTTTTACTTCCCATTGGAACAGGAATTCTTCTGCATAGTGATAACTAGTAGATGCTCATCGATAAACGTCATCGCTATGGCTTCGAAACTTCAAAAGCCGACGATGCCGCGGCTCCTCCGGATGAGGCGTGGTAGCTAACACGGCTGGGTTAGGTTGGAATGATCAGAGGGTTGCGAGTTCAAATCCCGCCAAGAATCCGGTGCTGAGCTGTATAAGTCGTGGCGTGTCGCTCCGGAAAGACGGCAAGGTGGTATCAAAGACTGGTTTTGAGACACACCAACAGGTGGCAGCAAAAAGCACAGGAAGGACCGCCTTTAGTCATTGGGCAAGAACCACGACACTGCAAAAGTGGTTCGAGGGCATTAGAGGTACATGAGAAAATGAAGGCCTGTTGTTTTAAGACTTTTTAAGGTCGACTCATTTGGAGCCTCCATACGTCCAAAGCGGCACGACTTGCACAAGTGACCCGAGGTCCCTCCTGTACGTCGGCAAGCCTCGGGAAAGGGAATGCGGAAGCATGCGTATGTGCATGCGAACATGTCCGTAGCCGTGTGAACGTCCGAGGTGAGCTTCCCATGCGCCCCCTCTGCCGTCGAGGCGATGATCTTGTAACACGTAAGGACGTTCACACAGGCCTTGACCTCCATTGTTCTCTCGCTCGCTCTTCAACCAGACTTCCATTTGCACTACATCATCCAGTATCTACTCTCTCCCTCTCCCTCACATCCACCCCCCAAACGTCAACAATGCGTGTCTGCAGTACGCCGGGAGCGTCCCCCTCCCCCGACAGGAGCTATTCCCTCCGACTTTCTTTAGGCATTTCCGAATCGGCGGAAGAAATAAGCGGAGACACCCAGCCCTCTCTCTGAAGCAGGAAGTGAGAGGAAATGCTTGTGATGTTTGACCTCTTTAACAAGCTTTTGCTTTTTGCCACCCCCCCACCCGTCTTTCGCCTCTATAACGGTCCGTGGTGGTTTGCCTACGGGTAAAGTAAATAAATAAGCGCCTCGAGCAGGAAACGGAGCCTACGGAGGAATTCTTCGGAGAGCGAGAAAGACGAAGGAGCTGGACAAAGAGGCCGGGAGATGAGAGGACGAGGAGTCGTGCGGGTGACGGCGAAATCTGCGGACGCCCCACGTCGAGCCCCTGTGGAGGTGAAGCGTGCTGCTTCTGCGAGAGGCAGGAAAGAGGAGGGAGGACGCCAGGCGAGAGATGGTTGGTTAAGCGAGCCTTGAACCCGGCTGCCGTCTCTCAGAACCCTTCGGGGAACCTGAGAACTCGACTGGGCGTACATCGTTATCACTATACATCGGATTCTCCGTCCTGATTGGTCGGAATTCGTTTTCCGTAACGGCTCCATCGATTGCTCGTTGTGCTACACAGGAACTTCAATATGTGGAAGTCGACCTTCCTAATCATTCCCGACAAAATATTACTCAGTGGTAGCTCAGTGTTTAAGGTATTGGCCTCCGGACCGGAAGATCGCAGGTTCAAACCCCACCACCGCCAAGCTGATTGGAGGTCAAGGTGCCGAAATGAACTAGAGTCGCTAAGAGGGTTGCTATGGTAACGGGGCGAGCGTCGGACGTGCACGTTTAATTATATCTTGGTCTAAGCGTTCTGATCAGTGCGTACGTTGGACAGAACACACACGGGCCGTGACGTACAGGAGGACACGTCCACACGGTGGACAAGAATGTAGGTGAAAGAGCACGTCGAATGTGGGAGTATGAGGTATAAGAATGTGATGTGTCACAAGTGTGTGTGTGTGTGTGTGTGTGTGTGTGTGTGTGTGTGTACAGTAGCCCTGACAGAGAGCACATATCTCTGACAATCACAGGAAATGGACTGGGGTGTTGGTGAAGGGGAGGCTGACACTGTCTGACATCTTTATTGTTTTCCAGAAGAGAACTCCCTCTATGCCTCTGTGTGTCTCTCCCGCAGTCTCTCGGACTGTCAATCCATCTCGGTCTCTCTGTCTGTCCGGCTCAGCAAGATCTCTGTCTGTCTGTCCCTTAAAGGCACTTTTTTAGGGCATCAGTTTTATCTCTCTGGCTCTCCCCTACCAGTTCAAATTCACTCTGGCTCTCTTGCTGTGTGTCTCCTCCAAAGTCTTTCCTCTAGTCTCTCTCCCAGTCTCCCCCTCAATCTCTTCATCAGGCTTTCTCAACTAGTCTTCCTCTCAGTCTCCCTCAGTCTCTCTCCCAGTCCCGCCCCCCTCCTTAAAATATAATTCATGTTGGCAATCTTGAGATATGTCTCTCTTCTAGTCTCTCTCAATGTCTACCCCAGTCTCTCTTCAAATGTCTTTCCTAGTCTGTCTCCCTGGGTCACGCCTCCAGTCTCCCTCCTTCAGGTTCTCTCCCAGTCTCCATCCTAGTCTTTCTACCAGTCTCCATCTTACTCTCCCTCCCAGTCTCCAACTCATTCTCTCGGCCAGTCTCTCCCCTACTTTCCCTCTCAGTCTCTCTCAGTCCCGTCCATCTCCTCAAAATCTAATGTATGTTGGAAATCTTGATGCATGTCTCTCTTCTAGTCTCTCTCAATGTCTACCCCAGTCTCACTTCAAATGTCTTTCCTGGTCTGTCTCCCCAGGTCACTCTTCTTCAGGTTCTCCCCCAGTCTCCCTCAGACTCTCACCTAGTCTTCATTTCAGTCTCTCTCCCTGTCCATCCCCCCTCCTTGAGATACGTCTCTCTTCTAGACCCTCTCAATGCCTACCCCAGTCTCAACCGTTAACAAACGAGATTCAAACCCAGACACTCCCGAACACTCTGACAGGGGAATATCCTACTGAAGGAGCTCTACTGCATTAGAAGGACCTTAATGATGTTTTTCTCACACACACACACACACACACACACACACACACACACACACACACACACACACACACACACACACGGGATGAACGTCACTCTGAGGAGAACAATGGGCTGGCGTAGGTGTGGCTGGGCAGCACTGACGTAGGCGAGATGTAGCAAGGATATAAACACACACCCAGACACTTACACGAGACTTAGATGACCTTTTGGCCTTCTACTGGCATGTCAAAGAGACATGGTGTGTGTGTGTGTGTGTGTGTGTGTGTGTATTAGATACAGATTATGTAGTATAGATTCTGACTGGTAGATTGGTAGATCGTGTGGTAGGTTGTGATTGGTGAATTGTGACAGGTCGAATGTGATTGGAGGATAGCGGGTTGGTCAAAGGCGATTAGGCGATTTTGAGTGGTGGATAGCAATGGGTCGAACCGTGGTTCACCATTTGTGATTGGCTAAAAAAAAATCATTGGTGGATTGTGATTGGACGAATATGATTTGTCGATTGTGACATATTGTGATTAGTTGAATTTGATTGGTGGATCGGGATTGGTTGAATGCGATTGGTGGAATGTGATTGGCAGGCTGTGACTCTTTGGATGGGATTGGTGGACTGAACTTACGGGCCCGTTTGTGACAAGTCAAAAGTAATCAATGAACAAAGCTAATCAATTGTGATTGGTCGAATGTGAGGAGCTGATTCAGTCCTTTTAACAAACACCAGGAACTTTTGTCTTTTTCAGATAAAGCTCCTGCTGACCTAAGGAAATCGGTGTCCTTACACTGTACGACGTGTGATGCATTATAAGCCACTCGTAGGGGTTTCATATCGACCTAACGAAGCTTCACGTGTTGGGTGGCAAATATATCCATATTTAATATGTAGGCAATATCATGAAACACCACTAGATGTCAGCATTTATCTAAAAATGCTTTCAATAAGTAATTCTACCCAAATCCACTAGAGGGCGACATCTCCGTTCAGAGGAACACGTTTAAAACGCACTATTTTCGTAGTAAAATAAAAATGAAACTTACAGGGAGGCCAGGGAAGGAACTTCTCAATGTCGTTCAGATCAATACTATCGTCCTCGAATCTGCTCTTCATCATTCTGAGGAAAGAGAGAAGGAAACGTCCGTCAGAGTTCCGGATCACAACAGATCCAGTGATCTGTTCATCAACAAGATCCGAGTCGCCAAACATTCATCGCTCCAACTCTTACTGACAAATTCACATTATATGGAAAATATCTACATGGCGGCCAAAAGTATGTGGACACCCGAACATAAGATTACAATTCGGAGTGGAACCACGTATAGATCGCAAAGTCGGGTGTCCCTATACTTTTGGTCACATAGATAGATAGATAGATAGATAGAGACGGGATAAAAAAAAGAAAAAGAGATTTATTTGAGATAATCAATAATCAGAGATCAGACAACTTGAACACACAACATTCTTGCAGTTACCCCCGTCTGCCACCAGAGGGCGGCACACACAAGAAAATGACCCCTAAAACTCTAAAACACAAAGCCTTATATTATAATTTATCGAGGGGCAAAAAAAAACTTCATTGTAAGAATATTAATCTGGAAATCAGCAAATAAAACAAACAAACAAACATAAATAAATAAACAAAATTTGCAATCTCAGGTAAATAAACATTTGTACCTGGGCTGAAGTGTGTGTATAAAGGCGGCAGGTATTGTTTTCCAAATAATAACGTCTGAATTATTTATTAATTGAACAATGTGTGTGTGTGTGTGTGTGTGTGTGTGTGTGTGTGTGTGTGTGTGTGTGTGTGTGTGTGTGTGGTAAGCTCACCCTTCTCGGTCGATGTGTGGAAGGGGCTTCGGTGTTCCTCGGTACTGCTTCCTGTGGAACTGTGAGAAATCCAACTTCTCCGGCTGCAGGTCCCACGTCGCACCACTGTGATGCACCACACACACACACACACACACACACACACACACACACATGTTACAAATCGATGCACACCAAGAAATCCCAGCTATGTTAGGAAGCCATGATACAGTGCCCATGGAGTACAAAGGGTTAAGGGGACTTTTCCCTCTCATGTGTGTGTGTGTGTGTGTGTGTGTGTGTGTGTGTGTGTGTGTGTGTGTGTGTGTTATTGCACAAGTGGATGATGGTCTTACCCGTGGGAGTCCATAGTGTTGGCGGCCCATATATCTGTCCCAAGGATGTCAAGTGAGCCGTCTCGGTTTCCATTCTACACACACACACACACACACACACACACACACACACACACACACACACACACACACACACACAAAGGAAAAAGCCATTATGGTTTCATATGAACCATATACATATATATATGTGTGTGTGTGTGTGTGTGTGTGTGTGTGTGTGTGTGTGTATCTAAGTGTACGTACCTTGGATGGTGCACAGAACTGTTTGTTGCATCCTTGGCTTCCGGATCTTGATCCGGATCCGGGCCGAGAACCGGAGCTCGGTCTGGAACCTGTGCTTCCGTTACTGCTGTGTTCCCACTCGTCCTTTAGGAAGAGGAAGAGAAGGAGACAGAAAACAAGAAAAAAAATAAAGATTTTCACAAATCATACATTTCAGAATTCCACGTAACGTTTGGTTGGCTGCAGGTACAAGTGTTAGAATATAGGGGGCAGTGTGTGCTGGCAATCCCCGCCCCCCCCCCCAGGCAGACGGCTACACGACCCACCGGTTTGGATGAGCCTCTACCCCGCGAGGACGACCAGCTCCCTTCAATCTTATCACTGCAGTCCTCCGTCCACTAAAGAGACAGAAAGAGAGAGGACAGAGAGAGTTTATGAAGACCCTGGTCTGGGGTTATACCGGTTTATGAGGACCTTGGAATATGTGGTTACCCCGGTTTATGAAGACCCGGGTCTGGGGCTACACTGGTTTATGAGGACCCTGGTCTGGGGATACACCGCTTTATGAAGACCCGGGTCTGGAGTTACACTAGTTTATGAGGACCTTAGTCTGGGGTTACAGAGACACTATACTGGGGTTACACCAGTTTATGAGGACCCTGGTCTGGGGATACACTAGTTTATGAAGACCTGGGTCTGCTGCTACACTGGTTTATGAGGACCCTGGTCTGGGGATACACTGGTTTATGAAGACCCGGGTCTGCTGCTACACTGGTTTATGAGGACCTTGGTCTGGGGTTGCACCGGTTTATGAAGACCCTGGTCCTGGGGCTACACTGGTTTATGAAGACCCTGGTCCGAGGCTACACTGGTTAATGAGGACCCTGGTCTGGGGTTACACCCGTTTATGAGGACCTTAGTCTGGGGTTACAGAGACCCTATACTGGGGTTACACCAGGTTATGAGGACCCTGGTCTGGGGTTACACCAGTTTACAGGGACACTGGACCAGTGTACAGGGACACTGCTCTGGGGTTACACCGGTTTATGAAGACCCGGGTCTGCTGCTACACTGGTTTATGAGGACCCTGGTCTGGGGTTACAGAGACCCTGTACTGGAGTTACACCAGTTTATTTAAATTAGGGTTATAAATACCTGACAGACGTTGGTCTGCGTCTTGTCCGTGTTGTCGTTCTCGTTTTCGTTGTCGTTCTTCTCATTCAGAAGTCCCTGCACTTGATACTCGAGGACATAGCTGTCGATAAACCGCTCCAGCTCTTCGATCTCCTGCGAGCGCGTGCTGCCCGCCTCGGACGACGCCGACGCCACAGAAGAGCTCTCCATGGCCGCGGCACTCCGAGGGGGGGGGGGGGGGGGGGGGGGGGGGGGGGGGGGGCTTGGGTGGGAGGGAAAAAAAAGGGGGGGGGGGGGGATGGGCTGGGGACAGAAAGGTTTCGTTAATATGCAAACACACTAACGTTCCGTCATGAGATACATTTTAACCAGCGCTAGCATGATAGCATAGCTACATTGGAGCAAAATGGTAGCTCGTTTGTGAGTGTTATTATGCTAATTAGGTATTATGCTAATTTCAGACATAGTTTTATGTCCCGGAGTGGAAATGTTTGTATGAAAAATCGTAGGAATGTATCACGCCTCGCTCTCCCATGCGGAATCATGCTACGGTGAACGAAGCGCATTTTATCGCTCTTCCCTCGTTTCGCAGCTTTTGCGGAACTCGTTTTTACGTTTAAAACCTTCGCTCTTCCTCTTCTACTGCCTCATAATGCATCCATGACACGACTCTAATCCACGCTAAGCGTCCGACTGAATCCAGGCCAGGCAAAGAGGATTTAGAATCGGAATGGCTAATAAATGCCCTTCCACTGAACAGGGTTTATTTACTTACACCGCTCATATAACGGAATCGTACTTCCTGTGAGGGAGAAAAACGTCAAAGCAGTCGATCGCTGGGAAAGAATTCCGCACAAAGCGCAAATGCATGGATTCAGACTCGCGTGCGAAAACAAAAAATAGACAGGAAGTTCGGAATGAGAAGTCGCGCGGTATATCCTGTGTGCACTCGCGCTTGGACACCAGGTCGGACGTTACAAACCCGAACCATTTCCATACGACTGATGAAGCCCCGCCCACTCTTGGAAACGAGATCTTCGGATTCGTTAGAAAACAACGTGGAAAAATAACATGAAAAACAATGTGGAATACAACGTGGGAAAACAACGTGGGAAAACAACGTGAAAAACAACGTGGAAAAATAACAAGAAAAACAACGTGGGAAAACAACAAGGAAAACAATGTGGAAAACAACGTGGAAAAACAACGTGGGAAAACAACGTGGGAAAACATGAAAAACAATGTGGAAAAATAACATGGAAAACGTGAGAAACAAAGTGGGAAAACAACGTAGAAAACAACGTGGAAAACAACGTGGTGCCGCTACGTTGTATTTCATGTTTCGTGAGTGTAACGTGGGCCGGGAGGCGGAGAACTACGGAAGCTCGCTGTGCCAAACCGAAGTGGATTCGCAAAACAACGACCATAAACGCAAATTAATCGCTAATGATGATGATTAACCTCAAAGATCTCGCTTAAATCGAGATCTTCGGATTCGTCAGAATACACGTGGAAAACGTGAGAAACAACAGGGAAAACAACGTGGAAAACAACGTGAGAAACAACGTGAGAAAACAACGTGAGAAAACAACGTGAGAAAACAACGTGGAAAACAACGTGAGAAAACAACGTGGGAAACAACGTGAGAAACAACGTGAGAAACAACGTGGGAAAACAACGTGGAAAACAACGTGAAAACAACGTGAGAAACAACGTGGAAAACAACGTGAGAAACAACGTGAGAAAACAACGTGAAACAAGAAAACAACGTGAAAACAACGTGGAAAACAACGTGAAACAACGTGGGAAAACAACGTGGAAACAACGTGAAAACAACGTGAGAAACAACGTGAGAAACAACGTGAAAAAAGAAAACAACGTGAGAAAACAACGTGAGAAAACAACGTGAGAAAACAACGTGAGAAAACAACGTGAGAAAACAACGTGAGAAAACAACGTGAGAAAACAACGTGAAAACAAGAAAACAACGTGAGAAAACAACGTGAGAAAACAACGTGAGAAAACAACGTGAGAAAACAACGTGAGAAAACAACGTGAGAAAACAACGTGAGAAACAACGGGAAACAACGGAAAACAACGTGAGAAACAACGTGAGAAACAACGTGGGAAAACAACGTGGAAAACAACGTGGAAAACAACGTGAGAAACAACGTGGAAAACAACGTGAGAAAACAACGTGGAAAACAACGTGAGAAAACAACGTGGAAAACAACGTGAGAAACAACGTGAGAAACAACGTGGGAAACAACGTGAAACAACGTGAAAACAACGTGAGAAAACAACGTGAGAAAACAACGTGAAACAACGGAAAACAACGTGAAAACAACGTGGAAAACAACGTGAAAACATGAAACAACGTGAAACGTGAAAAACAACATGAAAACAACGTGGAAAACAACGTGGTGCCGCTACGTTGTATTTCATGTTTCGTGAGTGTAACGCGGGCCGGGAGGCGGAGAACTACGGAAGCTCGCTGTGCCAAACCGAAGTGGATTCGCAAAACAACGACCATAAACGCAAATTAATCGCTAATGAAGATGATTAACCTCAAAGATCTCGCTTAAATCTCCAAAGTGTTACTACAAACTCGGAGGCACGTAGTTCAACATTTCACCACACACACACACACACACACACACACACACACACACACACACACACACACACACACACACACACACTAGTGGAATGTGAGCAATGCAGGCTTTTCCCCCACAGGAGTATTTTCTATGGACAAAAGCACTCACACACACACACACACACACACCACACACACACACACACACACACACACACACACACACACAGGCATGTTACGTGCTCATGATTTATCGATGAAACGAAACACTTTCCGTTTCCATTCACTTCATTACCACCTACTTAATCCACCATCACAGAGAGATCTTCCTCTGTCGGGACGAGACCTGCTGCGTGGCGTCCAATCACGTCCTACAGGAATCTGAAGAATGCGACCCGACAGAGATCTTACTCCAGCCGTACTGAACCTTCTGAACACTGAAGATCTCAAACACACCTTTAAAAACAAAGATTCTACTGGAAGACATTTTCATCCAACAGGTTCTGGATGGATGGATGGACGGACAGGTGGACGGACGGGTGAATGGATGGATGGATGGGTGGATAGACGGATGGATGGATCAGTCTGGAAGGACGGACGGGATGGATAGATGGATCGGTCAGGATGGATAGATGGAGGGATTGGACAAAATGGATAGATGGATGGATTGGTCAAAATGGATAGATGGATCAGTCAGGATGGATAGATGGATGGATTGGACAAAATGGATAGATGGATCAGTCAGGATGGATAGATGGATGGATCGGTCAGGATGGATAGATGGAGGGATTGGATGGATAGATCAGTCAGGATGGATGGATGGAGGGATTGGATGGATAGATCAGTCAGGATGGATGGATGGAGGGATTGGATGGATAGATCAGTCAGGATGGATGGATGGATGGGATGGGTCACATGGTCGACGATACTTTGGTTTATAACACACGAACGCGGATTTGGGCCTCTCAATGTGTGTGTGGTGTGTGTTGGTGTTTATAACGGGACAATTGTGTGTTTATTCGTGGAACGCAAGTTCATTATGTTCCGCACAATGTGTGTGTTATGTGTGTGTGTTGTGTGTGTAAAACACCAAGTTCAACACCACTACACATGTCATGTGTGTGTGTGTGTGTGTGTGTGTGTGCTACCAATCTACACTCGCTACAAGACAACTGTAGAGAAAACAGAAGTACAAGTTGTTGAAGTGTGTGTGTGTGTGTGTGTACACACAACACCAACATTACTGGCAATGTGTGTGAAGGTGTGTGTGTGTGTGTGTGTGTGTGAATACACACAACACCACTACACTCGCCTACTAAAGCAAATCTAGAGAACAGAAGCAAGTTGTTGAAGGTGTGTGTGTGTGTGTGTGTGTGTGTGTGAAGTAGGTGTTTGTGTGGTGTGTGTGTGCGCTGAATACACACAACACCACTACACTCGCCTACTAAAGCAAATCTAGTGAAGTTGTTGTTGTGTGTGTGTGCAAGTGTGTGTGTGTGCCGACTAAAGCAAATCTGAAGGTGTGTGTGTGTGTGTGTGTGTGTGTGTGTGTGTGAATACACACAACACCACTACACTGTGTGAACAGAAGCAAATTAAAAGGTTGTTGTGGGTGTGTGTGAATACACACAACACCACTACACTCGCCTACTAAAGCAAATCTAGAGAACAGAAGCAAGTTGTTGAATTGGGTGTAAATACACACAACACACTACACTGTGTGTGTGTGTGTGGGTGTGTGTGTGTGTGTGTGTGTGTGTAGCGACGTGGGATAAACACCAAAAACACCCACAACAAACAGGTACAAAAAGCGACACATTTTCCCGTCTGTATCCCAAAATCACATTATGTCTTATTAACATTGTTTTTTGATCACCAGGACGCCACACGATCGCCGCCTCAGACACAACGTTCCCGCGCTACGGCTGCGCTACGGCTGCGCTACGGACTGCGCTACGGCTGCGCTACGGCTGCTCCTCGGCTGCTCCTCGTCCTCTTGGGCCACAGGAAACGAAGACGCGAGTTGCCATTGTGGGTTTAACGGGTTCAGCAGGTCTAAAACGACAGCGTGTTGGAAAGTGCTGTAAACACCAGTGGTGCAGGAGTGGGCGGGGCTTAACGATGTGAATGTGAAGGACCGGACGATGGACGCGATGGACTGGATTTCACACCTGAGGTGAGTTCAGCAGGACAAAACAACAAACGATCATAGCTGTTCCTGAGACAGCCAAACGCGGCTGTTCCTGCGACAACCCACCGTTCCGGACATCCATCGCGGCTGTTCCTGCGACAGCCTCCTGTGACAGCCTACCGCGGCTGTTCCTGCGACAGCCACCGCGGCTGTTCCTGCGACAGCCCATCACCGATCGCGGCTGTCCTGAGACAGCCAACCGCGGCTGTTCCTACGACAGCCAAGTCACCGATCACAGCTGTTCCTGCGACAGCCAATTGCCGATCGCGGCTGTTCCTGAGACAGCCAATCGCGGCTGTTCCTACGACAGCCAAGTCACCGATCACAGCTGTTCCTGCGCAGCCATGCCGATCGCGGCTGTTCCTGAGACAGCCAATCGCGGCTGTTACGACAGCCAACCGTGGCTGTTCCTACGACAGCCAAGTCACCGATCACAGCCGTTCCTGCGACAGCCAATTGCCGATCGCGGCTGTTCCTGCGACAGCCAGTCACCAGTGGCGGCTGTTCCTGAGACAGCGAATCGCCCGATCGTGGCTGTTCCTACGGCAGCCGGTCGCCACTGTTCCAGAGACAGCCAATCGCCGGTCGCGGCTGTTCCTGAGACAGCCAATTGCTGATCACAGCTGTTCCTACGACAGCCAATCGACACTGTTCCTGAGACATCCAACCAGCAGCTGTTCCTGCGACAGCCAATCGCTGATCACGGCTGTTCCTGCGACAGCCAATCGCTGATCACGGCTGTTCCTGCGACAGCCAATCGCTGATCACGGCTGTTCCTGCCACAGCCAATCGCTGATCACGGCTGTTCCTGCGACAGCCAATCGCTGATCACGGCTGTTCCTACGACAGCCAATCGACACTGTTCCTGAGACATCCAACCGCAGCTGTTCCTGCGACAGCCAATCGCTGATCACGGCTGTTCCTGCGACAGCCATCGCTGATCACGGCTGTTCCTGCGACGGCCAATCGCTGGTCACGGCTGTTCCTGAGACAGTCACCGATCGCAGCTACTCCCACGACAGCCAATCACCAGTCTCGGCTGTTCCCACGACAGCCAATCACCAGTCTCGGCTGTTCTTAAGACAGCCAATCGGAGGAAAAAGAGGAAGAGAAGAATGAGAAAAGGGGGAAGCGAAGACGGAAGAGGATGAACAAGAGGAGGAAGAGGATAAAGAGAGGGACAGAAAAGAAGAGGAAGAAGGGGGGGGGATGATGAAAACGTGACGTCACCACTCGGTTCCGCTGTAGCTCATAAAAACGCAGAGAAAAGCAAACACACACATACACACACACACACACACACACACACACACACACGTCGGTCCGTGACGTCATCAGTCCAGCGCCCGGCTTTCGTTAGCTAAACACAGTTAGCAAACACGGCTAGCTGCCTCGCCACAACTCGCAAGAGAATAAACGCGTGTCAGTCGTTTCACAAACAGCAAATAAACACGCAAACAAAGCGCATTTCAGCTGCTAAAGTATAAACATTTCATCATAAACACATCATTACAAACTCGTCACAGGAATGACTAGCTCGAGATTTTTTTCCTTGTAACCCTACCCGTATTCCTAAATCCCGCACTGCGATTGGCTATCGCGTCCATGACAAGACATACGAGCCAATCAGAGAGCAGGAGGCAGGACGTAACGCGCCAATCCCATTAGAGAAGGCGGGATTTTCGTCGGGATACGGGTGGGAATAAATGACGCCCCGGATACGGAGCGTTCCGGAGGAGAAATGGACGGCATGTTGAGGGAAACAAATCATCACAAAAGGTGGAAAAATCCTCACCGGAAACGCGGAGTGGAGACGGAGAGGCGTCCGCGGGCCGGCCTGCTGCCTCACATCCACCGTGTCACCGGGGAGAGAACCGCGGGAGGGACGCTGTGAGAGAGAGAGAGAGAGAGAGAGAGAGAGAGAGAGAGAGAGAGAGAGAGAGAGAGAGAGAGAGAGAGGGAGGGGGGGAAAGCTGGGAAAGAGTGGCGCTGCAGAGTCCCTGTCACGCGCGCGCACGCGCACTCACTCACTCGCGAGCACGCGACATACTCACTCACTCACTCACTCACTCACGCGAGCACGCGCACTCGCGAGGGACGCTGACCGGACAGGTCGGAGGGATGACGACGTAAACCGGAGGTTTAGATATATTGTACAAAACGGTGGAGAATAATCGGACGTTCGGGTCGATTGGCCGATTAATTGGTTAATTGAATCGCTGATTGGTTAATTGAATCGTTTATTGTTTTTTTTTTATTACATTATTATAGTTTATTGAATAATCGGTTCCTTGGTTGGTTGACGGATCGAATAATTGTCTTTTGTTTGTTTGTTTTATTTGATTACCTGTTTAATTGAATAATTGATCGGCTGATTGGTTTATTGAATAGTTGTTTGATTGACTGTTGATTGATTGATTATCTGGTTCATTGGTTAGTTAGTTTGTTGATCGAATATTTGGTTGGTTGGTTGATTAATCAAATAAATGTCTTTTTGTTGTTTGTTTGTTTGGTTGATTACCTGGTTAATTGAATAATTGATCGGCTAATTGGTTTATTGAATAATTGGTTGATCGATTATCTGGTTCATTGGTTAGTTAGTTTGTTGATCGAATATTTGGTTGGTTGGTTGATTAATCAAATAAATGTCTTTTTGTTTGTTTGTTTGTTTGTTTGTTTGGTTGATTACCTGGTTAATTGAATAATTGATCGGCTAATTGGTTTATTGAATAATTGGTTGATCGATTATCTGGTTCATTGGTTAGTTAGTTTGTTGATCGAATATTTGGTTGGTTGGTTGGTTGATGAAATAAAGGTCTTTTTGTTTGTTTGTTTGTTTGTTTGTTTGGTTGATTACCTGGTTAATTGAATAATTGATCAGCTGATTGGTTTATTGAATAATCGGTTGATTGGCTGGTTCATTGGTTAGTTAGTTGGTTGATTGAATATTTGGTTGGTTGGTTCATGGATCGAATATTTGTTTTTTGTTTGTTTATTTGTTTGCTTGGTTAGTTGATTACCGGGTTAATTGATTGATTGATTTCCTGATTGGTCTATTGAATAATTGGTTGATTGATTTATTGATTGGCTGGTTCATTGGGTAGGTAGTTAGTTGGTTGATCGACTCTTTGGTTGTTTGGTTTGTTGAATAAGTGGTTTGTTTATTTGGTTGGTTGATTAATTAGTAATTGAATAATTGATTAATTGACTGATTGGTTGGTTGTTTAGTTGTTTGGTTTGTTGAATAATTGCTTGATCGATTGGATTTTGCTGACGGTGATGATTTGATTTGATTGTTCTTTTTCCTTCTTCTAAACATTACGTTTAGAAATTAAAACGCTTGCTTAAAATGGTGCTGTTTGTGGCTCCCCCTGGTGGATCTTTCTCTTTATTTTCTGCTTGTTCAAAGCAATATATATATATATATATAAAAGATAACAAAGACGCAAATGTAAATAAATAAAGTAAATACAGTAATACAGCTAAATAAAACTTATAGAAGGATGTGGGTCGCCATTATTACAGTAAATAAAATGTCAAATATAGCGTTTATACTGAATGAGATCGATGTTGAGTGTGCAGCGGTCCCTTCTCGCCCCTTTATGTCCCCCTGGTGGACAACATTTGACGTGCAGACTTCTGACGTCTTTTTGAAAATGAAAAAAGCAAACGATGAAAAAGTTGATACTTTTTAAATAAATGATTACAGGAAATAAAGTTCACTAATTAATGTCTTCCACGTTGGTAAACGAGGCGGGAAACGATCAAGTAGCTTCAGAAACTTGTTTGTTTGTTTGTTTGTTTATTTATTTATTTGTTTGTTTATTTATGTCATTTATTTCAGAAAGTGTTTTCCTTCAGCGAAATGAAGCCTCCGGTCCTTGTGGGGACAATTGTCTCCGCTGATATATAAAGACACAGTCACAACCACCCACCTACCCACGCATACACACACACACACACACACACACACACACACACACACACATAGCACACACACACACACACACACACACACACACACACACACACACACACACACGTTTGCTGTGAAGGTCACAGAGGCCGGCGTGTCTCTCTGACACTCCGCAGTTGCTTTTCACATGTTTTTCGAGAAGTTTTCTCATCTACAACAACAGAGCCGAGTCTCTCTCTCTCTCTCTCACACACACACACACACACACACACACACACACACACACACACACACACACACACACACATGCAGAAAACAGTTTCAAGTCTCATAAGCATGCATGAACACACACACACACACACACACACACACACACACACACACACACACAGTCAGAAGTCTCCTGAAGTTCCACACTCTCCAGATGGCTGTAACACTTTAGCTGTCGCTGTCAGAGACTAATTAATCTTCCTGGTGAGAGCCATCTTCCCGCGGACTTCCAGCACCCAGCCACAGCTCCCACCCTCCTCTCTTTTCATCCCTCCTTCCTTCCTTCCCCTCTCTTCTCTCCAACTCTCACCCTCACCGGAGTACCTGACACACAGCCTAGGCCTCCACTCTCGCTGTGTTTTTGTTGTCTATTACACATACACACACACACACACACACCCACAGAAACACATACTGTAGGTCCATGCGAGCATCTCTCTCTCTCTCTCTCTCTCTCTCTCTCTCTCTCGATTTCTTAAAAAACCCATGCTTTATATGGCCCTCCGCTCCCGAATGGTCCCTCCTGATGATGTAACACTGAATATTTTTGCATGTTTGTCACACATTAGAATGTTTAAAAAGTGTAAACTCGTATTATCTTTGATTAATATTTACATTTCTTTGACGTTCTGAAATATTAAAGTGTGACAAACATGCAAAAAACAAAGGGGGGGGGGCAAACACTTTTTCACACCAGAATTTTTATTTTCTTCCCGGATCCCAGATTGTTTTTGTTTTTGTTTTTTTTTAGGTTGGGGTCAGAGCGCAGGGTCGGTTATGATACAGTGCCCCCCCCCAAAGGGTTAAGGGCCTCGCTCAAGGACCCGAAAGTTTCAGCTTGTCGATACCGGGGGCCCGAACCTCTCCACCTTCTGATCACTAAGCGACTCTCCTTCATCGCTCACGGCTCCGGTGAAGATTATTATCTAAATCTATTATTTTTCCTCCGTGCATTAACGCTATTTATTCTTCTTTATTTAAAAAAAAGGGATTTTAAATAAATAAAGGGGCACGGTGATTTAGTGATTATCACATGTTCGCCTCACACCGCCAGGGTCCGGGTTCGATTCCCGTCTCGGTCATGTGTGTGTGGAGTTTGTGCATGTTCTCCCCGCCGTGCCTCAGGGGGTTTTTCTCCGGGTTCTCCGGTTTCCTCCCCGGTCCTAAAAACATGCACGGTAGGTTTTGATTGGCACCTTGGAAAATTGTCCCTAGTGTATGAATGTTGAGTGTGTGTGTGTGTGTGTGTGTGTGTGTGTGTGTGATGGGTTGGCATTCCATCCAGGGTGTATCCTGCCTTAATGCCCATAGACGCCTGCGATAGACACAGACTCCCCGTGACCCGAGGAAGATCGGATAAAGCGCTAGAAGATGAATGAATGAATGAATAAATATTTTTTATTTCCATTGTATTAAAAAATGAAACGAACTCCTCGTACGTGCAAATATGCGTCTGATTCTGACGATGGATTTGAATAGATTACGAAATAAAGACGAAATAAAGACGAAATAAAAATGTCGAAAAAAAGAAAAAGAGGCAAATTCGTGTCCATGATTGTGAGTATTTAAAGAATCTGTTTCCAAAAGCACTGGTACTGGAGACTCCTTCCAAAAAAAAATTCAAAATAATAAAATGAACCTTTGTCCCTTCATGCGGCACACATTACCGTCAAACTACACCACCTAGTGGCCGGCCGGAGTAAAGAATTCGCCATTGCGATAAAGCGTCGGTGTATAACGTGTGTGTTATTGTACATGTTTATTCATACATCGGCAATTATAGTGATTTTTTTACGTCCACACTCGTGCAAGAATTAGTTTAACGAAGTCATCTGTTAACGAGCGTGAAAACGAAGCGATG
>JACRUU010000006.1:17199754-17202254 GCA_030449085.1 Kryptopterus vitreolus | reverse complement strand
GGATGGATGGATATGGATGGATGGATGTGGGTGGATGGATGGATGGATGTGGGTGGATGCAGGGTGGATGGTGGATGGTGGTTGGATGTGGATGGATATGGATGGATGGATGGATGTGGGTGGATGGATGATGGTGGATGTGGGATGGATGGATGGGGTGGAGGTGGATGGATGGGATGGATGTGGGATGGATGTGGGTGGATGGATGTGGGTGGATGGGATGGATGGTGATGGATGGATTGGTGTGGGATGGATGGGTGGATGGGATGGATGGAGGTGTTAGATGGTGGGATGGATGTGGATGTGATGGATGATGGATGGATGTGGGGTGGATGGATGTGGGTGGATGTGGATGTGGGTGGATGTGGATGGATGGATGATGGGATGTGGATGTGGGTGGATGATGGATGGTGGGTGGATGGATGGATGATGGATGTGGATGGATGGATGGATGGAGGTGGATGTGGTTGGATGGATGGATGGATGGATGGATGTGGGTGGATGTGGATGTGGATGGATGGATGTGGGTGGATGTGGATGGATGGATGGATGGATGTGGGTGGATGCAGGTGGAGGTGGTTAGATGGATGGATGGATGTTTGGGTGGATGGGATGGATGGATGGATGGATGGATGTGGATGTGGATGTGGATGGTGATGGATGGATGGATGGATGGATGGATGTGGGATGGATGTGGATGGATGGATGGATGGATGGATGTGGGTGGATGTGGATGGATGTGGATTGGATGGATGGATGGATGGATCTGTGGATGGATGGATGGATGTGGGTGGATGCAGGTGGATGTGGTTAGATGGATATGGATGGATGGATGTGGGTGGATGTGGATGGATGGATGGATGGGTGGGTGGATGGATGGATGGATGGATGGATGGATGGGTGGATGTGGGATGGATGTGGGTGCAGGTGGATGTGGTTGATGGTGGATGTGGTGTGGATGGATGGATGGATGGATGGTGTGGTGGATGGATGGATGGATGTGGGTGGATGCCCATTCCTTTTCCTGTATTTTATCGTATGTTTTTTCCGAAAGAAAAATTAATAATAAGGCATATAAACTGAGATAATAAAAATGTAAACTTGCATAAGAACATAAATGTTACTATTCGATCGAACTTTTAAGCACAAAAAAGTCTATAAAAATAAAAAACAAGAAATAAATGTTATTTATTTGTACTTTATTTGTCTTTAGCGATGTCGTCGCTGAGAGGCGTCTCGGGGCAGGAAATGACACCATGACTTTCATCTGGTGCATCAAAAGGTCCGGGTCGGGCGGGTCGGGTTCCCACGCTGATACCAAGATGAGGAGATGGAAAAAGAAAAAGTAGGAAGGAGAAAGGCAGGGGCCTGCTCTGGGGGCCCCACAGGGGTGTTATCGGGCTACGGTACGGAGCCGAATGCAGGAAGGTGAAAAAGGAAGTCACGCCGAGTCCTGGGAGAGAAAACCTCACTTTCCTTTCTCTATCCGGGTGAATATCAACGACTGGAAGTCTTCCAAACAACACAATGTGTGTGTGTGTGTGTGTGTGTGTGTGTGTGTGTGTGTGTGTGTGTGTGTGTGCGTGCGTGTGTGTGTGTGTGTGTGTGTGCACCTAAAATAGGTCGGTGTGAGAACAAGATATGTGTGTTTTAGGGTCACAATACACGACTGGATATAATGAAGTCATTAATAGCAGCATCAAGCGTCTGTATTTATTATTTACTTGTTTATTATTTATCACACACACACACACACACACACACACACACACACACATGTAGTTGCTTTATTCTGTTTATTATTTTGTCTGTATTTTTCTTTGCCCTTTTTTTTAACCTTTTTTCCCATCGTTTTTCTGGCTATATGTTTCTTTGCCTGTTTATTTTCATGCATGTTTGTTTATCTGTATGTTTTTTGTCTACACCTCTGTTTTGTCTGCCCACCTTTCTTGTTTGTCTTTCATTTATTCTGTCTGCCTACTTTTTATTGCTTTTTTTTGCCTGTCTCTACATTTTTTGTCTGTTTTTGTCTTTTTTTCGTCTGTTTATTTATCTGTCTGTCCGTCAGTTTATGTTTGTTTATATATCTCCATCTGTCTGTCTGTACATCTCTCTGTCTTTTTTTTCGTTTTCCAGTCTACAAGGTTATTCTTTCCTTTTTTGTCTGTCTCTTTGTTTGTTTGCTCTATTTCTGTCTGCCTGTCTGTCGGTTTATTTGTTTGTACATCTCTTTTTTGTCTGCCTGTCTTTCTGTTTATTTATCTGTCTTTTTTGTTTTCCAGTCTACAAGGTTATACTTTCCCCTTTTGTCTGTTTTTGTCTGTTTGTTTGTTTGTTTGCTCTATTTCTGTCTGCCTGTCTGTCGGTTTATTTGTTTGTACATCTCTCTTTTGTCTGCCTCTCTTTCTGTTTATTTATCTGTCTGTCTGTCAGTTTATGTTTGTTTATATATCTCCATCTGTCTGTCTGTACATCTCTCTGTCTTTTTTTTCATTTTCCA
>JACRUU010000006.1:17192254-17194754 GCA_030449085.1 Kryptopterus vitreolus | reverse complement strand
CATAATGCATATGTCATATATTAATCATGCATACATCGTACATATATCATGCAGGCATAATGCATATATCTTACATTCATCATACATGCAGCATACATTCATTATACATACATGTTATGATTGTATATATATATATATATATATATATATATATATATATATATATATACATATACCATATTTCTCATACATGCAGCATACATTCATAATGCATACTTTGACATATATCATACATTCATACATATATCTTACATCATCAGCATATGCAGCATACATTCATCATACATGATTGTATATATATATATATATATATATATATATATATATATATATATATATATATATATATATAGTATAAGCCCATCATTATCATACATTCATCATAATACATATCATTGAATCATACATCATACATTCATCATACATTACATGTACATATATCATACATTCATAACTGACATACATCTTACATCATCACATGCAGATACATTCATCATGCATACATACATACATATATATTATATAAATATATATATCAACATATATATATAATATATCATACATATATATATAATATATATATCATATCATATATACATATCATACATCATCATACATTTATACATCATATATAGATATATCATATACATCAGACATATAAATACATCAAATGCATACATACATATATACAGCATAATGCATTACATCATCATACTGCAGCATACATCACATACATACATTGTATAATACATATCGTACATTCATTTCATATATATATACGAGAGAGTATATATATATATATCAAACATATCATAAATATATCATACATTCATAATACAAACAGCATACATACCTCATACATTCATCATACATACATTGTATATATATATATATATCTTATATTCAGCATACATAAATCGTATATGAATTTGGACCATTTTTGAATTTCTTTACCAATATATTCATTAAGCTGTTTCTATGTTTGATTTTTGTTTTCCTTGTTTACTTATTTACTTATTATTTGCCTGTTTGTCTAATTAAATTTAAATTGGTTGCACACGCCGAAAATACCATTTTCCATTAGCTTTCCGTTTTTTTATTTTTATTTTTTTAATCAAGCAGTTTAATTATTTGTTTTATTTGTTTGTTTTTGTTTTGAGATTTTTTTGTTGTTATGTGATTTACTAGTTTTGCCATTAAAATGCACATTTGTTACACATTATTATTACTTTAATTGCCTGATCTCAACAATCTTGATGTCCCATGCTGGCTTTTATTTATATTATTATATATATATAATATATATATAATATATATATAATATTATATATATATATGTGTGTGTGTGTGTATATAATATATATAAATATTAAAACAAACTTATTCATTCTATTTAGTTTATAAGATAATAGATGAGAGAGAGAGAGAGAGGTGGATAGATAAGTGGAGGGTGGGATGACCAGACCGGAGAGAAAAGTCGTGATGAGAGAATGAGCGAGGGATGGATAGGTTGCGAGCAGAGGATGGATAGGGAGAGAGGAGAGGAGAGAGAGAGAGAGAGAGAGAGAGAGAGAGGTGTGAGGTTGTTTCACTGAGAGCAGCTGTATGGAGGACATGGTGGGTGGAAGTGGTGGAGGCCGTGGGTGATCTCTGGCTACAACTGCCAAGCGCCCATTAGCTCGCGCACCGACACGACGTCAAGCGCCGAGGCTGCACCAAACACCTACTTACAGCACGGGCAGAAAAACACACACACACACAAACACACACACACACACACACACACACACACACGCACACACACACACCGGCGATCTGATCGAGTGTCTATCAAAACCCTATATTATTTTTCCCTATAAAATATCAATGTGGAAATATTTATTTTTTTCCTTCCCACTTCTCCCTTTAGGGGGCGCCACAGCAGATCCTAGTGGGCTTGGAACCGGCACTAGGAATGAACTGGCTTGTACAAACCATAACGGCTGGGCCTTGCTTAAGGGCCACACTAGTGACAGCTCGGCTGGGACTCGAACCTGCGACCATTCGGGTCCGGACCCCAAAACCGTAACCACCCACCCGCGCTTTCTTGCCCTTCAATGGGGAAGTATTTCTTATTTTTTCTTCTTTCGTTAAGGGGCGCCACAAGGCCCTTCCTCAAGGGCCACACTAGTGTCAGCTCGGCTGGGACTCGAACCTGCGACCATTCGGGTCCGGACCCCAAAACCGTAACCACCCACCCACATTTTCTTGCCTTTCAATGGGTAAATATATCTTATTTTTTTATTTTTTTCGTTAAAGGGCCCGACTAGTGACAGCTCGGCTGGGACTCGAACCCACGACCATCCGGGTCCAGAGCCCAATGGGGAAATATTTCTATTTTGACTTAAACGCATGGACGAGGGCGCCAATAATTTTGTGCATGTATATTTAACAGCAAATTAAAAATTGGGTCTCTTTTTGTCTGTCCATCAACCCAGATCAGATCAAACACTGTTAAATA
>JACRUU010000006.1:17179754-17189754 GCA_030449085.1 Kryptopterus vitreolus | reverse complement strand
CGCATGCAAATATGGATTTAGAAATAGCATTTATTTGTCACATAAGGGCCTTGCTCAAGGAACCAAGGGTGGCGATACCGGGACTCGAACCCATGACCTTCTGATCAGTAAGCCAGCACTCACTTTAAACCACTGAACTTTTTTTCACCTTTTTTTTTTTACCCTTTTAATTAATGATTGTTATTTTAAGGATCGTTAAAATGTAGGAATGCTTCTGTAAAAAAAAAATAAATAAAAGATTGTAAATAAAAACAACAATTGAAAAAGAAGAATTGAAATGTATTAAAATAATGAACGCATGCTATAATAATCTAATTATCATTTCATAATGTTTACGAAATCCAATGGATCGTAAATCGTAAATTTACTTAATAGTAAAAAGGAAAAGGTTAGAAACGATCATTGTTTATTTTTTGTTTTGTTTATTCTGAAACGTCGAATTAAAAAAAAAAAGATATTTAAGTTTAATTATAGTAATTAATATGAATTGAAATGCATTTAAATAATTAATTAAATGTGATAATAATCTAATTATAATTTCAGAATATTTACTAAATCGAATTAATGTGCACTTTGTATAAGAGGACAGGTTGGAAATGACCATTGTTTTTTTTTTTAAAGTCGAGTAAAACACACACACACACACACACACACACACACTTATTGCATACCGTCATGCGTATTTCTGACGTAATGACGGCAAACTCGTCTATCTATTTGATTCTGTCTGTTCTAGTCTTCCGCTGTGGTTCTATCGTCAGAAGGTGGTTCTGAAGACCCCACGCTATGAAGGCGAACCCACGTGTTATATTCGGACCGGGAGCGAGGTTTTTAGCTCGTCAGACTCCTCGGCAGCCAGATCCCTCCTGCCGGGTTGACTTTGCACTTCCAGCACAACCTCTGACCCAAAAAGGCAGCCAGACTCGTAATGAAAGGCTTCCTCTAACCCAACGAAACCATCTTGTTTTCCCCTCCGGCGGCTCCAAGCCCCGGCCGACCTCACCGAGCTCCTGTCCTCGCACAACACAGGTTCACTGCTCCTGTCTTTTCTTAGCAACAAGGCCTTGAGCCGTGCCGTGCCAGACGCACTAAACTTTCCCAAACACTACGGCGGAAAAAAAAAAGGGAAAAAAAAAACAGTCCTGCATGAAAGACCTGGCGAGCGTCTCGTCCTCATGCGTCCCCGGGCGGACGGACGCACTGGGAGGAGGAAAGGAAAGTATATATACAGGGTGGTGCAGGGAGATTCTTGAAATAGGAGTTGGCGACCCTCGGGGACTCGAGCGATTGCGACTCTCGTTTTCAAACCCTCGCCATCCTGAGCAGGGGAAACCGGAGTTTACAGTTTGGTCGCATCCCTTTTCTGAAAAATATTGAACCCCTGAGAAAAGTGCCCAGGTGGCATTCGTATAAGGTTCCAGGAAAGGGCGTTTATTGTTACCATTATTCTTTCCTGTTTCTGGAGGGGGTAGTCCAGTGGTCTAAGGTACTGAGATACTAATTGGAAGGGGGGGGGTGGTTCTAGCCCCACTATCACTTCTTTTGGCTCCTTGATCAAGGCCCTTAACGCTCCGTGTAGAGATAAGGTTCCAGGAAAGGGCATTTATTGGTACCTTTATTCTTTCCTGCTTCTGGAGGGGGTAGTCCAGTTCTCTAAGATGCTGGGATACTGATCAGAAGGTGGTGTGGGGGGTTCCAGCCCCAGTATTGCTACTTTTGGGTCCTTGAGCAAGGCCCTTAACCCTCAGTGTAGAGATAAGGCAAGAGATAAGGTTCCGTCAAAGGGCATTTGTTGGTACCTTTATTCTTTCCTGCTTCTGGAGGGGGTAGTCCAGTTGTCTAAGGTGCTGGGATACAGTTTGCAGGGTGGGGGGGGGGTGGGGTTCTAGCCCCAGTATTGCTACTTTTGGGTCCTTAAGCAAGGCCTTTAACCCATTTGTGTAAAGATAAGGCAAGAGATAAGGTTCCAGGAAAGGGCATTTATTGGTACCTTTATTCTTTCCTGCTTCTGGAGGGGGTAGTCCAGTTCTCTAAGATGCTGGGAAACTGATTGGAAGGTGGGGAAGGGGGGGAGGTTCCAGCCGCAGTATCGCTAGTCTTGGCTCCTTGAGCAAGGCCCTTAACCCTCAGTGTAGAGATAAGGCAAGAGATAAGGTTCCGTCAAAGGGCGTTTGTTGGTACCTTTATTCTTTCCTGCTTCTGGAGGGGCTAGTCCAGTGGCTCTGTGTTACAGATCAGATGGTCCGAGGTTCGAGCCCGGGTATTGGCAGGCTTCCATCCTTGAGTCCTTCCAAAGCAAGTTGGGATATACAAAGAAACACTGTGCCTTAACGTAGATAAACTCTATTCTAATGCGACGTGACGCGACGTTGCCAAGCAGGACGCTGATCCTCTAACGTGTACCGACAGAGAGACTATTCTAAAAGGCCAGTCTGAGTTCGAGACACTTCCGCGAGGAACCCGGAGCGATCGGTGCTTTGCAAAACCGCCAGTCTGTTTCGCTCTCTGGCATTGCGATGAAAGCACAGAAGGGAGCGGCGGAGTCGCCCGTTTCGCCAGCGGGAGGTTTTGGCGACGGCGGCCAGAGGCCGAGCCCCAAGAGCTCAATGAAGGCCCGAGCTGCCACGCCCGGTCGTGCCCGGCGATTCTCAAACACACACGTCTATTTAAGTCCCTCGACACCACCACGCCACTCACGGCTGCCTCTACCACTGACCTCCTCTCGCTACCACGGGCCACTGGCAGCCACCAGGGCTGATTATAGTCCGGATATAGCGCTACATCATACGAGACTTCTGTGGTTCCCCGAGTCCCAGTCCTGGAGTTTCCCCTGCTTTAATAGATTTCGTTTCAAGTCGTTAAAAGCAGATCGTTAATTAGCTGATCAGAGCGATACTCAAATCTGGGATCTTAACTGGTATTCATTTCCAGTTGTGTGTGTGTGTGTGTGTGTGTGGGGGGGGGGCATTACATTTATATTCAGTGTTGGTGAGTTACATGTAATGGCGTTAATTTAATTACAAAATAAAAGAAAAAAACGTGTAGTTTAATTACTTCTGAAAATGTTAACGAGGGGCACGGTGGCTTAGTGGTTAGCACGTTCGCCTCACACCGCCAGGGTCCGGGTTCGATTCCCGTCTCGGCCATGTGTGTGTGGAGTTTGTGCATGTTCTCCCCGTGCCTCAGGGGGTTTTTCTCTGGGTTCTCCGGTTTCCTCCCCCGGTCCAAAAACATGCACGGTAGGTTGATTGGCACCTTGTAAAATTGTCCCTAGTGTATGAATGTGTGTGTGTGTGTGTGTGTGTGTGTGTGTGTGTGTGTGTGTGTGTGTGTGTGTGTGATGGGTTGGCATTCCATCCAGGGTGTATCCTGCCTTAATGCCCATAGACGCCTGAGATAGACACAGACTCCCCGTGACCCGAGGGAAGATAGAGCGGTAGAAGATGAATGAATGAATGAATGAATGAATGAATGAATGAAAATGTTAACGATTATGTTAAAATGTTATGAAATGTAATGAAATATATACTTATGAAATGTTAATGTCCACAATTCAGAGATTGATTCTGGTGCGAAAAAAATAACCTGTTTTTGACCTTAGAACGTTCATTCGGCTAAGCGCCACCTAGAGGACAAATTAAAAAACCTAATCAAATGTAACTTTGCTTTACAAATAAAGTCGTTGAAAAGTTACATTATGAACGGGATCATTTATAATCTGTAATCTATTACATTTCCAAAGCGACATTCACAACAAGGATCATCTTTTCATCAAATGTAACTTTGATTAATATTTACATTTACATTTGATCTGAAACATTAAATAGTGACCAAAAAAAAATAGGAAGGGAGCAAAGACTTTTTCACACCAGCGTAAATCGAAAATAATCTCCTTCGTTTGCGGAAAAAAAAGGTACGCAAGAAAATAAAATGAAACGTAGCTATATTTTATGGTTCTCTGTAACGGAACGCGTAACGTGAGAAAATAAAGCGAAACCCTATGCGGCATTATAAAGGACACGATAAGCGTGTTATGCGTTTATCAGCGTTTTCATTCTGTATCTCTTTTTGAAGAAAAACACGTCTTTTGAGAAGACAAAAAAAGGCGGAGATGTGGCGAGACGAGTGCAGGCGGAGATGTGGCGAGATAGCAGGACGCGCTTCCTGTAACGCCAATCCGCATCAGCGATGGTACAAACCCGAGAACTTTCGCCAGCGCCCGATGTCAAGGGAAAAGAAAAAGACTCTCGACCCCCGAAACGCCGCGTCGGCACAAACGCGCCTAATAATGGATCTCGACCCTCCTACACAATAACGAAGGATTTCACAATAACGAAGGATTTCACAATAACGAAGGATTTCACAATAACGCTTTCTTTCCTGATGACACGTTTGACGATATTTTCCATTGAGTTTGTGACGGCGAGATTGATCGGACGACTCGGAGCCGATAAACGAGCGTCATCCAAACGCTGATTGATTTTCCTCGGCCCGGATTGGAGCTCGGGAATTCCGTTTTAAAGTCAGAAAGCAATGCTGGTAAAAAAAAAATAAGAAGAAGAAGAAATAAATAAATAAATAACAATTGTTCGAATATGAGGGGACACTGTGGTTTAGTGGTTATCATGTTCGCCTCACACCGCCAGGGTCCGGGTTCGATTCCCGTCTCGGCCATGTGTGTGTGGAGTTTGTGCATGTTCTCCCCGTGCCTCAGGGGGGTTTTCTCCGGGTTCTCCGGTTTCCTCCCCCGGTCCAAAAACATGCACGGTAGGTTGATTGGCACCTTGGAAAATTGTCCCTAGTGTATGAATGTGTGTGTGTGTGTGTGTGTGTGTGTGTGTGTGTGTGAGTGTGTGTGTGCCCTGCGATGGGTTGGCATTCCATCCAGGGTGTATCCTGCCTTAATGCCCATAGACGCCTGAGATAGGCACAGACTCCCCGTGACCCGAGGGAAGATCGGATAAAGCGCTAGAAGATGAATGAATGAATGAATGTTCGAATATGAGGGGGCACGGTGGTTTAGTGGTTAGCACGTTCGCCTCACACCGCCAGGGTCCGGGTTCGATTCCCGTCTCGGCCATGTGTGTGTGGAGTTTGTGCATGTTCTCCCCGTGCCTCAGGGGGTTTTTCTCCGGGTTCTCCGGTTTCCTCCCCCGGTCCAAAAACATGCACGGTAGGTTGATTGGCACCTTGGAAAATTGTCCCTAGTGTATGAATGTGTGTGTTGTGTGTGTGTGTGTGTGTGTGTGTGTGTGTGTGTGTGTGGTGTGTGGTGTGTGTGTGTGTGTGTGTGATGGGTTGGCATTCCATCCAGGGTGTATCCTGCCTTAATGCCCATAGACGCCTGAGATAGACACAGACTCCCCGTGACCCGAGGGAAGATCGGATAAAGCGATAGAAGATGAATGAGTGAATGAATATGAAGATGAGCAGGACGTTGTTTGACAGAATATTTAAGTGGAATTCGTTTCCAGGATGTTTTTCCACGATTTAAAAAAAACGTGGTCGTAAAATCTCAGAAAATTCTGCTACGATAGATTTATTTACGTGCTTCATCATTTTTACGGAATTAGGCGGATCCACTTCATCTGGATCGATTTGCAATTAAGGGTTATTAAGGACCATGCTCAAGGGCCCCCTAGTGGCAGCTTGGTGCTGGTGGTGGTGGTGGAGGGATTTGAACCTGCAATCAACCTCCAGTTTCTGTATATAGAGTGGGGTAAAAAAAAAAAAAAATCCACGTTAAAACCGCTCCGCAAAACCCCTGTAGAAACACTGGAACTGGAGACTCCTTAGTTTATAAAAGTAAATAAATAAATAAAAAGCCCATTGTGCAATGCAGTGATGCTATGTCGTTTCAAAACACAACATATGGGAGGTGGTGTAGCCCAGTGGGTAAGGTGTTGGTTGGACTGTGGACCGGAAGATCACGGGTTCAAACCCCACCACCACCAAAGCTGCCACTAGTGGGCCCTTGAGCAAGGCCCTTAAGCCCGTAAGTCGCTCTGGATAAGGACGTCTCAGCTGTAAATGTAAACATATAAACATGTCATAATGCAGAAAAAAACCTGCTCGGGTGACTTAAGGTGCAAAAACGCAACACGTGGGCTTCTTAAATTACCGTTGCGTCATCGTCAGTAACGAGTTACGTAATTTAATTACGAAATAAAAGTAACAGTAGTTCGTTAATGAGAAAAAAAGTGTCGTTAAATTACTTATGCAAATGTTAAAGATTACAAAGGGAGTTCCGTCGGAACAATTTCATGTAAAATCAGTGAAAAAGTGTGGATGGGATTTGATCTAGCAACCTCCTGATCCCGTCCAAAAACTCCAATACGATCAGACATTGTTTTATAAACGCTCCTTGTGTGTGTGTTTGTGTGTGTGTGTGTGTGTGTGTGTGTGTGTGTGTGTGTGTGTGTGTGATGGATACACAAGGGGTGCAGCTCTAACCAGTGGCATGAGCAATTGGCTAACAACCGCACTCATGCAAGTTGAGACACGAGACAGCGTGAGGGTGTTTGTGTAAGTGTGTGTGTGTGTGTGTGTGTGTGTGTGTGTGTGTGTGTGTGTGTGTGTGTGAGGTGGGCTGAATCTCTTCCCACCTACCCTCGCCACAGAGTGTGAAAGAAAGTGCGATCCAGCGAGCGAGAAAGAGGTGTGTGTGTGTGTGGGGGGGGGGGGGGCAAGAATGAGAGATGGAATATAGAAGGAAAGGCAAAAGAGTGCAAAAAGACGAGTAGGAAGAAGGAATAGAGGAAAAGAAGACGAAGAAGAAGAAAGAGATGGAGAGGGACGTGTGTGTGTGTGTGTGTGTGTGTGTGTGTGTGTGTGTGTGTGTGTGTGTGTGTGTGTGTGTGTGAAAACGTGTAGGAGAGGCTAGGAAAAACATTCCGGCTTGGCAGAGATATCACAGGAGTCAGAGAAGGAGAGAGAGAGAGAGAGAAGAGACTAGAGAGAGAGAGAGAGAGAGAGAGAGAGAGGGGGGGAGGCATCTCAGTATCTGAGTATGTAGTTAGATCACATTCCTCTCCTTGCCGTCTCATGCAGTAGGCTCGGAGGCAGGGAGGGAGACGGACAGACAGGACAGTCAGACAGACAGACAGACAGACAGACGGATGGGCAGATTGATAGAGAGATAGAAGGGGAAAAAAAGAGGAAGGATAAAGAGCGCTTGCGTGAACCAGTCAGACCGCTCCAGGTGTGTAGCCTTGGCATTGCCACCCTGAGATACACTGTGACTAACAACACACACACACACAACACACACACACACACTACACACACACACACACACACACACACACACACACACACACACACGGTTCTCTTCTCACTCTTGCACACACCCAGCATACCTCAGGAGACAATTTATTATGTATAAATATTTATATGATATATATATTATTCATATATAATAATAACTATATCAAGTGTGCAAAAATGTATGCCCCCCTCATAGACTTCAGTTCATTTTTCCGAACTTTAGAAAGCCAAAACAAAAAATTCCTGACACTTAGCCATTTTAGTCCAAAACGTATTTTCTTCCTGCACGGGCTGCGCTTTACTCCTGGGAATCGGGAGAAGGATAAAAAAATTATAAAATAAATAATAATAAATAAATAAATAAATAAATAAATAAATAAAAACTCATTAAGGAATCTGCGGGCGTATTCGTGCGGGAGGTGAAGGGGTTTAAAAGCGAAATAGTTTAAAAACCCCCCATACACAGCCCCTTCACCCCCCCCTCGCCCCCCACCCGTGTGCACGGTAGTACTTCGCCACAATACAAACACACAGGGCCGAGGTGGGCGGCGGCTGAGACATTTTTTTTTAATACCATAAAAACGGCTGGTTAAACATGTCACGTATAACCCTCGGCTTGGGATTTGAAAGGCGCGGACACACCTTTAATCAATAGCTTTCACCAGGAAAAAAAAAAGAACGGTCGTAAGGAATGAAGTCGTGCCGGAGAACGAGTGTACTTCCAGGGGGGGGAAAAAAAAGAAAAATGGGATATATATATATATATATATATATATATATATATATATATATATATATAGATATTATATTTGAGGAAGGAGTCTCCAGTTTTAGAGCTCGGAAAAGTCGCTCATTGCGCAGCCAATCCAGTCGCAATCTCCCAGATAACGATAAGAAGTGTTTTATTAATTAATTCATTAATTAATGTATTTATTTGCAGTGTTGGGGCGAGTAACGTATTGTTACGTATTCTAATTACAAAATAAAAGTAACAGTAATTTTTTAGTTACTAAGAAAAAAAAAAACCTCATTAAATTACAGTTAACTTTTAAGATTAAGATTAAGATTTAAGATTAAGATTACAAATACCAAAGACCAATCCCCAAACAACCCCCCCCCCCCCCCGAGGGTTTGAACCCGAGTTTTTCTCCCTTACAATGTTAATCAACGTAAGCGCCACCTAGTGGACAAATAAAAGTCATCAAAAAGTCATCAAATGTAAAATGTTAATAATGTGTTAAATAAAGTTAATAATCATTATTACATTTCGAATAGGATCGTCTAAAATCTGCAACCTATTCCATTTCCCAAGTTACCTTCCCAACACTGTTTACTTGTTTGTTTATTTGTTTGTTTACAGTTTACAAGTATTGTGGAAATTGTCCAAAGAGAAAGAAAATTGTTCCGGTTTGAAAAGGTGTCAGGCGTAATTATGGGGTTTTGAAAGATTGATTTTTTTTTTGTTGCAAAAATTGCAATAATAAATAAACAAACAAACAAACAAATAAATAAATAAATAGAGCAGGACCTTTAACACGGTTGTTTGTCTCTGGGTGTGCTCGAGGTATACAGCATCCTGATCCACTCGCCAGAGGTCACGTGTCCCCCTGAGAGACGAAACCCTCTGCTCAATGTCACACTTACATTCAGTTTAGGAACTCGTACGTGACAATGGTACGAGACGTCTCTCAGTAAACGAGCCTGAGCAGAAACGCTAACGAGGAGAGACACCAGAGACGAGACGCCACAGGACACCACACCGGAGACACCACCGGAGACGAGACCACACCGGAGACGCCACACCGGAGACACCACACCGGAGACGGAGCCACACCGGAGACGCCACACCGAGAGACACCACACCGGAGCCACACGGAGACACCACACCGGAGACGCCACACCGGAGACACCACACCGGAGACGCCACACCGGAGACGCCACACCGGAGACGCCACACCGGAGACGCCACACCGGAGACGCCACACCGGAGACGCCACACCGGAGACGCCACACCGAGACGCCACACCGCCACACCGGAGACGCCACACCAGAGACACCACACCAGAGACACCACACCGGAGACACCACACCGGAGACACCACACCGGAGACACCACACGGAGACACCACACCGGAGACACCACACCGGAGACACCACACCGGAGACACCACACCGGAGACACCACACCGGAGACACCACACCGGAGACACCACACCGGAGACACCACACCAGAGGAGCCACACCGGAGACACACGGAGACCGACACCACACCGGAGACGCCACACCACACCGGAGACGCCACACCGGAGACGCCACACCGGAGACACCACACCGGAGACACCACACCGAGAGACCGGAGACCACACCGGAGACACCACACCGGAGACACCACACCGGAGACGACACCACACCGGAGACACCACACCGGAGACGCCACACCGGAGACGCCACCTGCAGTGCGCAATACAAACCATACAAAACATTATTTCATCAAATAAACATCAAACAAACAAACATGCAAACGAAAAATTACATTTTCTTATTTTTTCCATGCGAGCTGTGATTTCATCTCATGATCCAAAAAACATCTCTCTCTATCTCTCTCTCTCTCTGTCTATCTCTCTCTGTCTGTATCTCTCTGTATCTCTCTCTCTCTCTCTCTCTATCTCTTTCTATCTCTCTATCTCTCTCTTCTATCTCTCTCTCTCTATCTCTCTCTCTCTCTCTGTCTATC
>JACRUU010000006.1:17167254-17172254 GCA_030449085.1 Kryptopterus vitreolus | reverse complement strand
GGTATTCCTGCCATCCTCTCTCTCTCTCTCTCTCTCTCTCTCTCTCTCTCTCTCTCTCTATCTTTCAGTCTCATTACAAAGTCTAATAGAGTAAACGGAGATGACAGGTCACACGCAGTAGGTTATCTCACACTCACACGCTCACCCAAAGCCGTTTTACTTTTTTCTCGCTTTCTCTCGCGTTTTTTTTTCTTCTTCACCGAAGCTTTTTCTACTGGAAATAATAAATATATAGCAAACAAACAAACAAACAAACAAGACAAACGACTCGGCGCCAGATTTCACATCTTTACCGTGACCCGGGTTGACCTTCGCTCGTCCATGAATGAATTCTTCTTCTAACATAACCCCTACTAAAAACTAACCCCTCCCTCAAAAAAAAAAGGTCAAACCTGGGATGACACGTGTGTGTGTGTGTGTGTGTTTGTGTGTGTTTACTCGCAACCCTGGCGAGTGTGAGAGGGAAGTGAGAAAGTGTGAAAATTGAATGGATGCATTAAAGCAAACAACCGGCACTTTCAATTATTCATCCGTTTTTTATGTTTATATATGTATATATATATATATATATATATATATATATATATTATATATAAATATAAAATATATATCCAGGAGGTCGAGGAGTAAAAGCAGAGTCTAATCGCTTTCGTATCGCCGTGTTCGAATCGACGGGCGTAAAGAGTTAAACACCTAAAGTAAAGGACCCTCCCTGTGATACGGAAGGTTCGAAAAGAGGAAAGAATGAGAGAGAGAGAGAGAGAGAGAGAGAGAGAGAGAGGGAGTGAGGAACAGGGAGAGGGTTATACGGGGATAGGCACCACGCCTTTGTCTCCGCAGTCACTGGGACAAGGTTTATCGAAGTTGAACCTGATCCGAGGGAGTCTTTTGTTACGGCCGGGATACTTTTACATTGGCGTGTTCACAAACATTTTCAGGGGTAGCCTCCTTCTATTTGCTTTCCTCGGGAGGAGGGAGGGAGGTGTGTGTGTGTGTGTGTGTGTGTGTGTGTGTGTGTGTGTGTGTGTGTGTGTGTGTGTGTGTGGAAAGAAACAGGCCTCACAATGCTACAGATCCGGCTACACACTATTCTCCCCTGGCGCGATCCGTAACGCCAAAAACCCCACTCAAAACACACCACACACACACACACACACACACACACACACACACACACACACACACATTCTTGATTCTCATTCTTCATATACACTCATTGGTTGTCCAAACAAACAATAAACAAACCCTGTTCGTTGGATTTAAAACCAGAAAGGTTGTAAATGCGGAGGGCGAATCGAGCAGGAATGGATTTCCCGTCATCGGAACGCAGGTGATCGCAGACGATTGGCCGATAAACGAGACGCTTCGTTTGTTCGCCGCCGCCGTCGTCGTCGCTGGACGTTTCTGTTGTGACCTGGTAAAGGTCTCTGGCGGCTTTAACACGCCGCATTAACGAGCTGCGCTGCTACCGGTTGTGATATTAAGACTCGCCGTTTAAAAAACTTGGCAGGAGGAATATCAACACGAGTTTGGCTTGAGCGAATGTGTGTGTGTGTGTGCGTGTGTGTGTGTGTGTGTGTGTGTGAGAGCATGAGTAAGCACTGGATGGGAAAGAGGCAGCACGAGTGTGTCGTGGCTCCCAGCTTGGCCAACTCATTGAAAACAAAGACCATTTGGGGGGATTTTTTTTTTTTTATTTATATTAGCTATTATATATATATATATATATATATATATATATATATATATATATATATATATATATATATACGATTACACACCACATACCACACATTAAATCTCTGTCACGATCCAGCCAGCTCATACCGAAGCATCAACCCACCACTTACAGCCCCCCCCCCCCCCCCACACACACACACACACACACCTTCCTTTACTGTTGTACTGGAGTTTGTCCTTCACTAATTATTTACACTCAAAAAACAAACGGCTTCTCGTACAGGTGGTTTAGTGGTTAGCACGTTCGCCTCACACCACCAGGGTCGGGGTTCGATTCCCATCTCGGCCATGTGTTTGTGTGTGGATTTTGTGCATGTTCTCCCCGTGTCTCAAGGGTTTTTTTCTCCGGGTTCTCCGGTTTCCTCCCCGGTCCAAAAAAAACATGCACAGTAGGTTGATTGGCACCTTGGAAAATTGTCCCTAGTGTATGAATGGTGTGTGGTGTTGTGTGTGTGTGTGTGTGTGTGAGATGGGTTTGGCATTCCATCCAGGGTGTATCCTGCCTTAATGCCCATAGACGCCTGAGATAGACACAGACTCCCCGTGACCCGAGGGAAGATCGGATAAAGCGCTAGAAGATGAATGAATGAATGATTTGTTTGAGTTATGGGGAAGTTATAGAGATATGGAGAGTTTAGGTATGCAGAAGAGGGCTGATAGAGGGCTGATAGAGGGCTGATAGAGGGCTGATAGCTCCCGGCTGCAGGAAAGGACGAAGTCATTCACTTCATACGACGTACATGTTCACTTGGCCTGGAGGAGCTTTAGCTAGATTCACTTTTTGGAGGTCATTTAAATACAGAAGATGTTTTAGTCGAATTTTTTGAAGACAAAATGAATTAATAGCAACTCTAAAAAGGAAAAAAAAATGTATGGGTCGGTTATTTCTAATATATTCTAATATAATTTCTAATATATTTCTAATTTGTATCTATATTAATATGTACTTATCTATATTAATATGCACTTATCTATATTAATATGTACTTATATTCCTACTGTCAATGTCAAATTGTGCGAATATTACCGGCTGCATTCGTTCCTTTGTGTAAAGCGATAAAAAGATGGACGTGATGTCACACGGGAAAGTAGAACAAGGTTTGTTTTGTTTGTTTTTGTCGTTTGATGACTTTTTGCTATTCGTTTGTTTGTTTCGTTTTGTGATTAGACGAAACATCTATTATACAGTATTTAAATTCCCCTAAACAGCTGAGATCGAAGTAGATCAGAAGATAAAAACTCGGAATAAGCGAATCTCTTCCCAGCTAGCATGATCGCGATGATCGAAACTAGCCGAATGCGTATAGCTAGCTGTGTAGCAGGCGATGGATTACGGCGTGGCGGTTTGAGCTTTAAATTGCTTACTAGGTCGAGTTTACTGACAGGAAATTCGAGTCATTGAGGCTCGATCTTACGATTTCTTTATCTTTACTTCCGATATGAGAAAATGATTTTTGGAAGGAGTTTTATTTTCGCGTTTTTGTTTCGAGTTTTCCATCAATATGTGGTTCTAAGATCAAATAATACATTATACACACACACACACACACACACACATAATATATATATATATATATATATATATATATATAGATATATATATAGATATATATATATCAATATGTGGTTCTAAGATCAAATAATAACTTATATATACATCAATACACACACACACACACACACCACATATATTACAGGACAGCCCACATATATAGATATATATATATATATATATATATATATATATATATATATATATATATATATATATATATCAATATGTGGTTCTAAGATAAAATAATACATTATACACACACACACACACACACATATATATATATGTCTGTGTGTGTGTGTGTTGTGATATATTGATATATATACACACATATATAATATATTATATTAATATATATAATATTATATATATATATATATATATATATATTATATATATATATATATATATATATACTATAAGAGGTGATTTTGTAATGTTTCTGAAAGGTTTTTGTTGTGAAACTGGATCCACCCACTTGTATGTTGGTATGAGAGAAAGAGAGGAAAGGAGGAGGGGTGTAGGGAGAGAGAGAGAGAGAGAGAGAGAGAGAGAGAGAGAAATGAGTGTGTGGGTTATCACTCACTCTCTCAGATCAAAATAAGGACACATTGATCCACCCACCTCCCCTCCATATAGTCCAATCTCTCTTTCTGTCTTTCTCTCTCTCTCTCTCTCTTTCAGTCTCACGCATACACACACACACACACACACGTTTGTGTTACTAGCGTTATGAGGCCCTGCCACTCAGTATTGATTCTGCTTACTGTGTTGTCGAACCTTAACGTCAATAAACGTAGAACGTACGAGTTATACAGCGAGGAATAAACATTATTAATATAATAAACAACGAAATACAAATGAATTTTTGGATCCAAAGACTTTGGCTGATATTACCATCCTTGTGGGGACATTTGGTCCTCAGAAACTTATAAATACATTCCTACAGAGACTATCTCTATCTTTCTCTCTCTCTCTCACACACACACACAACACACACACACACACACACACACACAGGGAAAGAGTGGGACAAGGGACAAGACAGGTACAAGAGCTTAAGCTGCTTCACCGAGGGCTGGCAAAAATGTCCAAATTATCCCGTAGCTACTAAAGGGGGCTCATATTGGGCCTGATAGTTAGAGCTGATGGGCAGAATGTGCTGCAGAGAGCTGGAGCTGTGATTAGACCACGCAAGATTTTCGGAGCTGATGGAGGAAACGGTCACGAACAGGGAGGAAAAAAAAACAGTAAATAATAAATTGTTACGGAAAAATACAATAAAATAAATGAAAAAAAAAAAAACAGGAAAAAAAACACACGCTAAGATTATTTTCACTGTATATATATATATATATATATATATATATATATATATACATATACACAATACAATATATATATATATACACAAAATAATATATAGTGAAAATAATAATATATTAATAATAAATAATAAATAATAAAATCGCTCATAATGATCTCCTAGCACTAGAGCTGTTCATTTAGTGCATGTGTGTATTTGTGTGTTTGTGCGCTTATACAGGTGTCGAGGTGTGTATGTGCAAGTAGAGTCTAGTCTCTGCGTGTGTGTGTGTGTGTGTGTGGTGTGCATGTGCGTGTGTGTGTGTGTGTGTGTGTGTGTGTGTGTATTATTAGACTATAGACTGTATATCACCAAATGTGTCTATGAAAGTCTGCGTCT
>JACRUU010000006.1:17162254-17164754 GCA_030449085.1 Kryptopterus vitreolus | reverse complement strand
ATTAATTACTACCCCAAATACAATAAATATAATATATATATATATATATATATATATATATATATATATATATATGAATATTATTAACGCCTTATTAACACATCAAGGTAAATTGACTTTAACAGCACTAATGTTATAAAGGCGTTATAACGCAGTGTGCATTACTATGTTACTACGTTACTATTACGTCGTGTTGTGCGAACGAACGTCAACAAAGAACGATAAAATAAATAAATAAACGTTCAGTGCATCGGCTCACGCTTCCTAAATTTCCCCCAATGACGCCCCCTAGCTGCGCATTCACAACAGGTACGATCTCCTCACTATATTAGCGTATATTAGCGTATGGAACCTTACGCAAGCGCATCGCATTCCCAAATCCGTATTACTACTGCAATAAAGCGCATTTTTACTGAACGCAATAAAGCGCTTCCGTATAACCTAAACACCGTATCACCAGTTTATATGGAAAAGCAACCGGAACACAATTCTTAAAGGAGCCACGTCCCATATTTTACAACAAATAGTGCAATAAACAAGAAATGAATATACAAATACATATTTAATAATCTATAATTGTATTAAAGGGAGAGATTTTGAGTGAAATGTATATAATTATAACGTCTGTTAACGTATTCATTTACACTACCTTGGAAACGTGCGATGAATGTAATAAATGTATAATTGATGTTAATATATGTTATATAATGCGTTAATCCGTAATTAACATTCGCACATTGTATAAAATCCTAGCTTTCAGGTTTGGGGGGGCGGAGTTAACGCTTAGTATGGTCAAAAACGCTCCCTTAAATGTGATGCAGCTACACGATGCCTTGCATGTCTTTCTTTATTAACACTTTATTACCAACTCTTTCAAAAGTTAGCGCACCCCTGAGAGCGTAGGATTGCCGCAGTACATTCCCACTCTTCTGGGAAGATGTTGTAGTGGTGCTTTTTTTGTGCTCCTTCAGCTTCAGGTGTGTTTGTAAAAATGACGTTGACATTCATCTCGTTCAACAAGACTTTGGGGGGGGGGGGGGGTTGGACAGCAGGAGATCTCGGGCATTGTGGGACGTCGTGTGTTTGTTCACAGGGCGACGCTCGTTACAGAAATTAGTTAAGGATTGATTTTGTAAACGTTCGGACGAAGCAAACGCGCCTATCGAGAGCCGCCGGGTTTTATAATGAGGCGAGAAGAACGGTGACATGTTGTATCTAATATAAGAAGCTTTTCTCCGAGCTCTGAGTCCACTAACTAATGAAGAGTTACCTGCTGAGGCCGGGGTTTCTATGACAACTGACTGAGCCTTACAGTATGTCTCAAAGTGTGTGTGTGTGTGTGTCAGTGTGTCAGTGTGTGTCAGTGTGTGTGAGTGTTACTGTAATCTTGGTCTGTGTGCCATGTATGTACTGTAGCTGTTTGTGTGTGTTTACCCCCTCCCCCCCCCCTGCCCCCCCCCCCCCCCCCCCCCCCCCCCCCCCCCCCCCCCCCCATAAAATAAAACCAAAAAACCTAAAACAGTATAAAAAGAAAACAGGAAAGAATGAGTGCGTTTATCAGGAAAACAAAGACATTATTAATGGCCAGCATTTTAATGTCTAAATAAACAAGTTCTTTATCAAATGTGTATTAATGCAAAGAATTAAATAAAGAAAGAAATATTTGCGTATCATAGAAAAGTAAATTACACGTTATATATGGTAATAATGGTAATCATATAATTCCTGAATCATTTATTTATTTATTTTTATTATTATTTATTGTTTTTTATTACATTTATTATTATTCTTATAATGAGTAATATTATTATTATGACTATTATTATATTAAGAACTTTTCCATACTATCAAAAATATTATTATATTATTATATTGTTAATGAATGATTAATTTTTTATCCACTTTTTTTTCATGCATTTATTTTATTTGCTATTTATTTATATTTTATATATACTTTGGGGGATAATAGGAGTGTTTTCATGTCTCTTATTTTCGACTCTATTATTTAAAAAAATATCTATTATAAAATTATAAGCGAGATGGAACTAACGTAACTTTTCTCGGAAAAAAATAATCGTAATATAACGTAAATATAAATTAGCTAATCTATATATATATATATATATATATTATTTATTATTCTTTTTTTAATACAACAATGATTCCTTGCCTCCTTCTTTCATTCCGTCATTCCGTCATCATGTAAGATATATTTTACTTTAGTAAAGTCGATTTATTTGTTGATTTATTTCTATCAGAGGATTTTGACACGTTAGAATTCTTTTATTTCCATTCAACGTTCAACGCGCAAAGTTTCTTACGCGATTAAGAGTTAAAAACGTCGCTTTTCAAAGGCGATTCCTCGCGCCATTACAGCATGACAATATTTCATACGGTTATGCTGGTGTTTTATCACGTGAACGTTACGAGACGCAGACATCCTGTTTTTCGCGCCCCCTCGTCTATCTCGGTCTGGATCTCGGCGCGAGGCTCAGGGCGA
>JACRUU010000006.1:17147254-17157254 GCA_030449085.1 Kryptopterus vitreolus | reverse complement strand
CGCAGGACGTCGTGTGCTTTAGTCCCGCGAGACACAGAACAGGTGTAAATTATTGTTTGCGGGACGAAGAAGAAGAAACAACGTCACGCCTTTGATGATGGTGTTCGGAGCGCTTCGGCCCCCCGTGTAGTTACACCGAGGCGGGATTACAGCAGACACGACCCAGCGTCAGGGTGTATTAGCATCTCCACCTTTTAATCACGTAATGGACGTGAGGTGTGTTCAAGGCCTAATTATGAGATCGGGGACTGGGTGCTTGTTGTTGTTGTTGTTGTTGTTGTGATGATTGATGAATTACGTTAATATCTCAATGGTCGACATAAATTTGAAGCCTTTAAAACATGAGGAATTTGACTTTTCGAGACCTTTAAAGAGTTGTTACACACACACACACAGATATATATATATATATATATATATATATATATATATATATCTATATATATACTTTATTTTCATTTTTAAAAAATCCTCCATATTATATATATATATATATATATATATTATATATATATATATAGAGGGAGGGTTTTTAAAAAGCAAAATAAAGTGCAAATTGTTTGGTAAAAGAATATATATTTACTTTTTTTTTATTTATTTATTTATTTGTTACTAAATTACAGTATTTGTTGCATTAAAAAGAACACAATGAAAGTTTAGGTGTATCTTTTTGACAGACACTATACATGTTTACATACCTTTTATTATTTTACATACCTTATACTATATTTGTTTATTTAATTAAAAAAATTATATTAAAATGTAGTCTATATATACCGTTTTATATACCTTTTATTTCTATAGGGTATAAATTGGGGTTTGGGGTCGTTGTGTGGATTTGATTCAGTTAAAATGTTGACGCTTTTTTTTGAACGTACGAGTTTGAATGAAATAATACGTTGACCTGAAAGTCCTGATGAAGTCCTGGTACTGAAGACTCCTTATATTAACGTTTATTTTAAATATCTATTTTCAGGAATGATACGTTGAACCGCCATCCACGTTTTTGAGGAAACATCGATACAAAAGTATTATTATTTTGTAAATTACGTCATTATCGATTTATACGTTGTTGTTTTTTTTTTTTTTTTTTTTCCTTTTTTTCTTGGGAACATTACTTTTAGTAACTTTAATATATATATATATATATATATATATATATATATAAATAAATAGATATATAGATATATATATATAAATGATCCTCAGAATCCCAGTGAAAGCGTCATTTCTATGTTAATTTTCAAAAAAAACATTATTATTATTATTATTATTATTATTATTATTATTATTATTATTATTATTAGATAAGACATTGGGCTTTCAGAGTCCATCTTGGCGCCACGATCCGCACCCTCTTACACGATTCCTAATCTGAGAAGCCCTAGTTGTTAACGCCTTTGACGTTACGCTACATTACTGCCTTATAAATCTGCCCTAAAGTGTTATAGGCCTCAGTATAAACATGGGGGTAAAAAAAAAACAACCCCCCTAAAACCCTACACTTTTACGGGCGCCCTCGTTAGACCCGAGCGAGACGACGTCGTGCGAAACGATCCTCGGCCGAAGTACGCCACATCACAGGCGATTCATTAAATCATCACGACCCCAATTTGTAGCGGGAGGACACACCGCTGAGAACACCAGCCATCCGGGGTTTTTTTTTTTTTTCCCTTTCCAAAGTTCGTAGCCAGAGTTTCCCAAACGAGGCCAGTTTAAATTCATCTGCTGATCCTGAACCGTGACGGAGGCGCTCATTACCCGTGTCACACCTGTCATTACCGCCGCCGCGCTTCCGTCTCTCCTCTGGCTGAGAGACACATCACCCAAATCCAAATTCAGAACCATCTGTTCAATTATTGCAGGGCCATTGCTAAGACGCCCGACGAGCGACCGGTGTGTGTGTGTGTGTGTGTGTGTGTAAACAGGTTCAATAAGTGGCTGTGCTAACGGCTAACAGCCTGAACCTACAGGTCGCCCTCCAGCTCAGCCTTTGGAAAGGCCCTCAAATGATCTCCCTTAGGACCCACTAACCCAGCGCTGGATTGAGCCAATTTACCACCACCTATTCCTCACGTACACCTCCTTCTTTAACCTCTCTCTCTCTCTCTCTCTCTCTCTCTCTCTCTCTCTCTCTCTCTCGCTCGCTCTCTCGCTCGCTTGCTCACTCAGTCGATCTTCCATGTCTGTCTGTAATACTGTCTCTCTCCTGCTCTTCTCTGTTGACACCTCTGTCCCCGACACCATGAGATATGATGAAATATGTCTGAGGGATGTGAACTGTTTTAACTTTTCTCAAAGTTTTGTCTTAACTTTATTCCTAGATGATGAACGAGATTTCAACTCATATCTATTACGATGTGTTTATATATATATATATATATATATATATATATATATATATATATATATGTTTATGGTTTGAGTCAGCTATAAGCACTTAGTAAAATTATAACACATATCATACCATATATATATATATATATATATATATATATATATATATATATATATATATATATATATATAGGGAGGGTTTTAAAAAAGAAAATAAAGTGCAAATTGTTTGTTAAAAGAAAATTATTTCCTTTTTTTTTTTTTTTTCCTTTTTTTTTATTTTTTTACTAAATTACAGTATTTGTTGCATTAAAAAGAACTCAATGAAAGTTTAGGTGTATCTTTTTGACAGACACTATACATGTTTACATACCTTTTATTATTTTACATACCTCATACTATATTTATTTATTTAATTATTTTTTTGGGGTCGTTGTGTGGATTTGATTCAGTTAAAATGTTGACGCTTTTTTTTGAACGTACGAGTTTGAATGAAATAATACGTTGACCTGAAAGTCCTGATGAAGTCCTGGTACTGAAGACTCCTTATATTAACGTTTATTTTAAATATCTATTTTCAGGAATGATACGTTGAACCGCCATCCACGTTTTTGAGGAAACATCGATACAAAAGTATTATTGGCTTATTGTACTTTATTTTGTAAATTACATCATTATCGCTTATACATTGTTTATATATATATGATAATTACCAGGCAGAAAGAAAGAAAAAGCAGTGCACCAGCAGGAGTTGAGTGATCAGTGACTCAAACCTTAAACAACAAAGTGTGCAGTTTTGTCCTCTATAACTGAGCTTTTTGTGTGTGTGTGTGTGTGTGTGTGTGTGTGTGTGTGTGTGTGTGTGTGTGTGTGTGTGTGTGTGAGTGTGTTTGCTATTTTTAAAAGATCAAAGTTACTTTTGTTTTTACTCAGTTAATTGACATTTAGGTTTCTGAGGTGAACACTCGCGTTTGACCTCCTAAACATTTCAGAATAAAAAACGGAGCTTTTTTTCTTTCCGTATCTCACAAAAAATCTCAATCAAAACCCAGAAAAGAGAAAAACAAATGAAATAAAACGTCCTTAAAATGAACCTAAAATGAAACTTAATGATGCAGAAAGATAAATAAAAAAAAAGCTCACACTCGTTTATGAATGTTCGCAGGTCGTTTAATAGACTTACAGTATAAATACAATATATAATATACAGTATATGTTAAACAGTATATGATATAGTGTATATATCATACAGTATACATTATATATTATATAATATACAGTATATAATAAACAGTATATATTATACCGTATGTAATAAACAGTATGTAATATATAGTATAATTTATATAGTATGTAATAAACAGTATGTAATATATAGTATAATTTATATAGTATGTAATAAACAGTATGTAATATATAGTATAATTTATATAGTATGTAATAAACAGTATGTAATATATAGTATATATTACATAGTATGTAATAAACAGTATATAATATACAGTATATAATAGAGTATATAATATACAGTACGTAATAAACAGTATATAATATACAGTATATAATAAACAGCATATAATATATAGTATGTAATAAACAGTATATAATATACAGTATATAATATACAGTATATAATATACAGTATATAATATACAGTATATAATAGAGTATATAATATACAGTAGTATACGTAATATACAGTATATAATATACAGTATATAATAAACAGCATATAATATATAGTATGTAATAAACAGTATATAATATACAGTATATAATATAGAGTATATAATATACAGTATATAATATACAGTATATAATATACATAGCACGTAATAAACAGTATATAATATACAGTATATAATAAACAGCATATAATATATAGTATGTAATAAACAGTATATAATATACAGTATACATTATATAGTATATAATATACAGTATATAATAAACAGCATATATTATACAGTACGTAATAAACAGTATATAATATACAGTATATAATAAACAGCATATATTATACAGTACGTAATAAACAGTATATAATATACAGTATACATTATATAGTATGTAATATACAGTATATAATAAACAGCATATAATATATAGTATGTAATAAACAGTATATAATATACAGTATATAATATACACATATAGTATATATATACAGTATATAATATACAGTATATAATATACAGTATATAATATACAGTATATAATAAACAGCATATAATATATAGTATGTAATAAACAGTATATAATATACAGTATATAATATAGAGTATATAATATACAGTATATAATATACAGTATATATTATATAGTACGTAATAAACAGTATATAATATATAATATGTAGTAAACAGTATAAGCGATTCGTCGGCGTGATATGATGGAGGAATGAATGTGTGCAGGGTGTGTGTCAGGGTGTTACACGTCAGGGTGTGTATTGTGATAAGATAATAATTTAATAGGTTTTTAGTCGATTTGAATTTGATTTAGTTACAATTATTAACGTATGAGTTTCAATGAAATTTTTCCTCGTGTCCTGTTGAATGTCCTGTTTAATGCAAATATCACACTTTCAGGAATGATAGATTGTAAAATCTTTCTGTAGAAACATCGATTTAAAAGTATTATTTGTTTACATTTGCATTTCTACCTAGAAAACAGTATTTGTAGCTACAATAAAGAAATGTGGATTTTATTATTTACTTTTATTATGCGAATTCCGTCATTATCACGTTATACGAGTTTTTTTTTTTTTTACTAACTTTTTCCCCGCACGATTCTCCTGTAAAAGAGAGACGTTGTTTTTAAATCGCATTATTTTTGATATTTTATTTGTAGATTTAAAAAAAAAAAAAAAAAAAAACGGAAAAAAAAGATTTCAAATCTCGACGAGCCGAAATCTCTTTAGAGATGGTTAGTCGTCGGCACTGCCGTGCGTGCCTGTGTGTGTGTGTGTGTGTGTGTGTGTGTGTGTGTGTGTGTGTGTGCTTGTGGGTGTGTGTGTGTTTGTGCTGGCGGGTGTGTGTGTGTGTGTGTGTGTGTGTGTACTTGTGAGCCCGTGGTGGTAGCCATGTAGGACGTTACAGTGGGAACGCAGTGCCCTCCTTCCCGCTCTGAGCATGTGTCACATCCTGCTCCTATCCTACACACACACACACACACACACACACACACACACTGTAATTATGGGAGTGTATCTGTAAGGACAGGGGAGGGGAAGAGCACGGAGTTAGGCAGCTACAGAAGTTGCACGTGTTCCCAGAGTGGGTGGGATCCACTGGTGTTTTTAGCTCTAAATGCCTGTTTGACTTGGCTGGATTTTCCAGGGAGGGGCGCGCTGTCTTTTTTTTTCTTCCTTTTCTTCTTCTTCTTCTTCTTTTTTTGGTCCAGTAACCTGTCAGGGAAGTTTCTGGGGACGTCGGCGCACATCTTTCCTTCCGTCGAAGCATTACGACGGATCGTTTAATGCGTCCCACTTTTACTCTCGGAGGACCAGTGACGAAATAAACACGTTACATTTATTAATGATTGTTTATTCACACCATTCCGTATAATGCAAACTCTCTTTCTGGCTGCCTTTAATCTCTAAAAATGAAACGGAAAGAAAAGAATGCAGTTGTTTTTATTTATTTATTTACTTTCCTTATTTACGTGCATGATGTAATAGGCGTTTTCCAATCCTTTGTATGTGATAAATATTGAGTCAGTAAATAAAAAGGGTGTTTTAAAAAAAAAACAAGGCAAACCCAAGACATTGTTTAAACTAATCCAATGATCAAAAACAATTAAGCCGGTAAATATAACTGGAAGGAACACGGTGGTTTTAGTGTTTAGCACGTTCGCCTCACACCGCCAGGGTTCGGGTTCGATTCCCGTCTCGGCCATGTGTGTGTGGAGTTTGTGCATGTTCTCCCCGTGTCTCAGGGGGTTTTTCTCCGTGTCCAAAAACATGCACGGTAGGTTGATTGGCACCTTGGAAAATTGTCCCTAGTGTATGAATGCGTGTGTGTGTGTGTGTGTGTGTGTGTGTGATGGGTTGGCATTCCATCCAGGGTGTATCCTGCCTTAATGCCCATAGACGCCTGAGATAGACACAGACTCCCCGTGACCCGAGGGAAGATCGGATAAAGCGCTAGAAGATGAATGAATGAATGTACTTGGTCCTGGTCCTGGTCGTGTAGGGTGAGGGTTTAAACCCCAGGTTTAGATTTGTAAATGTTGTCAAAAGATTTATAAACCCAAGTAAATGCCAAAATCACACAAATGGAACTAAGCAGGCCTGACGTATTTTATAATGAAAAGTTGTCCCCCTTATGCAGGAACGTCCTTTGTTTCAGTCCCATTCAGCATCGCAGCCCTTCTTTGTACACGGCATCCTCCACCCCCTTTCACACACCTTTCCTGATGTTCACGACGCGCTTCTCCTCGTTTAAAGGCACGCCGTTTCTTCTTTATTAGACTATATGTCTAATAAACTGGTAATTATAGCAACTGTCTCCTAGCAACAAGTGCAAGAAATCTTCAATACTTGATTGGTAAGAGGCTGGCGATGTAATCGTGAACAAATAAAGAAAGAAAGAAAGAAAGAAAGCATGAAAGAAAGAGGCAGGAAACTGTCAGTTTGGATTTGGGAATGGCAAAGCATCCATCTAGATGTCTGCGCTGACCACGCACCGAGATTATGGTCTATTCATAGCCGTGAACGAAGGGAACGACGGTGCCAATAAAAAGCAGCGTGAACATTTTCCGGAATCGGCAGGTACAGTCCGGGCGCTGTTCACACAGCCGCAAACCAAATTGGGATTGAAGCCTAATTTCCGAAACTTCCACTCAAACCGATTTTACACATGTTCGACAAAAGAAGATGGCTTGGGGGCGGAGCCGTATGTAAAAACCATCACGTCCTCCAAAACCTCTTTCCTTTAGTCTAGAAACTAGAGTCTGACCCCCTTTGCCTTCCTGTGTTTTGTTTCCAAATGTCACAAAGACTCTGTGTGTGTGTGTGTGTGTGTGTGTGTGTGAGATGGTACATCTTGCTTTATCAGGTTTCACACATCGTGCTTGCAGAAGATAAGAACGAGAGGGCTGTACAGAGCTAAAAAAGAGTAGGGAGACCAGCGAGTCTTATTTGAGAGATACATCTCGGAAAATGTCATTCTAGCATCCGCTGAAGGAACTACTCAATCATTCCCTGTCACGCGGCTGGTGTCTGTGCATATGTAATGCTCTCGTTCTTTTTTGTCTTCCGTTCTGCAGATTGCTGTGAGAATATGGCCCACAGTGAGGAGGACCTCATCGGGATCCCCTTTCCGAATCACAGCAGCGACGTCCTGTGCAGTCTGAACGAGCAGCGGCGCGACGGCTTCCTGTGCGATGTGGTCCTGGTGGTGAAGGACCAGGAGTACCGCACGCACCGCTCCGTGCTGGCGGCGTGCAGCCAGTACTTCAAAAAGCTCTTCACCGTGGCCACGGGTGACGGCGACGCCGGCCACCACGGTGTTTACGAGCTGGACTTCGTAGCGCCCGAGTCTCTGACGGCCATTTTAGAGTTTGCGTACACGTCGACGCTGACGGTGACGCCTTCCAACGTCAAGGAGATCCTGGGGGCGGCGCGGCTTTTGGAGATCCCGTGTATCATCAACGTATGCTTGGAGATCATGGACACCGGAGGAGGGGGCGGTAGCGGAGGCGGCGGAGAAGGGGAGGAAGAGGAGGAGGAGGAGGAAGACGAGGAAGACGAGGAAGAGGAGGAAGAGGAGGAAATGGCGGAAGAGGCGGAGAGGGATTCGAAAGACGGCGAGGTGGCGCAACGGGGCGAGGACGACGGCGGCGAGCGATCTCTCCGCGCCGACGCTTCCGAGTACCAGGAGAAGAGGATCGCTGGCGCCGAGCGAGGAGCGGACAGTCCCGCCTGCAGCTCGCAACACAAGGCACACTCAGAAAGAGACTCGTCGCACTCTCAAAAACGTCAATCACGCACCCCGGAGAAACCCCGAGAGCAAGACGGACTGGAAGGCAGAGCACTGAAAGACTTTTCTATCGAGTCCCTGCTGCAGGAAGGGCTGTACCCAAAGATGCCGGGACTGGAGAGAGGATCGGGCTTCACCTCTCTCCTTCCCGGATTCTACCCTCCAATTTGGGCTGCAGAGTTTCCAGGCTTCCCACAACTCCTGGATCCACAATGCCAGGCTCACCCTTACCCAGCTGCTTCTTTGGACAATGGGCCATTGGATCTCGCCATCAAGAAGGAAGTCATCAAAGAGGAACTTAAAGACGATCTCCCCAGCGCTCTGCTCCACAGAGAATTCCTTAAAGACTTTGTTGGCCCAAGCGTTGGTGCCCCTCCCGAACCCTCCCTTGGCCAGATTAAGGACGAAGCGGACCTACGAAACTACTTGAGTTTCCTCTCGGCGTCCCACCTAGGCTCACTGTTTCCACCATGGCAGCTCGAGGAAGAGAGGAAGCTGAAGCCCAAAGCATCTCAGCAGTGTCCCATCTGCAACAAGGTCATACAGGGTGCGGGCAAACTACCTCGGCACATGAGGACGCACACAGGCGAGAAGCCCTACATGTGTACCATCTGCGAGGTCCGCTTTACAAGGTAAGACAGGGACTGGGCATAGCATACATTAGGTCCAACCCAGATAGCACCCAGGTGGGCGCACTTTAGAGCCGGTGTGCCAAAGGCCTCCTGCAAGGGGCAAGTCTTGAGAACACACACTTGGCAGGGGGGTGAGATCCACACTGTTAAGGTGTGAAAGCTGAGGTGCTGGTTATACCTGCTGACCTGAGACCATATTAGCATTTTAAATCAAGATGAACAGAAGGTTATCACTTGGCTCACGAAAGAATGCACCTGCCAAATCAGCACAACTGGAAGACAAAGATTTTCTCCGCCTTCAAAGTCTTTTGTTGTTTCTCAGCGCCGGCATTTTCGCCTCGTTCGACATCAAAGATTTTTCTTTTCCGCCGAGCTGTTTGAAGGTTTCATCCAGCGTATCGCTGAAGTCGCACGAATAACAGGAAAGGTCGGGGACGCCGACGAGGCCAGACCAAATCAGTCACACAAAGAGAAGTGGCACAAAGCATCCAGCACCTGTCGTAGAGCGTCGCCCCCCCAAAAAAAAAGTCGTGCAAAAATGCGTTTGGCGAAACACTTTTGTGGTCAGGCCACGTCAGAGCTTCACAGTGGTTTCCGTACTGTAACAACAAACGAAAATACAGCCTAGATTTTCACTTCGTAACTAGAGCACACTGTATCACCCCATACGTTACGAGAAAAAAATGTCGTTATGACTTTAACGTACCACAACAGGGCGATAGACCAAACCAACTCGCATGTCGTTTTGTGCCGTACATTTTAACCTATGTAGGACAAGTTTCGCTTATGAAATTTAGTCTTCGGAGGCAACCGCTACAAACGTGTGCATGTGTACTGTATGCTTAGTGATTTTCGACTCTTGAGGTTCGGTAGGGAATTTTTGAGGGTATGAAAAATGCAGTGAGATCTTTCACAACTGTCGAAGGATTGCCTTAAACCCGACCTTCCTTCCCACCCTTCCACCCTTCCACCCCTCACCCCCTCTGTCTTTACCTTTCAGGCAAGACAAGCTGAAGATCCACATGCGCAAGCACACGGGAGAACGACCCT
>JACRUU010000006.1:17124754-17142254 GCA_030449085.1 Kryptopterus vitreolus | reverse complement strand
TAGATAAAGCAATATCGTTTATTGTGCAAAATGCGATAGTAATAATATTTGTTGAACTAATAAAATAACAATGAACTAATAAAAGGGGCACGGTGGCGTAGTGGTTAGCACGTTCGCCTCACACCTCCAGGTTTCCGGGTTCGATTCCCCGTCTCGGCCATGTGTGTGTGGAGTTTGTGCATGTTCTCCCCGTGTCTCAGGGGGTTTTTCTCCGGGTTCTCCGGTTTCCTCCTCCCCCGGTCCAAAAACATGCACGGTAGGTTGATTGGCACCTTGGAAAATTGTCCCTAGTGTATGAATGAATGTGTGTGTGTGTGTGTGTGTGTGTGTGTGTGTGTGTGTGTGATGGGTTGGCATTCCATTCCAGGGTGTATCCTGCCTTAATGCCCATAGACGCCTGAGATAGACACAGACTCCCCGTGACCCGAGGGAAGATCGGATAAAGCGCTAGAAGATGAATGAATGAATGAACTAATAAAACCTTTAACATTTTCATTTTGGCGAATTGTCGTGTGAATGTCATTTCGATGAAGGGAAAAAAACACACAAAATAACGTCGTCTATTTTAATACATTTTAACATTTCAGGTTTGATATTTTTAGGTAGAATATAATTAGGAGAAAATGCACAGCTCGAGGTGTTGTTGAGTTTATGCTAATGTAGTGTGTTAGATCGTTTGTTCGAAGCAAGTGCTAACATACATGTTCATTCATTCATTCATTCATTCTTCTACCGCTTTATCCGATCTTCCCTCGGGTCACGGGGAGTCTGTGTCTATCTCAGGCGTCTATTGGGCATAAGGCAGGATACACCCTGGATGGAATGCCAACCCATCACACACACACACACATTCACACACACACACACACATTCATACAATTAGGGACAATTTTCCAAGGTGCCAATCAAACCTACCGTGCATGTTTTTGGACCGGGGGAGGAAACCGGAGAACCCGGAGAAAAAACCCCTGCGGAACGGGGAGAACATGCAAACTCCAACAAACATGGCCCGGGAATCGAACCTGGACCCTGGCGTGTGAGGCGAACGTGCTAACCAATGCCACGTGCCCCCGCAACACATGCAAATCATTTCAATTCATTCATTCGTTTCGTCATTCATTCATTCTTCTACCGCTTTATCCGATTCTTCCCTCGGGTCACGGGGAGTCTGTGTCTATCTCAGGCGTCTATGGGCATTAATGCAGGATACACCCTGGATGGAATGCCAACCCATCACACACACACACACACACACATTCATACATTAGGGACAATTTTCCAAGGTGCCAATCAACCTACCGTGCATGTTTTTAGACCGGGGGAGGAAACCGGAGAACCCGGAGAAAAACCCCCTGAGACACGGGGAGAACATGCACAAACTCCACACACACATGGCCGAGACGGGAATCGAACCCGGACCCTGGTGGTGTGAGGGGAACGTGATAATCACTAAACCACCGTGTTCCTTCTGAGTATTCCAATATATTTATTTGCATTGCTTAAAGAAATTCAGCTGTTTTTTTTTTGGCTTGTTTGCATAAATAAAATTGAATTATTCCCTGAATGATACCAAGATACCAAGCAACATTTTTATTGTGTACATTTTAACGATTTTCGTTTTTAAATAGTAAATTATAAAGTCCATATAAAACGGTTTTTTTTTTACAAAAAAAAATCAATAAAATTGACTAAAATGAATCTTTCACTTTCATCGTCGAAAGGACTTATTATCGATTCCCTACCACAAGAGGGCGCCAGGATCACGATTGACGAGCACAAAAGAGTGAAGGAAAAAGCCGCTTGTAAATCTCTAATAAATCAATGAAGAGAAAGAATCTAATAGAGATCAATGAAGATCATATTTAGATTATATATAAAGATTTATAAATGACGTTAACATCTTAACATCTAGCTTTCCTTGTACTGAGGTTAAACCAATCATGATGACGTTTGTATTGATATATTTATGTCATATAATTACAGCATACAATATAGTGGCCCGGTCACAATGTATTGTCACTGAGAATTATGATCATATTTATGATTATATATATAATGATTTATAATTATGATTATAAACGCTCGTTAACATCTTGCAATGTTTTCCCCACATCTGGAGGTTCTCCGGTTTCCTCCCAAAAAAACACACACCTTTACACCAGCCCATGTTGGGATATAAATATTGCAGGTATCTGAGGTGTTTTCGAGCACGAATAGACACAAAATTAAGTCAAAATCCAAATTCTTCCTTATACCCGTGTTTTGCTTTGGCAATTCGGCTCCACCTAAAAGAGCTTTTTTAAACGGCCACCGTTTTCAACGGCCAAAACCTTTAGATCATCCTTCCCATTGCTCAATATTGCCCCGCCCCCTTTTTTTAACAAATATAGAAAATACAGAAAATAGGCGTCTATGGGAGCAGCGGGAAAGCGTTTGTATTTTGATATATTTCCAACACACATGTCATATAATTAAAACCTGCCCCTCCCTTTATAGAATACTCATCAAATTGTATGTTTAGTGGGTTTCTGTGGGGCCTCCACTGGGAATTCTCCACTCTGTAACAGACCACACAGCTCGGGTTCCGGCGGCACGGAGCTTCCCAGACTCCAGCTATAGAAGGAACTTCTCCATTATCTTCCCTGCCAGCAGTGATGGCCAAGACCTCCAGCTGTGAATGCCACGTCTAATTTTACATTTTCGAACCGGGAGAATTCTGTACTTCGTCTTTTTTTTAATTTTATTTCGCCAACAGTAGTTTTAGAGTATAAATGGATGACATATTGCAGTTTTAGGGAATAGATTTTTTACATTTATTTACATGTACGGCATAAAACTCTTATCCAGAGTTTACTGACGGTCGGTACCAAAAAGCGTAATAAAGAAAAAGATCTCTAAATGACATCAATGACGCACGTTGGTTTAGTGGTTTAGCACGTTCGCCTCACACCACCAGGGTCCGGGTTCGATTCCCGTCTCGGCCATGTGTGTGTGGAGTTTGTGCATGTTCTCCCCGTGCCTCAGGGGGTTTTTCTCCGGGTTCTCCGGTTTCCTCCCCCGGTCCAAAAACATGCACGGTAGGTTGATTGGCACCTTGGAAAAATTGTCCCTAGTGTATGATGATGAATGTGTGTGTGTGTGTGTGTGATGGGTTGGCATTCCATCCAGGGTGTATCCTGCATTAATACCCATAGACGCCTGAGATAGACACAGACTCCCCGTGACCCGAGGGAAGATCGGATAAAGCGCTAGAAGATGAATGAATGAATGAATGAATTCTTTCCTTTGCTCAAAATGCCCCATCATTTTAAACCAATGCCATCCGTATATCCCATCCCGCTGCTGACTTTTATATTTCATGTCAAAGTATTTTTAAATATACATAATAAACATATTCTGCCCGGAATCATTTTGCTCACGAGTTTTATTCGAATAAGCCGTGCACAAAAAGTGCGGTGGTGAAGAATAAAAAAAGGAAACAGATCATCATTAGGAAAAAACCTACTATAATTATGTGGACATAATTTATTATATTATATCATTTATTATATTTTCTTATATGTTTTTTCCCCCCTTATTCTATATTTATTGTCCGTTTTATCTAATGCGCATTTTTCGATCGACATCTTTCATCATCATCATCATCATCATCATCGCTCGGGCGCTTCCAATAAAAAGACGTTATAACGTATAAACGGTTTTGGATCCTCTGACGTCATCTGATGACGCAATACGTCACTGAAGTGCTGATATTCTGCATGGTTCTCTTTTAACATAAAACTAAACACACACACACACACAGCGCCATCTATGGTTGTAAACTGAAATAACAGCAGATCGTGAACAATGCGTTTGTGTAGCAGAAATGTGTTTCAGTGTGAAGGCGGTGATTCGTCAATGTATGGATGCGAGGTCTTTGAGATGACATGGACACAATGCACACGAGATGATGGATCAAGGTAGGCAGGGGGTCCCATATCCCATATTATTATTATTATTATTCATTCATTCAATCATTCATCTTCTAGCGCTTTATCCGATCTTCCCTCGGGTCACGAGGAGTCTGTGTCTATCTCAGGCGTCTATGGGCATTAAGGCAGGATACACCCTGGATGGAATGCCAACCCATCGTAGGACACACACACACACACACACACACACACACACACACATTCATACACTAGGGACAATTTTCCGAGGTGCCAATCAACCTACCGTGCATGTTTTTGGACCGGGGGAGGAAACCGGAGAACCCGGAGAAAAACCCCCTGAGACACGGGGAGAACATGCACAAACTCCACACACACATGGCCGAGACGGGAATCGAACCCGTACTCTGGCGGTGTGAGGCGAACGTGCTAACTGCTAAATCACCGCGCCCACGTTATTATATTATTATTATTATTATTATTATTATTATTAAAGTCGCAAATCGATGCCACAATCTGCTAAATGCATTGCGGGGCCCTTGAGCAAGGCCCTTAACCCTCAATTGCTTGCTTGTAAGTCGCTCTGGATGAGGAATTTTACACATCGAATAACCGATCCTGTAAAAGTGTTAAACATCAGCACGGGTTTGTAGAACATTTTTATAGACGGAAAGCGTCACGCCACATGTGTCGTTTCACTTTTAGACTTGTTCCGTCTTTCGTTCACATCTCTTTGTCATCAGCGTCGTTCACTTCCTTTAATCATCTCGCTAATAAACAGAAGAGGTCAAACAGGATGCCATTAACTATCAGGAAGTGAAAGATCCAAAGAAAAGGTTGGTTTTGGGATGTTTGATTTTATTAGTTATAGAGTCCGAGGGCGTACGAGTGTCTCTCTGGACCTTTTTCACTTGTACTAGAAGATATAAACCAGTTCCAGCTGGACAACTGCACAAAGTCAGATCCATGAAGGTCTGCTTTAGACTGGTTGGAGTGGAAGAGTGGAGTGGAAGAGTGGAGTGGAAGGTTGGAGTGGAAGGTTGGAGTGGTAGGGAGGTGGTGATGTAGCCCAGTGGTTAAGGTGTTGGACTCTGGACTGGGAAGATCACGGGTTCAAACCCCACCACCACCAAGCTGCCACCACTAGTGGGGCCCTGAGCGAGGCCCTTAAACCTCATTTGCTCAGTTGTAAGTCGCTCTGTATCAGGGCGTCTGCTAAATACTGTCAATGTAAATGTAAATGTAAAGATCTCCTGCTATAGATGTCCGACTCCCAGGACTGATCATCAGTACCGGACATTACTAGCAATGTTGTGTTGAAGGAGATCTATAGAATCCAGTGGATCCTTTTCTAGCAGAGATTATAAACGTGATTTCCCAAAAAACTCGCATTAATCGTATAGAATTTAAGATGAACTTTCCTAGGATTTAAAAACACAATGGAGAAATATGGAACGGGGTGGAATGTAGAGAGTTAAATGACTCTCCGCAGGTGGATTGGGTCGCTGTGTTTTATTCCAGATGACATACAGAGTCTGGAGTTACAGAGACAGTTTAGTCTAGCATCATTAAGGTGGCAAAAGGAAGGTTTAGGGTTTTTTTCCCCCCCAACACGTGTTTTTGGTTTATATTCCATGTTCGTTGGACCTCGGTGGCCAATCAAGAAGTCAAGAAGCACCAAAGAACATTCGGAGACAAAGATCGAGGATGTCTTTGACTAGGATTCTCCAGATACCAATGTTCTTTGTTTTGTTTTTTGTTTTTCTTTTTTTTCTTTTTTTTTTTTTAAAGAAGCGTCATCTCATGTGCAAACGTAACCACAAGAATTCTAGTGAAAAAATGTGTGTAAAAAATTTCGTCTGTACAAAAAAAAAACATTTCGTCTAAAAAAATATATAATAATATATATAATATAGATATATATTCATTCATTCATTCATCTCATCTTCTACCGCTTACCCCCGCTATATCCGATCTTCCCTCGGGTCACGGGGAGTCTGTGCCTATCTCAGGTGTCTATGGGCATTAAGGCAGGATACACCCTGGATGGAATGCCAACCCATCACAGGACACACACACACACACACACACACACACACACACACACACACACTCACATTCACACACACATTCATACACTAGGGACAATTTTCCAAGGTGCCAATCAACCTACCGTGCATGTTTTTGGCTAAACCACCTTTAATAATATATTAAGGATGACCGGGGGGTGAAGGAAACGATGTGTGTTTTAGACGGATGGCTGAACCCTGGAGAAAAAAAAGGTTTGCCCCCTGACTGGTGTATTTATATCTATTTGCACAAGAGAGGGGATAAACGGCGAATGAACATGCACCGCAAACTCCACACACACATGGCCGAGACAGGAATCGAACCCGGGACCCTGGCGGTGTGAGGCGAACGTGCTAACCACTAAGCCACCGTGCACCCGGCTATATATATATATATATATATATAGCAGAGTTTCTGCTCGCTGCTCTCTCACGCACCCGGAGCTACTTTTAGACGTTGTGGTAACGCCACGAAAACCGTACGGAAGTTAAACATGCACTGGTGCAAGAGTCTGAAAGACAGACGTGCAGAGAAAAACAATTATCGACGCTTTCCATCCTAATAAAAGGAATCAAGTGAACTCGTCCCGTTTCAGGATTTTCGATGTCATGAAGAAAAAGTAGTGGTTACAAACCGTAGTCTCAATGTCAGGACGAAAGCACTGATGGAAATAAACTATACATGGTGTAATAATGTATACTAAATATAATCGACCCTTTCAACCTCAACGTTGTTGCAGTGCATATTGTTCACCAGAGGGGGCAGCAGCAAAGCCATTTGTTTCTGTATTGAAGTAAAAAAAAACAACTTTTGTTTACTTCACAACATTTCATTCATTCATTCATCTTCTGGCGCTTTATCCGATCTTCCCTCGGGTCACGGGGAGTCTGTGTCTATCTCAGGCGTCTATGGGCATTAAGGCAGGATACACCCTGGATGGAATGCCAACCCATCGCAGGACAAACACACACACACACACACACACACACACACACACACACACACACACACACATTCATACACTAGGGACAATTTTCCAAGGTGCCAATCAACCTACCGTGCATGTTTTTCGAACCCGGGGAGGAAACCGGAGAACCCGAGAGAAAAACCCCCCTGAGACACGGGGAGAACATGCACAAACATGGCCGAGACGGGAATCGAACCCCCGACCCTGGAGGTGTGAGGTGAACGTACTAACCCGCTAAACCACTGTGCCCCTGCTTTAATAATAATATTAAGGATAAAGGACAGACGTGTATAACTGTACAGTGAAGTTTTTTTTTTTAGCATTTATAGAAATAATCGCGAGTGTGTGTTTTAGACAGAGATGGCTGAAACTTAGCTTGCAACATTTTCTGTGAAGAAAATCAAAGAGGTTTGCACTTCCTTGTTTCTGGCACTGGTGTATTTATATCTATTTGTCTATCAAGAGAGGAAAGGAAATAAACGTTGCTGAGGAAACGGCTAATTTAGAGATGCGGTAGCGGTGGCGATATCTTGGGTCGTTTTTTAATAAATGAAAGGTAATAAAAAGAAAAAAACACACTCTAAAATGTCAATCGAGATGGAATGTGGAAAAAAGAGAGCAAAAAAAAAGAGCACTTAGTAATCTTATGATCAGGTGTCCATAAAGTGTTCTTTATCCTGGTATAAGATTGGGTTAAGATTGGGTTATATATATATATATATATATATATATATATATATATATATATCTATATATATAGGGGGCACAGTGGTTTAGTGATTACACGTTCACCTCACACCTCCAGGGTCCGGGTTCGATTCCCGTCTCGGTCATGTGTGTGTGGAGTTTGTGCATGTGTTCTCCCCGTGTCTCAGGGGTTTTTTCTCCGGGTTCTCCGGTTTCCTCCCCCCCGGTCCAAAAACATGCACGGTAGGTTGATTGGCACCTTGGAAAATTGTCCCTAGTGTATGAATGTGTGTGTGTGTGTGTGTGTGTGTGTCCTGTGATGGGTTGGCATTCCATCCAGGGTGTATCCTGCCTTAATGCCCATAGACGCCTGAGATAGACACAGACTCCCCGTGACCCCGAGGGAAGATCGGATAGCGCTAGAAAACGTATATATATATATATATATATATATATATATATATATGTATATATGTATATATATGTATGTATGTATATATATAAAATCTCACCATAATTGTATCTCTGGATTCTTTTTGGATCTTTAAATCTCCAAGAGAAATTGCACAAAATCATGGTTCTAATCAAAGCACCAATAAATCCCTCCTTGCCGTTTTTGTTTTTGTTTTGTTTTTTTTCGAGCTCCCTCCCCTTTTTTTTATCCTCTCTGGTGAGGCTGTAATGTCGCGTGGCTGTAATGCACGAAGAGGGAAAGTTCACATCGCACACTCTGAGCTCGTGAGCGTTCGCTCATGTTGTGGTCAGCCGATGGAAACCTGGCCACTGTTTCTGTAGTATAAGCTGTTGCGTTGCTCTTGGTGAAGTGGTGAAGGCGCACATGAGGAGGACGACGTCGAGAGTTCTCACAGTGTGCTGGGAGACGTAGAAGACATGCAGTTCCATGGTGAGTGCGAGAGGCATCTTTTAAACTATAACGTTACTAGTTTTTAATGCCGATAACATAAGTACATAAGAACTTTATCCGTATGCTGCATGTTGTATTTTTACCGTTCATTTTCAAGCTCACACTGCTATGAATAATACAATGTCGTATAACCTATATGCGTGGATTTTAATGCGTAAAATGTTCTCGATCTTTTAAATATAACATCTCGCTTATGGAACAATTTGGACTTAAAAAAGGCATTTTTTTAAACGTATTTACGATCTTAAGCGTGTATTTAAAAAGCATCTTTTCTGTGTAAAAAAAAAATGTAAGAATGTGTTTTTTTTTTTTCATTAACCAGGCAAAGATATTCTCTCAGCCTCTCACTGAATAAGATCAGACCCCCTCCTGAATAAGACCACCCCTCTTTGTCTTTCCCCAACCGTTACACAGGATATTCCCTTGATTTTGTACTGCACTGCCCCCTGCTGGAGAAATGATGAACCCACAAATATACCAGCATTACAATTATACAGGCAAGCTGGACCATCGGAACGCCACGGCGGGGGCTGAGTTGAGTCCCGAAAAAGTGGTGTTTCTGCTCATCTGCGTCTTTATAGTGCTGGAAAATCTGATCGTGATGGTCGTGATATGGAAAACCCACAAGTTCCACAGCCGCATGTACTTCTTCATTGGGAATCTCGCGCTGTGTGACCTTCTCGCCGGCGTGATGTACTCCGTCAACCTGTTGATGTCCGGGGAACGAACTCTGCACCTTTCCAACGAGGAGTGGTTCGTTCGGGAGGCGAGCATGTTCGTCGCCCTGGGGGCGTCCATCTTTAGTCTGCTGGCTATTGCTATCGAAAGGCATCTCACCATGATCCGAATGAGGCCTTACGACACGACGAAGAACTACCGGGTGTTCCTGCTCATCGGGATGTGCTGGCTGATCGCGGCGGCTCTCGGAGTGCTGCCCATCCTGGGCTGGAACTGCCTTGGCAACCTGCCGGAGTGCTCCTGTCATTTTACCGCTCTACTCGAAGAAGTACGTGGCGTTCTGCATCAGCATCTTCATGGCCTTGCTGCTGGCCATCTCCGCGCTGTACGCTCGCATTTACGTTTTGGTGAAGTCCAGCAGCCGCAAGGTGATGAAGCACAGCGGCTCCGAGCACTCCATGGCCCTGCTGCGGACCGTCGTCATCGTCGTCGGGGTCTTCATCGCCTGCTGGATGCCCATCTTTGTCCTCCTGCTCGTCGACGTGGCGTGCAAGCCGAAGAAATGCCATATCTTGCTGGAAGCGCCCTGGTTCGTCGCTCTGGCCGTGATGAACTCGGCTATCAACCCGGTAATCTACACTTTGGCAAGCCGGGAGATGAGACGGGCATTTTTCCGCCTGCTGTGCGACTGTTTCGCGACCCCGTGCACAGGCAAAAATAAAGAAGGCAGCAAGAGCTCGAGTCAGAGTCAGAAACCGGGGGAGAATAAGCAGGATAAAGACGAGGCGGTCGATCGGGCCTCATAAGGCAGCACGGGATTCCTGAGCTGAGGCGACTCAAAAGACCTTATCAAAAAGCCATTTCTGAACAAAAACCTCAAGTTATCTGACTAGTCTGCTCCTTTTGTGCTTCATGAACGTCATATGAGCGTTTACAACCGACGTAGAATTGAATCTACTGCCTTTTTTCCCCGAGCGAGACACCAAGACATTTTCGAGCGGAATGGAAAAGCAAGTCTTTTAACCATTATTTTCCCTTTTTTTTTTCGTATCATGTAATTTTCCCTCTTTTTTTAAAACCAGACACAAAATTCCAGATGGTGGAAAAAACGACACGGCAGCTTCACCGCTCCGTGAAGCTCTTTTTTCAGCCACATAAACCGAATGACTTTTTCCTACATTATTGACTTTATCCAAAGGAAGCAGATTCATTTTAATGTCGGGTGAAAATCCAAATCTGACTCTCCGACTCGACTTCATTCTACCCGAGTGACGAGTCCAGATCTATATACGATTATATAACTATATGTAAAACATGCAGTTTATATCCCATAATACATTTGATTGTTTGTTTGTTTGTCTTTTCAAACCTATTTAGGATTTAACCTTATCACGGATTACAAAAATGAAAGAAATTGGTTTTTTATCATTCATTCATTCATTCATTCATCTTCTACCGCTTTATCCGATCTTCCCTCGGGTCACGGGGAGTCTGTGTCTATCTCAGGCGTCTATGGGTATTAATGCAGGATACACCCTGGATGGAATGCCAACACCATGCGCAAGGCACACACAACACACACACACACACACACACATTCATACACTAGGGACAATTTTCCAAGGTGCCAATCAACCTACCGTGCATGTTTTTGGACCGGGGGGAGGAAACCGGAGAACCCGGAGAAAAAAACCCCCTGAGGCACGGGGAGAACATGCACAAACTCCACACACACATGGCCGAGACGGGAATCGAACCCGGACCCTGGCGGTGTGAGGTGAACGTGCTAACCACTAAGCCACCGTGCCCTCTGGTTTTTTATCAATAGTTTTAAATTCTCACCACCTAAAATCAAGGAAGATGTAAACCTGTGCTGCACCGCCCCCTGCTGGAACAATGGCAAACCCATGTACGGTATACACGAACATTACTAATTATACAGGAAAGCTGATTTAAATCCCGAAAATGGTGGGGAAAAAAAGCATTATATACAGTTTTGTTCTTATATTTCATTAGGAATCAAATGCTGGAGTGTTGAATGTCTGACTCTGTACTCAGTTTTGTATGTTAATGTTTCTGTATAAATGTTTTTTTTAAGTGTATCATTGCTGTGGGTGAAGTTTTCTTTGAGGGGAATTTGTATATCCGTTTTGGAAGAAGTCTCCAGTGTTAGTGCGTGTAACAGTCATTGGTGATTAATGTATTGATTTTGCTTTTAAGTGTGCGCGTGTGTGTGTGTGTGTGTGTGTGTGTGTGTGTGTGTGTGTGTGTGTGTCATTATGTTTATATTTCAACTATGGTTTAGTGGTTAGCACGTTCGCCTCACACCGCCAGGGTCCGGGTTCGATTCCCGTCTCGGCCATGTGTGTGTGGAGTTTGTTGCATGTTCTCCCCGTGCCTCAGGGGGTTTTTCTCCGGGTTCTCTGGTTTCCTCCCCCCGGTCCAAAAACATGCACGGTAGGTTGATTGGCACCTTGGAAAATTGTCCCTAGTGTATGAATGTGTGTGTGTGTGTGTGTGTGTGTGTGTGTCCTGATGGGTTGGCATTCCATCCAGGGTGTATCCTGCCTTAATACCCATAGACGCCTGAGATAGACACAGACTCCCCGTGACCCGAGGGAAGATCGGATAAAGCGCTAGAAGATGAATGAATGAATGAGATTACAGTTTTCTAAAACAATAATCAAGTGCTGGATTACTCCACGGAAATGGCTCCATCTACTGGACGTTAATGTGAAGTTCAGCGAACGTGTCCTGAACGTGGAGGTTTTTCAGGATGTTGATTATTTAACACCAAATGGTTTATATAAAAGATACCTAAACACACCAGTGCAATATATCTATAATATATATATGACTTTATATATATATATATATATATATATATATATATATATATATATATATATATATAAAGTCATTGCTGATTACATAATACGAAGGAATGATGTCATTCAGTGTGTTTTAAATATAGTATTATTATATAGACAAAAAATATTGAAAAGTTTTTTTGAAACCCAAACCTGTTCCGCCTTGACCAGGGAAGTACATTCATTCATTCATTCATTCATTCATTCATCTTCTAGCGCTTTATCCGATCTTCCCTCGGGTCACGGGGAGTCTGTGTCTATCTCAGGCGTCTATGGGCATTAATGCAGGATACACCTGGATGGAATGCCAACCATCACACAACACACACACACACACACACCACACGCATTCATACACTAGGGACAATTTTCCAAGGTGCCAATCAACCTACCGTGCATTTTTTGGACCGGGGAAAAGGGGAGGAAACCGGAGAACCCGGAGAAAAAAAACCCCCTGAGGCACGGGGAGAACATGCACAAACTCCACACACACATGGCCGAGACGGGAATCGACGGGAATTTTTTTCAGTAGTAATATTTTACTACTGTATTTGTAGAATGAGTTTTGCGGATTGCGTACACTGGCGGCGGAGTGGAGGAATAATAATATATTTCTTTTAAAAGCCAGAAATTCACCAATTTTATCATTCCAATGTGAAAACAACACCCACCACAAAACCGTCCCACTGTGGGCCCCAAAAAAAACCCCCCCCCCCACCCCCCCCGTCCACACCCCTCTCCCACACTCCCCCCCCCACTAGGCACCCACCCCCCCCCCTCCCCTCCCCCCACACACCCCACTCGTCCCACTCGTCCCCCCCCCCCCCAACCTTTTAAAACCATCCGCTATACAGTGAATCCACACATTCAAAGACAGGTTACTTTCAGGCTGCTGTTTTTGTGTATTTTATGTGAAAAATATATCAATACATCAATATTAGGTGTCCAGTGTGTGGTTAAGAAATGATCACAATATCCAAAAAGAACAATCTTGCTCCGATTTTTTTTGTTTGTTTGCTTGTTTTGTTCCATTTTGTTTTTTTTTTTTACTCTACTCCAACGTATATGAAAATAACCATTTTCCTCCTATGCAAGTACTGGAGAGTATAAATACATTCACTACTTGGTAATGCAGCGTACAATCGTAACTCAAATGCAAATCATGATGACGCAAATTGATCGAAGCGTGTTTATTCCACGATGAACACGACTCTCTAATTCCAGTCTGGGTTTGGTAACGTAACGAACTTTGCACGTGTAATTGCATAGGCGAATGATTACTTTCATACATAACGCCCCCTCTCTCTCTCTCTCTCTCTCTCTCTCCCTCTCTCTCTCTCTCTCTCTCTCTCTCTCTCTCTCTCTCCGGCGGCCGCCTCGGAAAGACCCGAACCGGACTCCCCTCCTCCTCCGTCCGAGTTACTTTGGAAAGACCGGTCAAAGTACTTGCGCCTTTGTTTTTTTTTTCTCCCATTTCGAAAATGAAGACTCACGTTAAACAAAAGAAAGAAAAAAAGGAAAGAAGTCCGGTGCGTAAAAAAAACAAACAAAAAAAAACAAACAAAAACAAAGACGCGTGTTGACGAGGGACGACCCATGAAGCCGATACACTAAAGCCGCTGGCATGCGCTTCGATATTTATTTATTTATTTTTTCGCTTGCGATCAAAAACGTGTAATAAATAAATAATGAATGAATAAATAATTAGAGAAATAAATAACTTCTGATTGGATGTTAACTCATGAATCGCCCAATCGCTGATCGGGTCGTAGATAACAATTGCTTTTGGATGTAAATACGCACTAATTACTGTTATAACTTTGGACTGATGCGTTGTTTGTGCTATCTGTTATATCATGTTCAACCATATCAGCCTGTGTGTGTGTGTGTGTGTGTGTGTGTGTGTGTGTGTGTGTGTGTACTGTTAAAGCCCACAATCAAGCCGTGAAAAGCTGTAAAATGATAGAAACATCCATGGTATAAAAGAAGCCCTGAACATAATCAACTACACACCCTATTTTTTTTTTACAAGTTTAAAGAATGAACCAAATTCAATCGTTAATATTCGGAATAAAAGCATAAATATCGTACATCGTCAGCATACACAAGCACCTGTCAGTGGGCTTTGAGGGCTACGAACGATGACCACGAGAACAATTCACTTTTTTTTCCTTTTTTTTTGTTTGTTTGTTTGTTTGTTTGTTTTCCAAGTCATGCGAGTGCGCTGCCACAGGATTCAACATCATAGAAAAGTGTCAGTACTTTAAAGCCTGTGTGTGTGTGTGTGTGTGTGTGTGTTTGTGTGTTTGTGTGTGTGTCTACGGTTTAAGCAAGTACACCGATATCTTCCTCCAGACCCAACAGCGATCTGATTAGGATCGTACGACCTGCCACTGGCACTAGCTGCAACAATTTCTAAAATATTTCGATATAAACTGTTTGTTGTTTGTTTGTTTGTTTTTCGCTCTTCAAATATGCGTTTCTCATCTAACTCGTGCCAACGAGCATGTAAATCTGGTTGTGCTTGATAGATAAAACTAAACCTTTTTTTTCTTTTTTTTTTTTTTTTTTTTTTTTTTCTTCTTTTTTTAGTTATTCTAAAATACTTTTCTTTTGTTGTCTCCTGCAGAGTTCATCCAAATGTTTCGACCTTTTCAGTTTGTTTGTTGTTTGTTTGTTAAAACACCGACAATGCGCTCTCGCGTCTTCTCCAAAAATATAGAATTTCAGTCATCGCAAAGAAAATAATTCGAACAGTTCTAGAAATCGGCACGTCTATTCACGTGGTCCAAAACAACAGCAAAAATGAATAAATAAATAAATAAATAAATAAAGTTAGGGAGGAGGAGGAGGAGGAGGAGGAGGAGGAGGGAGGCGATGGGCGGGGCGAACGTATTCCGCTGTAAAGTCGGCTTTTCGCGCAAACGTCGCCTTTCGCGAAATCGTATCTTCAAGTATCAGGTTTTAAGGGGTAAGACCCGGCGACCTCCTCTGCGGTTCGGGGTTCGGTTCGTTTCTCACGCAGGGATGGACATCTTCATTGTTTCCTGTCGACCGGCTGCTTCAACGACAGTTCGCTTCCCGCCGAGACGATGGGCAGGTTGTTGTCGCGGTGATGGCCGATCAGGTGGCTGATGCTTTCGAATATGTGATCTTTCGTTCGTACCTTTCGAAGATAAAAAGGAAAAAAGACAAACAATGAAATAAAATTAAGGCACTTAAGGATATAAGGACTTGAAAAACGTGATATTGCCCCCTAGTGGCTATTGCATAGTTATTGTGTAGCTTGGCCATTAGGTGGCGCCAAACAGAGAAAAACGAAAAGTTCTTTTTCTTCGTTTCACGCAAACAAGTTCAAAGATAAGCAATTTTTGTGGGGACGCGTCTCAACCTCTGTCATTTTTGTGGTTTTTGGGGACCAAAGTTCGGTTTATAATAATAATAATAATAATAGCCTTTATACACATATACATTACACATATACATTACAGCACAGTGAAATTCTTTTCTTCGCATATCCCAGCTTGTTGTTGGTAGTTTGGGGTCAGAGCGCAGGGTCAGCCATGAAACGGCGCCCCCTGGAGCACAGAGGGTTAAGGGTCTTGCTCAACGTCCCAAGGGCGGCAGCTTGGCCATACCCGGGGCTCGAACCCGGATCTTCCAATCAGCAGCCCAGCGCCTTAGACCACTGAGCTACCCCAGTGGGTCGACTCTCATTACTCATGAGCAGTGTAACATTAAAAATAAATAACTCATCTAATATAATAAATGCATGTTTAATGTGTGTGTTTAGTGCAACATGAAAGTCAATATTTATTTAACTTTGAATCTTGAGAAAGAGAGAGAGAGAGAGAAAGCGAAAGGAAGAAAGAAAACAAAAAAGAAAAGAAGGTCCTTAAGCCATACACTTCATATTCTGTGCTGCAGGGGGCGCCATATCATGTCTGCATGTGTGGATATTTTGTGGAGTTTCCCGAGCCTCACCGTGCCCTCCGGATCGACCAGCAGCAGGTGTTTGGAGAGACCGTTGTGCATGCCGGTCAGGACGTACGAGCCCGGGTTGGTGGTGCTTTTGCGCACCAGGAAGTCTCCGTCGTTGCGCAGGAGTTTCTCGGCGTTGTGGCGGCTCATCTCGCCGTGGTACCAGCTCTGCTGCTCGAGCTCGGGGAGCGAGCGCAAGGCCGAGCGGGTCAGCACCGGGCTGCAGTTATCCACCGACGACGCCTTGTTCAGGACCGACACCGACGGGGACGGAGTCACGATCGCCTCCTCAAACGGTTCTGCGCACACAGAGAGGGCCGCTGTTACGCCACCGGATCTCCGATACGATACCTCGATGAAATATCACGATACCAATACCAAATGGATACTATTGTAAAAAAAATAAATAAATAACGAGCTGTCAATTCACGCAAATGTTATTTTTTTGGCGGTGTGTGTTACTATGTGAGCGATGTACTCCTTCACTCTGCGTCGTGTTGTGCGAATGAACGACAACAAAGAACAACAAATAAATAATGAAACGTTCAGTGCATCCACTCACGCTTCCTAAATTTTCCCCCAATGACGCCCCCTAGCTGCGCATTCACAACAGGTACGATCTCCTCACTATATTAGCGTATATTACCGTACGGAACCTTACGCAAGCGCATCGCATTCCCAAATCCGTATTACTGCAATAAAGCGCATTTTTACTGAACGCAATAAAGCGCTTCCGTATAACCTAAACACCGTATCACCAGTTTATATGGAAAAGCAACCGGAACACAATTCTTAAAGGAGCCACGTCCCATATTTTACACTGCAAAGTAAATGAATTCATGAACAAAGAAATGAATATGAAAGTAAAAAGTGAGAGTAAAATAAATGTGAAATAATCAATCATTTCATATAATGAGAGAAACGTCGATAATTATAACATCTGTTATAGTTATTCGAAACACAGGAAAAGTCGTCATTTAAGGTACGTTCGAAAACGATCTCCTAAATGTCTCCTAAAATCATGATAAAGCAGGACTGACTCATGTCGAAAAGGTCTTTGGCTGTGGCGCCCCCACATGGTTCAGCGCCGGCCTCGGTGTCGCCCTGCAGCGCCGCCAGCACCTGCGGATCGATGTGCTGCGTGTTCACGTACGTAGGAACCTCGCCGAGCTTGGGGCTCTGGCCTTTGACCTCGGGCAAACTGTATATGTCACAGGATCCTAAAAGAGAGAGAATACGGGAAAGGAAGGAAGGAAGGGAGGGAGGGAGGGAGGGAGGTGGAGAAGAAATAAGAAGAAGAGGAAAGAGATTGAGAGAGGACAAATATAGATGAAGGAGATGCGCTTTACCTTGTTGGACAAGTATAGGCCTGCCTTGATAGTACGTCTGGTCT
>JACRUU010000006.1:17074754-17114754 GCA_030449085.1 Kryptopterus vitreolus | reverse complement strand
CTATATACACACTATATACACACTATACACATATAACACACTATATATACACACAATATACACATATACACACTATATACCACTATATACACACTATACATACACACACATTACACACACTATACACACTATATACACACACGATATATACACTATATACACTATATACACTACATATATACACCGTATATACACTATATATACACTATATACACTATAAATACACCATATATACACCGCTATATATACACTATATATACACTATTACACTATATACACTATATATACACTATATACACACATATACACACGATATACACTATATACACACTATATATACACACTATATACACACTATATACACACTATATATACACACTATATACACACTATATATACACACTATATATACACACTATATACACACTATATACACACTATATATACACACTATATACACACTATATACACACAATATACACATAATACACACACTATATATACACACTATATACACACTATATATATGCACTATATACACACTATATACACATACAAACACTATACACACGACACACATACACACACACTTATATATATACTAACACATATACACACACACTATATACACACACACTAATATACAACACACACGATATACACATCACACGTATATATACACATATACACACACTATATACACTATAAATACACCATATATACACACAACATACACACTATATATACACACACTATATATACACTATATACATATACACTATATACACACTATATACACAATATACACACACTATATACACACTATATACACGATATACACACAATATACAAATGATAGACACACTATATACACACTATACACACATATACACACACGACACATATACACACTATACACACATGATACACACACAATACACATTATATACACACTATATACACATGATATACACACTATATACACACTATATACACATGATATACACACAATATACACACTATTTACAAACAATATACACACTATATACACATTATATACACATGATATACACATGATATACACACTATATACAAACGATCTACACACTATATACACACTATATACACATGATATAGACACTATATACACACTATATACATGCCTGTGTTGTGAGTACGAGTCTCAGTAGAGACTCAGATGGAGAGACGAGTCGTACCTTGTTATTTGGGATCTTGTTGTGAAGTCGAGGGATCTCATGGAGCGAAGTACTTCTATACATCCCAAATACTGCAACGAGAACGGAGAGATTTTATTTATCATTTCATTTTAATTATAAAATAAGAGCACAACATGGACGGACGGTGACAAAGAGTAAAGGGACGATCTTCTGGAGCGTCTGTGAAATGTCAAACGCTGTCTTTTGATAAAAGAAGAGATGAAGAAGAAGAAAGGAAAGGAAGAAGTGAAAGAAGAAGAAGCAAAACAAGATGACAAAGAAAAAGAAATCAAAGAAGACGAAGAAGAAAATGAAGGAGACAAAGAAGGAAACAAAGAAGAATAGGAAGAAAAGGATGACAAAATGATGATGGAAAAAAAAGACACAGAAGAAGATAAACAAACAAGAAGGAAAATAATTATTGGTAAACAAATAAGAAGGAAAAGAAAAATAATGAAAAGAAAAAGAAGAAGAAAGAAGAAAAAGAGAAGAACGAAGAAAAATAATAAGAACGAAGAAAAAGAAGAGGACGAAGAAGAAACAGAAGAACGAAGAAGAAAAAGAGGAAAAAGAAGAAAAAGAAGAGGCAACATAGCAATCCTTATTCTCTCTCCATCGCCCATTCACTCTCTCTCTCTCTCTCTAACTATCTCTCACTCACTCTCTCACTCTCTCTCTCTGCATCTCTCCCTCTCTCACTCTCTCTCTGTCTCTCTCCCGCTTACTCTCCCTCTCACTCTCGCTCTCCCTCTCTCTCTCTCTCACTCTCTCTCTCCTCTCACTCTCTCTCTCTCTCGCTCTCTCTCTCACCCTTCAGGTCTCTGTCTCTCTCTCTCTCACACTCTCTCTCCCTCTCTCTTTCTCACTATCTCTCACTCCCTCTCTCTCTCTGCCTCTCTCCATCTCCTCTCTCTCACTCTCTCATCTCTCTCTCTCTCTCACTCTCTCTCTCTCTCAAACATCTCCCTCACTCTCCCCCCCGCTCATCTCTCTCTCTCTCTCTCTCTCTCACTCTCTCTCTCTCTCACTCTCACTCTCGGAATACTCTCTCGCCCCCCTCACCCTCTCTCTCTCTGTCTCTCTCTCTCTCACTCTCTCACTCTCTCTCACTCTCTCTCACTCTCGGCCTCCTCTCTCTCTCTCTATCTCCATCTCTCTCTCTCTCTCTTCTATCTCCATCTCACCTCTCACTAAGTCACTCTCACTCTCACCTCCACTCTCAAATTCTCTAGTCTCTCTCTCGCTCTCCCTCTCGCGACTCCCTCCCTCTCCTCCCTCTCACTCTCTCTCTCCCTCTCACTCTCTCTCTCTTACTCTCTCTCTCTCTCTCTCTCTCTCATCTCCTCAGAAAATGACCAATCGTTTTATTTTGCATTTATTTTCTTGTGCATTTCGTTAATAAAAAGTGAAACTCCGGAAACTTTATCGCAATTCATGCAACGAAAAAGGAAGTAAAAGATGCGAAACTAAAACGAACAAAAGAGAAAAAAAAGCACTTTGTACATGTTTGCGACGTTCACGTGTCACTGGGAAATCACATGTACAGGGAGAAAGTAAATTCACCCACACACAGTCACTGGCATGGACACACAACACACACACACACACACACACACACACACGGACAACACAACACCACTACACACAAACTGCAAGCGGGTGTGTGTAGGAGACAGTGTGAAAAGGAACATGCGGATAACACACAGGGAACAGTTTGTCAGATCGCACGTCGGAGTTGATTAGGCCGCGCGCCTGCTGCGACGATGAGGCGAGGCGGAATAACACCGAGCTCCAATATCACTTTTAACATTACGCAACGTTTACAAACAGCTTGTTTGTTCCGACCTCTCTGACGGAAAAATAAACGAAATAATTATCAATCGCTATTACGTTTCCTGTATCGCCAAACAAACGGCAAAAGGAGATAAAAGTCAATAGAAAAAGCTAAAATAATCATATATATGTATATATTACTGTAAAATACATTATAATTATATACATTTCTGGCAAAATCTCTCCATTTAATAAGATTATTGATTGTTTAATATGTATTTTACTCCGGAAATTATTCTTTTAATAGTAATTTCTTGTTAATTACAATGTTATTTGTTTAGTGTTGGTTTGAAGTGTAAAATATGGGACGTGGCTCCTTTAAGAATTGTGTTCCGGTTGCTTTTCCATATAAACTGGTGATACGGTGTTTAGGTTATACGGAAGCGCTTTATTGCGTTCAGTAAAAATGCGCTTTATTGCAGTAATACGGATTTGGGAATGCGATGCGCTTGCGTAAGGTTCCATACGGCTAATATACGCTAATATAGTGAGGAGATCGTACCTGTTGTGAATGCGCAGCTAGGGGGCGTCATTGGGGGGAAAATTTAGGAAGCGCGAGTGGATGCACTGAACGTTTATTTATTTATTTGTTGTTCTTTGTTGTCGTTCATTCGCACAACACGACGCAGAGTGAAGGAGTACATTGCTCACATAGTAACGCACACCGCCAGAACGCATTGCGTTCATTATTGCGTAATACGGATTTGGGAATGTGATGCGCGAATGTATATATAGAATTTAAAATGGTCTAAAATCTCTAAACAACAAATGTTTTTCAAAATAAGTAAATAAAATCAACAATAATCCTGCAGTGATTGTTTAGAACGTATATAAATTACTGCTTAATTGTATACGTGCATGTTTAGTAAATAAATAAATCCGTAGCTTTGTCTCTATTTAAAAAAAAAAAAAGATCTTTAATAATTCATTCCATTTTTATTTACATTATTTATTACATTTATTTACTGAGGTTTAATCTCTCTCTGACTCCCCCCCGGCACCCCCCCCCCCCCCCCCCCCCCCCCCCCTCCCCCCCCCCCCCCCCCCCCCCCCCCCCCCCCCCCCCCCCCCCCCCCCCTCCCCCCCCCCCCCCCCCCCCCCCCCCGCCCCCCCCCCCCCTTTTCTCCAGTCACTTACGTAATTAATCAACACTCCTGGCGTCTGACTTTAATGCTCAGCAGTTTACCACTGCATGACTCACCTGAGCACAGCGCTGACTCACCTGGACCCGTCTCGCGCTAACCTCAAACCCTCACGCCGTCGGCAGATGAACGGATGAATGAATCATCTGTCTTCTGTTTCCCTAATCTATACAAAGCCAGTGATTCACCTGCTCCGCCTACCATTTCATCACTGGCTCCTCGGACAAAACCTCGCACTCGGATCGGCTGCACGTTTCGCTCGAGTGGACACCGGAGTAATCGGAATGACGGTAATAATAACAATAATCTCGTTTTTGTGGTCACGCGTCGGGAGGTTGTGGGGTTCAAGTCCCACTAACATGGCTGAGATATGAGTTTAAAGCAAGTTAAATGCCATTTAATAGTTAAGAGCCTTGCTTAAGGGCCCACAAGGTGCATCTTAATGGTGGTGGTGATGGTGAGACATGAACCCATGATTTCATGGTGCAGAGGAGAGCGCCTTATGGGATGGTGGTAGCCCAGTGGTTAAGGTGTTGGACTCTGGATCCAGAATGAGCAAGGCCCGGAAAATGATGGGTTCAAACCCCACCACCTCCAAACTTCCACTAGTGGGCCCTTGAGCAAGGCCCTTAACCCTCAACTTGCTCAGCTTGTAAGTCGCTCTGGATAAGGGCGTCTAACAAATGCTGTAAATGTAAATGTATCTAAGCATGTAAGCGTAATGGGTCTTTAATTAGGACGTCAATCCTGACATGATTAGTGCTGATGGGATTTGAACCACCAACCTTCTGATCAGAGTTCCGAACACTGTACCACCCCCACCCCCCCCCCCTTTTAAGAAACAGAAAGGCTCCATTCTGATTGGTCAGGATGTCCGAAGGTGTGAATGTGTTTGATTCATTTTTTTTCTATAGCATCAAGCGGAGCGTCGCTATAGCAACAACATACCCAGGGATTCGTTACAGTTTATAATCCCTCATAAGAAAGTAAAGAAAGTAAAATGACGAGTTCTTTGTAACGCGGTTGCTACGACGTAAGCGATAACGAGAACCGCCTGGACGGACGTTATATATATATATATATATATATATATATATATATATATATATATATATATATATATATATATATATATATATATATAAGCGTGTCTTGGAATTGTCTTTGAACTTTTAACGAACTGATGACGCCTCGGGTTTTTGGGCTTCAAAGCCAAAAACTGTGTATATGATAGTTAAATTATCATGACCAGGATTTTAATCATGTGATCGTTGAATAATTAAAAAATGATAAGGATAACGCATAGTGCCTCATAAATATTGCTTATATGCAAATCTTTACGCTGCTACAATCATGGAATGAAGATTTAGCTGATAAGGAAAAATAAACGTTGAGCAAATAATTAATGATATATTGAAACATCGCAGGAGTGCTTGTCCAAAAACACCCAAAATAGCAACATGATAAACAATGTTAAGCGAAATGAACTGAAAATTAGTGTTGTCAAAGTTAACGAGTAAACGCAAACTGACTTTAACGGCACTGATGTTATTAACACGTTATAACGAAGCGTGCGTTACTATGTGAGTGATCTGCTCTTTCACTCTGCGTCGTGTTGTGCGAATGAACGACAACCAGCAAAGAACAACAACAAACGAATAAATAAATAAACGTTCAGTGCATCCACTCACACTTCATAAATTCCCCCCCCCCAATGACGCCCCCTAGCTGCGCATTCACAACAGGTACGATCTCCTCACTATATTAGCGTATATTACCGTATGGAACCTTACGCAAGCGCATCGCATTCCCAAATCCGTATTACTGCAATAAAGCGCATTTTTACTGAACGCAATAAAGCGCTTCTGTATAACCTAAACACCGTATCACCAGTTTATATGGAAAAGCAACCGGAACACAATTCTTAAAGGAGCCACGTCCCATATTTTACACTTCAAACCAACACTAAACATTGAAATTAACAAGAAATTAATATTAAAGAATCATTATCGAGAATAAAATAAGTATTAAATAATCAATTATTTTATTAAAGGGAGAGATTTTGAGTGAAATGTATATAATTATAACATTTGCTGTGTGTGTTAGTGTGTGTATTTATAGGGAAAATGCATTGCACTTGCTGTTCCTTTACAGCATCGTAACAGCAACACGCTAACACACATTTGCCATCGTTGGCAGAACTGTGACCTGAAAAACACTTTTAAATCGATATGTAATAGCCGCCAGCATGTACACACACACACACACACACACACACACAACACACACACACACACACACACACACACCCACACACACACAACACAACACACACCCAAAAAAACACACACACACACACATGACATACAACACACATACAAAACACACACATGTTCGTTACCAGCATTGTGAGGACCTTCGTCTGGCAATTATAAATGCACCTATTTCATTCGTAGATACAACAAATCTACGTCAAAAGAGATCCTCCTATGGATGTGGGAATGTTTATGTCTTTATAGCTATCAGCAAATAAATAAAATGTATTAATAAACCAACAACAAAACAAAAAACAACAACAAACAAAGCCCCGGCCCCCGTTATTCTTTCCCATTTAATACTTCAATAATCCTACTTCCTGTACACAACCTATACCTCCCTCTCTCTCTCTCTCTCTCTCTCTCTCTCTCTCTCTCTCTCTCTCTCTGTCTTTTTCTCGCTCGTTCTCTCTCTCCATCCATCTGCCTCGCATGTTGAGCCTACAGTGCTCCAGTGCTGATGCTGTAGCTGTGGGTGATTCACTCTGAGAAGTGGAAAAAAAAAGGGAACAAGGGTACGAAGCATGAATCATCGGGTAGATATCGAAGTCACCTTTACCTCAATGCCTCTCTAAGCGCACATTGCGTGATGAAGAAGCGACGGAGCCGGAAAAACCTACTTCTTTTGACGCTCGTTTATAGATCTCGGGTTAATTTAGAAATAAATAAATAAATAAATAATAATAAAAACACACACACAACAATCGTTCTGACCTCTCTCTCTCTCTCGTACAAAATCGTCACTTTGGATCGTTTACACCGGTTGGGGGGGCGGAGGTGGAGGGAGGGGGTGGTGGGGGGCGACGTAACGCTTTATGAATGTAAGTGATAGGAGAGCCCCCGCTCTGCCGCCTTCGCTCCGGTCACCGTGGTTACACTATTTGCATCCTGCTTTCTTCCGCTTGATGAGATAAACTTGGTGTTCGTTTGAATAGATTGACTGGCGTGGTAAAAATAGCCTGTCGCTTGGAGAACCTGTATGGTGCATATGCAGCGGTTTAAAAAAAGAAAAAAGGAACAAAAAAAAAAAAAGGGAGGGAGAGAGAGAGAGCGAGAGAGGGAAAAAAGGAGAGAGATTGTGCATCTACAGTGCTTGGAGACAAGACACTTTGAAACGGTGAAGCAGGCTTTTCCCTGAACAAAACGATCATTATTCAAAGACAAACAAATAAATAAATAAATCGGGGTGGGGGGGGGGGGGGGAGCGTCAACAGTATTGTTTGTTTGTTTGTCGTTCTCTCCCTAAAGGTTATATTTGAATGGCTCGCCATTGCGAGGGAAAGGAAGGAGGATTGCTGCAGCTGTTTGCTGACATTTTTTTTCTCTCCCCCCCCCTTACAAACTGGAAATTCAGGACGAGGACGGATAGATGGATAAAAAAAAAAAGAAGGAAAGAAAAAAAAGACAAACGGGGCCGACGTAGGAACGTCGTAGAGGAAGGATGAAAGAGAATTCCCAGGCCGTACCTTTACGACGTACGTCACTCCGGGTCCGGCGATCTTGTCGCTGGAGTGCAGCCATCCTCGTGAGGGTTTGTTCACAAGGCCTGCGCATTCTCCGCCGTTGCCACCCACACCGCCGGCGTGCCAGTCCTCTGCGCCAGGCTGTGCCTCCTCCATCCTTCCCTTCTTCCCGCTGCTCATCAAGCCTGGCTCGTGGTGGCCAGAGGTGGCAGAAGATGCGCACGAGATGCCCCCTGTGGCTGCCGAGAAGCTGGAGGAAGACGCCGGGCTGCCCGAGGACCCTCCTCCGATTCCGACTCCCCCTCCTCCTCCTCCTCCTCCTACTACTCCACCTCCCCCCTGAAGTTTGGACACGGCCAGGTCCTTGACGGCCGACGGCAGGCCTTTGATGCCCAGCAGGCCGGACGAGTTGGTGAATTTCAGACTGGACACCTTGTTGATGAGGGTGCACAGGGCGGTCCCCGAGTCCTCTGCCGTTTCGGGGGGCGGGGCCTCGGCGGCGGGCGCGTACGGCGGGTCCGGGGCAGGCACGGGGGCGCCGTCGGGCACCTTGGCGCTCATGGGAAGGCCGTGGAGCAGCAGCTCGTCGACAGATGTCACCGACTCATTGCGGAAGCGGTTGTACTTGGCGCGCTGCAGCATGCCCCCGGCTCCGTATGCCTATGCGTGCACTGGCACGAGCGACGCCATGCTCGCCGGCCTCTCCTCTGGCACGACCGGTCAGTCCTCGCTACTCCGGCGCTCCTTCCCCGCGGTGATGAACTCTCCGAGGTCCTGGTCTGGGTTTTGTCGCTGTCTGTGGTGGACGAGCGAGGTGGAAAACCTGCACCTACACCGCTACGCCACCTCGAAGGGGCCAGAAATACACCCGAGACTCAAACAATCCATAGGAAGGGTGGGAGGGGAGGAGGTGGGGGGTCGGTGAAAAAAAAAACACACCCCCACGGAGAAACAATAGAGCGGAAAAAGTAAGTTGACGCTCCTGTTCGGCGACGGCGTTCGACAGAGGAGAAAAGAGCTTTATGAAGGAGATGTCTCTCTCTCGCTCTGCAGCCTGGCAGATCTGTGCACACGCATGACTCACTCGCAGAGAGAGAGAGAGAGAGAGAGGAGATAGAGAGAGAGGAGGAGAGAAGAGAGAGAGAGAGAGAGAGAGAGAGAGAGAGAGAGAGAGAGAGAGAGAGAGAGAGAGACAGAACCCTTCTCAACAAAAGACTCACTCAACGCCGCAGATCACTTCCTGTTGCAGGAAAAAAAAAGAAAAGAGAAGAAAAAAAAAACTCCCACTTGCAGCACATCAGAAAGCGATCGATTCAGAAATTTCCCTTATGACGATTATTTTTTTGTCACCGTCCAAAGGAATGTCTTACTTTAATTTAGACGCGGGGGGGGGGGGAAACAAACAACAAAAACAAACAAACAAATAAAGGGTGAAGGGAAAAGCCAACAGGTTTTATGTCGGCGCTCAGTGTTTACGATCCAACACAAATGTCTATATGGAGAACTTGTATATATATTTATATATATACATATACATATATATATAATATTTTTGGGGAGAAAAAAATGAAATAAATAAATAAACATACAGAAAAGCGACTGAAATGAAAAATTAGATAGATAGATAGATAGATAGATAGATAGATAGATAGATAGATAGATAGATAGATAGATAGATAGATAGATAGATAGATAGATAGATAGATAGATAGATAGATGATAGACGTTCAAATCCCGAAAGGAAGGGTAATAAACGCCGACAAGTCGCTTTCGACGTCCATGAGCACGAAGCAAAAGTTGAGCTGCTTTCCATGATGACGACTATTTTTTCCAGACACCGTGCGATAAAGATGATCCACGCGAAGGCCGACGTTAAGAGCACGCCGCAGTATCTCCATGCAAGGAGAGGAGAAATAATAAATACATAAAAAAATAAATAAAAATAAAAACAAATTGCGTTGAAACGGCGGATCGCTACGTGTTTTGTTTTTTTTGTCTCTCTAAAATGAAAAATCGATCTGCGTCTCATCGGCCGCGTTCATGACGTGCCTCATTCTAAAGAGAGCTTATATATATATATATACACACATATATATATATAAATATAAATATATATCTGACTGTGTTCTCCATGGTTACCAAAGTCTCTAAATCACAGCGTAAAAAGCCGGAGACGTGTCTTTTTTTCTCTCTCCACCTCCCACCTCTTTGTTCAACAGTTCGTCATCTCCGCCACCACCACCACCACCCCACCCCCCCCCCTGGCCCACCAAGCCACACACACACACACACACACACACACACACACACACACACACACGACTCCACAAATATTCAAATACATCGCATCCCTAATCGCAAAAAAAAAGCCGAGGATCACCTTTAATCATAAAAAAAACACACACACAACAAAAATATCCCCCTTTTTGTGCCGCTGAACGAGTGAAGAGCGAGGAGGAAGAAAAAAGGAAAAAACAAAGCAAAAACGCACCGAGCCCTAAAGAAGTGATGGAAGTGAATGAACGGCGTGATAAATCAGACCATCCGATCTTTCTTCTGCTTCATTGAGAGCCAGCTGGCAGAGCGAAGCCCGCGGCGTTAATCCAGGGTGGAGAGAGGGATAGAGAGAGAGAGAGAGAGAGAGAGAAAGAGAGAGAGAGAGAGGGATGGAGGGGGGGGACGCCATTCATGTAAAAACCGTCCGTCAGTCATTCATAAGCTTCCTCTTTCTGCGTTCCTTGCTGCAGCATTCGCACTGCGGTCCCTCCCAACGGTTCGCCTTCCTGCCCGCTACGAATAAAAAAAACAGATAGAGAGAGAGAGCGAGAGAGAGAGAGAGAGAGAGAGAGAGAGATGCAGTGCGTTTTCCACTCTCTGGACAGCGGATAAAAAAAGAGCGGACGTTGCTGCCTGGCTGAGTGAGAAAAGCAGGGGATGCTGGAAAGAAGGGATGCTGAAGAGAGGAGGATGCTGAGCGGAGGAGGAGAAGGAGGACCGCCGGCGTGGCTGTGAATGAGGAGGCCGGCGGATGAAGCGAGCGCAGCCCCGTTTTCTGTGAATGGAGTCGGGCCTCGGTTGCTTTCTGCAAGGCGATCCCTCGGGGACGGAGAGCGGCCGGCCAATCAGAGCCGGGCGGGATGACTCATTCAGGGTAGGCTGGCTGAATAGTGGGTCGAACCATTCCCGGCTCAGGTGACGGGCGAAAACATTTCTCTCGAACCATAAGCGCAGAAAGGAAAAGAACCAGACGCCTTTGTTCGGGCCGCCGACGGCGTTTTTCTTTTTGTTTTACGTGTCTCAACGGTTGCGATCCTTCTTTTGGCAGAAGTAGTAAAAAGGCGGAAAAATAAACGACTCCTTCTTCGTTGTACACCTTCATTCCGTCATCATCCATCCAACCCAAATCCCAACCCCCCCCATCGCTACACCATGGGCTAATTCTGTCTCATTCAGATGTCCCGCCTGGGCAGTGACAGTGTAAATGTCACAGGGCATGTTATTCTGCACATGATTCATCTTTATCGATGTCAAAAATAATCGTGGTAATCAAGGTAAATAATATGGGTCAAAAAAAAAATGGAGCATCGTTTTCTTTCTTTCTTTTTTTACCCCCCCCCAAACAAAAGAATGAATTAATAAAAAAATTTATTATATATATATATATATATTTATATATATCCTATATATATATATATAATATATATATATATACTATTTGGTCAAAAGTATTGGACCGCCTGTTTTTTTGGGGGGGATAAAAAAAAGAAAGAAAGAAACCGATGCCCCACTTTTTTTTTTTACCCATATAATTTTGTTTCGACGCTTTTTTTTTTTTTTTCATTTTTTTTTCATTTTTTTCATGAAACGGAGACATAGCAAAAAAAAAAAAAAAATATATATATATATATATATATATATATATATATATATTATATACATTATTTGGTCAAAAGTATTGGACTGTCTGTTTTTTTTTGTTTTGTTTTGTTTTTTTTTGCTTTTTGTTTTTTGTTTTGTTTTTTGATGGGTTGGCATTCCATCCAGGGTGTATCCTGCATTAATACCCATAGACGCCTGAGATAGGCACAGACTCCCCGTGACCCGAGGGAAGATCGGATAAAGCGCTAGAAGATGAATGAATGAATGAATGAATGAATTAAACTGGACCAGTGAACACACAGAGAAAGAGGCATTAGATATATAATGACATGGAATGACCTATTTTAAAGTGCTCTACATTTTTAAACGAATGAAAAGCGATTATGCTATTTTATAAATGGGGTTACAATGGGGCCATGATCAATTAGGATATTATATAAGAAGATTTTGGGGAGGCAGAAAGAAAGAGAGGGAATAATGAGTGAATGAAGAGAGAGAGAGAGAGAGAGAGAGAGAGAGAGAGAGATCTCCATAGTCGTGACTTAAGTGTGTGGAGTCCACTCCTACACTGACTCATTAAAGTGCAGGGAATTGTGGAGAGAAAGACATGAGAGGAAGTTGAGGGTTTTCCCTTTCAACCCTCGCTCTTTACTAAACACAAAACCGCCTGCAACTACATTATGCACATAAATTATCCCCGATAATAAAGGATTACAGCTGTATTATCTGGTTATTAAGGAGCTGCATGACTGCACACCCGGGCTGTTTTCCTAACGAGTCAGATGTTAGGAATAACACACACACACATACACACACACACACACACACACACTTATAGCATGCTGCTCTGGAATAATTATTAATAGTGGTATTATGAAGCAAACTTCCTTTTCTCATATATATCCCAATATATATATTAGCACGTTCGCCTCACACCGCCAGGGTCCGGGTTCAATTCCCGTCTCGGCCATGTGTGTGTGGAGTTTGTGCATGTTCTCCCCGTGCCTCAGGGGTTTTTTTTTTTTTCTCCGGGTTCTCCGGTTTCCTCCCCCGGTCCAAAAATATGCACGGTAGGTTGATTGGCACCTTGGAAAATTGTCCCTAGTGTATGAATGTGTGTGTGTGTGTGTGTGTGTGTGTGTGATGGGTTGGCATTCCATCCAGGGTGTATCCTGCCTTAATGCCCATAGACACCTGAGATAGACACAGACTCCCCGTGACCCGAGGGAAGATCGGATAAAGCGGTAGAAGATGAATGAATGAATGAATGAATATATATATATATATATATATATATATATATATATATATATATATATATATATATATATATATCCCCAAACTGTTTAGGGAAGGAACAACTTCCAGTTTTATATTACAAACTGTTATAAACAAATTCGTCATAGTTTTATTGCCAGTTTATAGCGTCACTTTGTTGTATTCTTTACAACAAAAAGCGTAAAAATGACCACTTTCCACTTTATTAACGTGTTAATTAACGTATAGATATCTGTTAACGTGTCATTAACGTGGCGTTGGGCTCCAGGACCCTTTGTGTCTACGACCCCTAGGGGTACTGTATTGGTACTGCAATGTTGCTATAAATAAATAAATAAATAAATAAATAAATAAAACACAGGTAAACCATTAAAGATTCAATGTCATTTTGGAAATATTACTATTACGTTCAAAGTTTGAGTAACTTAAATGTAACTGTATAATCATCCATAAAATGTTACGTTCAATTAACATTAAAGCCGAAGATCATCTATTAAACAGCAAAACTGTATAAATAACAGACATTACAAATTACAGATCTTCAGAAACAAATTAAGAAATTTAAAAATGACGACTATTACTAACGTTTAGTCTTTTACATTATTATTATTATTATTATTATTATTATTATTATTATTATTATTATTATTATTATTCATTCATTCATCATCATCTAGCGCTTTATCCGATCTTCCCTCGGGTCACGGGGAGTCTGTGCCTATCTCAGGTGTCTATGGGCATTAAGGCAGGATACACCCTGGATGGAATGCCAACCCATCGCAGGGCACAACACACACACACACACACACACACATTCATACACTAGGGACAATTTTCCAAGGTGCCAATCAACCTACCGTGCATGTTTTTGGACCGGGGAGGAAACCGGAGAAACCCGGAGAAAAACCTCCTTGAGGCACGGGGAAAAAGGGGAGAACATGCACAAACTCCACACACACATGGACCGAGACGGGAATCGAACCCGGACCCTGGCGGTGGTGTGAGACGAACGTGCTAACCACTAAACCACCATGCCCCCCATTATTATTATTATTATTATTATTATTATTATTATTATTATTATTTCCTGTGCTAGATAATGATTGTGGAAGATCTTCATTCATCATTCAAAAGCCTCCACCAAAATCTGTAATAAGTTTCAAGGTTAAAAGTTTTTAGATTGTTTAGTAAATAACTTCTTAGTGGTTTCAAGAAATAAATTTCCTTCTTGCATTATTTCAATAAAAAAAAAATGAAATCTTCATTTGTGTTTTTTGCTTTTTTCGTCACTATTTCTAGTAAAAAAATAAAGCCTTGTTGTAATAACATTGTATGTTTGTATATTGCATAATTTAATTCAATTATTGGCTGGGATGAAAACTCATATAATATTTAGTAATTATACTTATATGCGAACATCTTCCACAAGTCATCACAGGAAATTATGAAAAAAATAAATAAATAAAAATAATGTCGATTTTTAATCCTTTTTTCTGTATGTTGGAGTTTAAACTAGTCCGGTGTTGTTATTTTTTTTTTTGTTTGTTTGTTTGTTTTTAAACCAAATCGAACTAATGATATCAAATGAACAATAACTTCACCACAATTTCTATTACAAAAGCGTTCTTTATACCATTGTATGTATATTGCATAATTATATTACACTATTGGGGTTTATATTATGATGAAATCTCACATAATATCTCATTTAAAAAAAACAAACAAACAAACAAACAAACAAACAATAACATTACAGTGGGTCCATATTCATTGAGGATGAAGGTGCTTTTGCATGTTATCGCAAACCCAGTGTTTAATTCATTCATTCATTCATTCATCTTCTAGCGCTTTATCCGATCTCTCGGGTCACGGGGAGCCTGTGCCTATCTCAGGCGTCTATGGGCATTAAGGCAGGATACACCCTGGATGGAATGCCAACCCATCACAGGGCACACACACACACATTCACATTCACACACACATTCATACACTAGGGACAATTTTCCAAGGTGCCAATCAACCTACCGTGCATGTTTTTGGACCGGGAGGAAACCAGAGAACCCGGAGAAAAAACCCCTGAGGCACGGGGAGAACATGCACAAACTCCACACACACATGACCGAGACGGGAATCGAACCCGGATCCTGGCGGTGTGAGGCGAACGTGCTAACCACTACGCCACCGTGGCCCCTCCCAGTGTTTAATAAAAAAAAACAATTTTAACAATGGCAAACAATTTGAACACATACAATACTTTGCTTTATTTCATTTGCCACGTTCAAGTTGTAGTTGTTTATTGCCGGATGGAGGGAATCTCGCTATGCTGCACTTTTCTTCTTCTGCAGACGCGTCCTGGTGGGCTCGGTGTGCACCAGCGGCTCCTGGACCACCGCGGCTGGATATTTCCTGCCCAGGAGCTCCACCTCCACCTTCTGACCCACAACTGCCAAGTCTACAGGGAGGTACCCGAACGCCAGGCTCTGCTGAGCCGTGTAGCTGAACGCTCCAGAAGTCGTGTTTCCAACCACCTGCGACAGATTCACACAAGAGAAAGCGTTGGTAGGTGAAAACGCCCGGTGTGTGTGTGTGTGTGTGTGTGTGTGTGTGTGTGTGTGTTTTTACCTTCCCGTCGTGCCAGATGGTCTCGTTGCCCTCGGGGTCGATGTTGTCCGTATCCACCGTCAGATACGCTAACTTCCTCGTTAATCCCTGCGCATGGATTTCCTGTAGTGCTGTTTTTCCAATGAAATCCACAGGCTGGTACACACACATATCCACACACACACACACACACACACACACACACACACATACGCCGGAAGGATTTAGGTCTCAATAGCTTAAACATTTTGTATGTCGAAGTTGATGCTGTGATCCGAATTTTGGATGAAGACATCTACCTTGTTGAGTTTGATGAAGTAATCCAGACCAGCCTCGAGAGGATTTGTGTCACAGTTCATCTACACACACACACACACACACACACACACACACACACACACACACACAAGAAAAAGAAGTGTACTTTTGTGTATTTAATGACACATCCATGAGGTCTTTACTGTACATTCCGCTCAACACACATTGTACGTACATATAAATACATGTGTGTGTGTGTGTGTGTGTGTGTGTGTGTGTGTGTGTGTGTGTGTGTGTGTGTGTGTGTGTGTGTGTGTGTAAAAGACCTCCGCTCCCCAGCCTCGGAAGCCCTTTTCCAGCCTGAGGGAAGCCATGGCATAAGTCCCGAAGTTATCGATTCCTTCCTCTTTTCCGGCCTCCATGATGGCCTCGTACACTTCTGCCAGCTTTGGCATTTCCACGTACAGCTCCCAACCCAATTCACCTTATCACACACACACACACACACACACACACACACACACACACACACACACACACACACACACACACACACACACACACACACACACACGCACACACACGCACACACACGCACACACTTATAGCATGCTGCTCTGGAATAATTATTAATAGTGGAATTATAAAGCGAACTTCTTTTTCTCAAGCATAGATTTGTGTTTTTATATATATTTATATATATATATATATATATATATATATATATACTATATATACACCCCTAAACTGTTTAGGGAAGGAACAACTTGCAGTTTTTTATCTCACAAGCTGTTATAAACAAATTCGTCATATTTTTTCAGATGATATATTGCCAGTTTATAGCATCACTATTCTTTACAACTAAAAGTGAAAAATTCCCAGTTTATATATATATATATATATATATATATATATATATATATATATATAAAATACATGATCAATTAAATTATTGATGTCCATATTGCGATTAAATCTCACATAATATCTATTTTTTAAAAAGTAAAAAAATATTATTATTGATATAATTCATTTTCATTCATCTTCTAGCGCTTTATCCGATCGTCCCTCGGGTCACGGGGAGTCTGTGCCTATCTCAGGCGTCTATGGGCATTAAGGCAGGATACACCCTGGATAGAATGCCAACCCATCACACACACACCACACACACACACACACACACACATTCATACACTAGGGACAATTTTTCCAAGGCGCCAATCAACCTACCGTGCATGTTTTTGGAACCGGGGGAGGAAACCGGAGAACCCGGAGAAAAACCCCCTGAGGCACGGGGAGAACATGCAAACTCCACACACACATGACCGAGACGGGAATCGAACCCGGACCCTGGCGGTGTGAGGCGAACGTGCTAACCACTAAGCCACCGTGCCCCCTAGTATAATTATTATACTGATATAATAATTAATTTCATTAATATTTAATTAATAAACAGACCCAGTAAATAAGTCAGATCTGGATTTTTTTTAAAAACAAAAAAACTCCTTTCCAACATCTTAATGTCGAATATTCCTTAAAGTACTGATTTAGATTGTTGATAGTAAAAAATAATGAGCATTCCGTAATTGCTTAATTAGATCATTTTTCAAAACGACATTCTGTTTTGCATATCCTTGCGCGATCACGGTTGCCATGGGAGACGGAACTCCTCATCCCCGTACCTGTGTAGGATATCCGTATGGCCCTGACCGGGACCCCGGCCAGACGGATGTCTTTGCACTGGAGGAATTTAAAGGCGCCGTCGCTCATGTCTTGGTCGCTGATCTTCTGCAGGACTCTTCGCGCGTTCGGACCTGCCACTCCCAGCACCCCGAACTCATCGGTCACGTTCGAGACGCTCACGTCGTAGTCTCCGTCTGCCGCTTCTCTCTCGATCCATCTGACGCGGGAGCATAACATGTACGTAACAAAGCTGCCGAAAGATTTCCCAGGTTCTATTATCGGAAATAAACAGCGGGAAGCGTCGCTATGGGAACATCATCAACTCCTCACAAACGAGGCGTTATAGCGCATTTGGGTAGAACGTTGCATTTGTGACCACAAGAGGGCAGCATAATACATTAAAGATACCAAATGCATTTTTTTTTTTGGACGGTTTTCCAAAGGTCTTCAAAGAGATTTGTCCTGCGTCACTATTATCGACATTGTTTTCTTCTTTCTCTTTCTGAATAACCAGATCCATCCTTTTCTCAATCTTTCGTTAAAAACAATCCTTACCGTTTGTTAGACAAGTGTTGAAATTCTTGCGCAAACATTCTTTTTTTTTGGCGTAATTAACGGTGATATGTGGTAACGTCGTTCCGAGTTCCGTGCTTTTCAGGATCGCTTACAGGAACAAAAGCGCCACAAACCTAAGATCGTGCAGTTCGGACCCCGAGCCTGTGATGAGCAGGAACTCTCCCGGGGAAACCTGGGTAATGGTGACCTCGGCGTAGACGCGCCCCCGCGGTGTCAGCATGTGACTGATGTTAGTCACGCCCACCTGTGCAAGAACAAATCCTGGGGTGACGTCGTTACGTTCCAACACAGAACGTCGTTTACTGCGTAACTAATTAGGGATATTATTCAACACGCCATTATAATCATTCATTCATTCATTCATCTTCTAGGGCTTTATCCGATCTTCCCTCGGGTCACGGGGAGTCTGTGTCTATCTCAGGCATCTATGGGCATTAAGGCAGGATACACCCTGGATGGAATGCCAACCCATCACACACACACACACACACACACACACACACACACATTCACACACATTCACACAATAGGGACAATTTTCCAAGGTGCCAATCAACCTGCATGTTTTTGGACCGGGGGAGGAAACCGGAGAACCCGGAGAAAAACCCCCTGAGGCACGGGGAGAACATGCACAAACTCCACACACACATGGCCGAGACGGGAATCGAACCCGGACCCTGGCGGTGTGAGGCGAACGTGCTAACCACTAAACCACCGTGCCCCAGCTATTATAATGTAACCCAATAAAAGTACATTTAACATAGTTACCCCCCTCCCCCGGTTTGGGGTGTATATTACCAGGAAATAAGGGTCTGATGTTGGTAAGATATAAGCTATAAAAACGCTTGTTTACTGCGTTCCTGAATGATGCGCTTTAAGAAACGTTACAAGAACAATAAGAGGAATAAACAGTATAAAATAATACAGTAATGTAAACAGTAAGTATGGAATACGTGTGTGGATGTAAGTTCGTAAAGTGTTTGTGGAGCGTCTGTAAACACTAAGTAATGTCTTATAGCTACAAGCGACCCTTCGAGGAAACACCATAATGCCGACGTGGAACACGGCGATCATGAGGTTATATTTACGGCATTTGACGGACGCCGCTATCCGAAGCGACTTACAACTTAGAGGGTTAAGGGCCTTGCTCAAGGGCCCTTGATGGTGGTGGGATTTGAACTTGTGATCTTCCGGTCCAGAGACCAATTAAGGCCTTAACCACTGAGCGACCACCTCCCCAGTTTCACACTCCTGCTTTACTGCTGATCTATCTTTCTTTCCAAAAAAAGGATCGTTATTTAAAGTATCGTGATTGTCGATATATCCTTACATCCCCTAGGCGTTAAAAATACAAAACCCACCACCGCAAAGACATTCCTGAAAGAACTTACATTTACAATAATGGCATTCAATAGACGCCCTTATCCAGAACTGAGGGTTAAGGGCCTTGCCCAAGGGCACCACTAGTGGTAGCTTGGTGGTTGTGGGGTTTGAACCTGCGACCTTCTGATCCATAGGCCGACACCTTACCCACTAAGCCACCACCACCTTCCCGTCCCGCTTACCTTCGGCATGTTGTTGGCGAACAGACGATCCAGCAGCTTGTGCGCGTCCTTTCCTTTGACTACGAACTTTCCGAACGGTGAAAGGTCGATGACGCCTACTTTCTCCAGGACCAGCTTGCACTCGCGCCCGACCGCTCCGTGCCAGTTCGTCCGCCTGAAGCTGGGTCTGATCAGAGCGCCCAAGAGCAATCTCAAATACCGGGAGGAAATTTAACAAAGGTACTGATGGAGTTTGGGTGGTGGTCTTACTTATAGCCCACGTCGTCTCCCGGCTTGTAGAAGTAATGCGGTTGTTCCCAGCCTGCATGGAAGCCCATGGAGCATTTCTCCTTCAGCTGCTCGTAAAGTCCGCCGGCTCTGTTAGTGGGGCGTCCAGCAAAGCGCTCCTCTTTAGGATACCCCACTGAACACCGGAGAGAATTCCGTTACGGATACCTGGATATGATTCCATGCAGCGTCTACGGACTCCCCCCCCCCCCCTTATTTAAACTCACCCACGTTGTTAAACCCGTACGACTCTCTGGCCTTGGCGCACAGGTACGGCACGGTGGTCCACTTGCCGTAGCGGTTCGGGTCGCATTCGATCAGATCATAAGCCGGCTCACCGTTCACAATCCAGTCGCTCAGGAACTTCCCCACTCCACCCGCGTGAATGATGCCGTACCTATCCCACAAAACAAACAGGACGTTTTCAATCCGAGTGTGTCCTATTACGCATGTCATGACCGTTAAACGAGACGGCAGATGACTGAATGACTGCAAAAGATTACGGAGATTATGACATTTGAAAAGTGGCAATCCCTTACAATCCGTAATAAATTAGAGATAAAATTCGGGTTTGGTTTGACCCAGCGAGCTTCCGTAGTTTCTCCGCCTCCCGCCTCAAATTACACTTGGGGAAATACCAAAATACAACATGGCGGCGCTCTGATGAATCCGAATAGCTCATTTCCAACAGGGGGCGCTGTTTCACCAGTCGTATGGAAACGGTTCGGAGTCCCGCTGTAACATTGATCTAAAGTTTGTAGCACGACTCATTTATTCCAAACACAAGGTGTGTGTGGCGTGTATATAAATATATATATATATATATATATATATATATATATATATATATATATATATATATATATATATATGTCGATTTTATTTATTTTTATTTTATTTACCCAAAGCCAATGGCGGTCCAGTAGTTGCGGAGCCCCTGGTGTGGCCCTATCATGGGCAGCAGGTCCGGAGTGTACGTGATTGGTCCCGACACGATGTTTATGATGTCTGCGTGCTTGAGAACAGGAACCATCTCCATGGCCATTTCTACATGCTCCATGATGCGGTCCAGGTCCGACTCGAACAGCTCCTTACCAAACCCTGATTGATTAAAAAAAAGGGAATAAATTTAGTTGTGTCAAAGTTAATATGGTGCTTTTAACGGCACGAATGCTATTAATGTGTGATTAACGCATTGTGCGAACGAACGTCAACGATCAAATAAAGAAACTTCAGCGCATCCACTGAAATTTCCCCCCAATGACGCCCCCTAGCTGCGCATTCACAACAGGTACGATCTCCTCACTATATTAGCGTATATTACCGTACGGAACCTTACGCAAGCGCATCGCATTCCCAAATCCGTATTACTGCAATAAAGCGCATTTTTACTGAACGCAATAAAGCGCTTCCGTATAACCTAAACACCGTATCACCAGTTTATATGGAAAAGCAACCGGAACACAATTCTTAAAGGAGCCACGTCCCATATTTTACACTTCAAACAAATAATGCAATAAACAAGAAATTCATATTAAAAAAATTTCCACAGTAAAATGAAATAATAAATAATTTTATTAAAGGGAGGGATTTTATACAAATACAATAAATAAAAAATGTATAAATATAAAATGAACGCTTTCTGAATCCGTTCAGTTTAAACACCACACTTGGTACCTGGAGGAACTCCGTCCCTGACCCAGGAGTCCTGCAGCACCATCTTCTCCTCCCTTTCGTACGGGCCGAACAGCAGACCGTCTCTCTCCTGGCGCAAATAGTACGAACCCTCCAGATCCCGGATCACGGGCAGCTCCGTTTTCAGGGCCTTCACCTCGGGGACGGTCGCCGTCACCACGTACTGGTGGTGGACTGGGATCGTGGGATGTTTCAGACCCACCAGCTCGCCGAGTTCCCGCGCCCAGAAACCTGCAGAGCAACCAGAGTCCGGGGGTTATAGTTAAAAACGATTGTTAATTATTTAATTAATTATCATCTCATGTCGAGAACCTTCTCATGTCTTTGTTCCAGAAAAACAACAACACGAGGACACGAGGACACGAGGACACGAGGACACAAGGACACGAGGACACGAGGACACGAGGACACGAGGTAACGCTTAAACTTTCAACAATGACTCTGAAGGAAATAAAAAAAAAAAAAGAATAAAGAATGAATAATTACGGCTGGTTATGTAACGGATCAGCGTGCCCTGAGGTAACCTCCACACATTGGGGATGTGTATGTTCTCTGTGTGTGTTTGAGCAGTGTGTGTGTGTGTGTGTGTGTGTGTGTGTGTGTGTGTGTGTGTGTGTGACCATCTCAGACGCCGGACAAAACCAGCTTTATCCGGCTGCATGAATAAACATTTCACGTCGTTCTGAATCGTCCTGTTTACATTAAATGGGGTAAAAAAACACAAACAATACTATATATATATATATATATATATATATATATATATATATATATATATATATATAGTATATATATATATATATATATATATATATATATATATATATATATATATATAATATATATATATATATATATATATATATATACATACACACACATACAGGGAAGTGGTGTGTAGCCCAGTGGGTAAGGTGTTGGACCAGAAGAATCACATAGGTTCAAACCCCACCACCACCAAGCTACCACAAGTGGGCCCTTGAGCAAGGCCCTGCGGGGGTTGTGCCATCACTTCCACTACTTCTACTGCAGGTACTCGCACCAAAAATGTGGCCAATGGACAAAAATAAACAACGTTTCTGAAAGCGTTCTTTGTTTACAGCGTTTTTTTCACACCTATATTTACATTTACGGCATTTGGCAGACGCCCTTATCCAGAGCGACTGAGCAATTGAGGGTTAAGGGCCTTGCTCAAGGGCCCCACTAGTGGGGTCATTGGGGTTTGAACCTGCGATCTTCTGGTCCAACGCCTTAACCACTGAACTCCCATCTCCCTCTACTGTAAAGTTTACATTGACATTTTATTCTACTGTGCATGAACTGTTTTTTATTATTGTGCATTATTTGTATTCTAGTCTTCCGTTGTTTGTTATTTGTTATTTTTATTGTCTTGTCTTGCACTGCACTTCTTTACTTAATCCAGGGACGTATAAAGAAATCGTTTAGCTTTTCACAAACGTTTCTCGGGGACGAATGCGCATGTGAGCCCACGTTCAAGACATTCATTCATTCATTCATCTTCTACCGCTTTATCCGATCTTCCCTCGGGTCACGGGGAGTCTGTGTCTATCTCAGGCGTCTATTGGCATTAAGGCAGGATACACCCTGGATGGAATGCCAACCCATCGCAGGACACACACCACACACACACACACACACACACACACACATTCATACACTAGGGACAATTTTCCAAGGTGCCAATCAACCTACCGTGCATGTTTTTGGACCGGGGGAGGAAACCGGAGAACCCGGAGAAAAACCCCCTGAGGCACGGGGAGAACATGCACAAACTCCACACACACATGACCGAGACGGGAATCGAACCCGGATCCTGGCGGTGTGAGGCGAACGTGCTAACCACTACGCCACCGTGCCCCACCGTTCAAGACATATTGGACGTTTTTAACGTAACGCTCGTGTTTTTCGGTATCGGAACACGAGTAGAGTTCGGGACGCGGCGTGACATGACCGACGCCGTAACGAAAAACCCTGACCCTTGACAAGCCGAAGCCCACTTGGCCATGTGCGTTCTCTTGTTTCATGTTCCGGGTCCAAAATTAGCGAGCGAACACGAACAAGAACAAGAATTCTAAGAAAGAAAGGAAAGTGGACGTTTGTGCACTCCAGGTCGCGCTGGACGGATTCGGGAAAATAAATAAATAAATAAAAATTCCGAGCCGCCTGGTTATTTTGAATGCGAGAGCGGCCAAAATAAACAGAACGGATTTACGCACTGGCATTACGTTTTTTTTTGTTTTTTTTCTTTTGCATCGCAGCTATTGGCCGGGGCTGACCAGGCGACTGCTGATTGGCCGACGGGGAAGGCGGCAACACGAAGCCTGAATCCAGGCCTGTTTGAAACAAGTCAGCAGGGAGACGTAAATAATAAACAGAGAGGAGAAACAAAATGTGCGTAAATCCAGTCCAGGTCACATGAGGATAATAATTGCGCAAGCTTGAAAAGGATCGCGATTTTGTGGGGACCTGTAGCGTTGACGACTCGCTCGGCCCGGATCGTCCCGTGAGGCGTCTGGACGTCCCATTTTCCATCGGGGGTTGGGACGAGACCCGTCACGGCCGCAGGGCTGTAGATCTGAGCTCCGTACATCCGGGCGCCGGCTGCCAGGGCCATGGTGAGAGAGTACGGGTCGATGTGTCCGTCACCGGGGGTGTAGAGTCCCGCTAACACCTGAGGAAATATGCATTTTATTTTACGTCAAAAGAAATGAAAAAGGATGGGGGCCCGGTGGTTTAGTGATTAGCACGTTCGCCTCATACCACCAGGGTCCGGGTTCGATTCCCGTCTCGGCCATGTGTGTGTGGAGTTTGTGCATGTTCTCCCCGTGTCTCAGGGGGTTTTTCTCCGGGTTCTCCGGTTTCCTCCCCCGGTCCAAAAACATGCAGGTTGATTGGCACCTTGGAAAATTGTCCCTAGTGTATTAATGTGTGTGTGTGTGTGTGTGTGTGTGTGTGTGATGGGTTGGAATTCCATCCAGGGTGTATCCTGCCTTAATGCCCATAGACGCCTGAGATAGACACAGACTCCCCGTGACCCGAGGGAAGATCGGATAAAGCGATAGAAGATGAATGAATGAATGAATGAAATGAAAAAGGTCGGGTTCGTCCTCACCTTGTCCATGTTGAGCAGAGGGAAGAGCTCGTGGACTTTCTCGGGTTGGATGAGGAACTGCGGCGTGGGATGCCAGTGAGTGCGGGTCATTTGGTACTTCATCTCGTCCACTCGGGCCGGAGTCGAGGCGATCCTTACGCTTCCCGGTTGATGGAAGCCGACCGCCTGAAACGACAAATCGCTAATAAACAAAAATAATTTTTCTATAATCGTCGTGAACACTTTATTATTCCGCACGCCGACTCAGAATGCCTTACCTGCCCCGTCTCTGCCTCGAGTCGCTCGTACAGCTTAATGCTGTGGTAATGAATCTTCTTCAGATTGATCCCGGGGTGATAATACGTCGTCAAGCCGGCCTGCGAACACAAACGCCATCACACGAACCGCCGTTCGTCAACCCGAGCCAATTCCTTACGAGCCATCGCTCATATACGCAGATATACATTACTGTATTGTTTGTTTATTTTTGTTTGTTTGTTTGTTTGTTTGTTTGTTTTTTTGCATAATTAGACCTAAACTTGCGAAAGACAATCAGGTTGTGGTTTACGAGCCTTTCAATAAATGGGGGCGGAGCTTCCGTGACTACCCAATGGTTAAAATTGTGATGTCGTTTACATGAAAATAAAAATATTTATACATTTATTTGTGGAATAGGTTATAACTGTATAATCCAAGTCTTCCAACAAAGATGGGGGCGGGGCTTCGGGGAATACACGATGATTCAAATTGTGATGTTAGTTAAATGAAAATAGAAATAATTTCAAAATCGTGCGATCGTTGTTTTTTGCATAATCTCGAAAATCGCACAAACATTTGCGACAAACAACCAGGTTGTGGTTTACAAATACAACAAATATTTCTCAGAGGAGGGGAAGGGGGCGGAGCTTCCGGGACTACACAATGGTTAAAATTGCGATGTCATTTAAATAAAAATAGAAATAATTACTAATTTATTTGTGGAATAGGTTTTAATTGCATATTCTGACCTCGTGAAAAACGCCAATCAGGCTGTGGTTCGCAAATACAAGTCTTCCAACAAATGGTTTTAAGATGGGGGCGGGGCTTTGGGGAATACACGATGCTTACAATTGTGATGTTAGTTAAAACAATGAAAATAGAAATAACGACAAAATCGTACGATAGTTGTTGTTTTTTTTTCTTTTGAGCAATCTGACCTCGCAACAAATCGCAACAAAAAGGGGAGGGGTTAGGGGGCGGGGCTTCAGGGACTACACAATGTCCCAGTCGTGGAAATAATTACAAAAAAATGTGGAATTACAATTTATTCCTGAATATTTCATATTTTTCTAAACTATTCCTAGGAATATCATTATTATTATTATTATTATTATTATTATTATTATATATTTTGTTGTTCATTTAAATTCCAAAGTTATGCATAATCAAGCAAAACGCAAACAGTGTAGAGGACAATCGGGTAGAGAATTTGACGGGTTCTGTGACCTACGGCGTGCCAGGTGGATCCGGCAGTCAGCTCGGACTTCTCCAGCAGCACCACATCCTTCTGTCCGGCTTTGGCTAGGTGGTAGGCCAGACTCACGCCGACGCATCCTCCCCCGATGATCACCGTCTCGGCCGTCTCCTTCAGCCTCTTCCGCAGAGCTCCGACATCGCCATCGCTGGGAGAAACAAAACCGTGGAGAATGTCAAGAAACCACTGCACGGTGGATCGGACTCGCTTGTGAGATCTCAGCCAGCTTTCCTTGGTATTTTCTGTGCGAGTTTCCTCGGGGTTCTCCGGTTTCCTCCCCCACGACAAAAAAGCGAAAAAACATGCCGCGTTGCCTCTATGAATTATCGTTAGCGTATCCGGAGTGTCTAGCCGTGCACAATTCCGTGGAGGATATAATAAAAGATAATAAGCAAAAAGAAAAGCAATAATTGTACATAACGATGTATTGATTGTAAGGTCGTGTAAAAAGTTTTATATTTAATTATCTGGCGGTTACGTAATCGAGATTAAAAAGAGACACAGAATTGATTCTTGTGAACAGATTAGAGGGGGGTGGTGGGGGGGGGGGGTGGAGGGGGGGTGGGGGCAGAAGGTTACTGCTTGGAAGGACAGGGGTGGGGTGAAAGACACTTTTTTGGCACGGCCCTCAAACATCTGTGTTCCAGTGTGGGGATTTGGGGGGGGTTGGTGGTATTTTTTGGTTATGGCACATTTTTATAAGAAAAAAAGTATAATTGCCCAGAGAAGTACCGGTAACATTGTTATTTCCCATATTTCAAATATTTCAAATATTGACTTATTTGAGCATTTAAGTCTAATAATCTTCATCTTCATCTTGTAGCGCTTTATCCAATCTTCCCTCGGGGAGTCTGTGTCTATCTCAGGCGTCTATGGGCATTAATTCAGGATACACCCTGGATGGAATGCCAAAACCCATCGCAGGCGCACACACACACACACACACACACACATTCACACGCTAGGGACAATTTTCCAAGGTACCAATTTTTCTTATAAAAAATATACAGTGCATGTTTTTTGGACCGGGGGAGGAAACCGGGAGAACCCGGAGAGAAAAAACCCCCTGAGACACGGGGAGAACATGCACAAAAAACACTCCACAAACTCCACACACACATGGCCGAGACGGGAATCGAACCCGGATCCTGGTGGTGTGAGGCGAACGTGCTAACCACTACGCCACCGTGCCCAAGTCGTCTACTACTACTACTACTACTACTACTACTACTACTAATAATAATAATAATAATAATAATAATAATAATAATAATAATATAATAATCATAATAATAAGACCATCAACAAGATCATTCAAGAGCGCCACTTTTAAACACTTTGACACTTTTTAAATACCACCTCCACCTTGCAAGATACACACACACACACACGCGAGCGCGCGCGCGCACTCATGCACGCGCACACACACACACACACACACACACACACACATACACACGTGATTTGCGCGTGCATTACCTTTTCTTCTCAGTTTCTTTCCTCAGCGTGCAGCTTAAACTCAGAACTCTGCTTCCCCCGAAGCTCCTGCTGAAGTTCGGATCTCTGCTCCAGCGCGCAGTCACCGTGTTCAGAAGTCTGGCCATGTCGCGCAGGACTCGCCGAGGAGACGCTCATGGGTTCCACAGCTTCCCCTTGGCCACCCTCCTACCCCCCCTCCTACCCCTCCTACCCCCCTCATCCCCACCGCCTCCCCGGTGTCGCCGCGGCGTCTTCGCGCATGCGCGTTGGATCTAACACGCTTTATAAAGTCGCAACGCGTCGTGAATACACAAGCGCCTTATATATTAAGCGCGATTTGAAATGCAATACGCGAAATATTAAAAACAGCCTTTTATATGTACAACTGTAGACAAATGAAAGGTGGAATTTACGTTACGTCACTACTTTATAATATGTAAATTGTAGATGAGGGTTTTTTTTAACGCTTTATACGTTGAGAAATTGAAAGGAAACGTTGATGTTGTCGCATCGCCGTTACTGCGTCGCTGTTTTGCATATTATATTCATTCATTCATTCATTCATTCATTTTCTACCGCTTTATCCGATCTCTCGGGTCACGGGGAGTCTGTGTCTATCTCAGGTGTCTATGGGCATTAAAGCAGGATACACCCTGGATGGAATGCCAACCCATCGCAGGACACACACACACACACACACACACACACACACACATTCATACACTTGGGACAAATTTTCCAAGGTGCCAATCAACCTACCGTGCATGTTTTGGGACCGGGGGAGGAAACCGGAGAACCCGGAGAAAAAACCCCTGAGGCACGGGGAGAACATGCACAAACTCCACACACACATGACCGAGACGGGACTCGAACCCGGATCCTGGACGGTGTGAGGCGAACGTGCTAACCACTAACGCCACCGTGCCCCCTTGCATATTATATATCCAATTGAATTTATAGGCTACGTCTATGTTGCATAAATCCAACCAAGATAACTCTTTATTTTTAATTACAACACTGAATGTCTTCTTGCAATATACATTTCTTGATCGTTATTCAAATTAAAATATTAATTTCCCATACATTGGGTTATCTGTGTACTTTATATAGTATATAATATATAACAGTATATATCAGTATGTGTATATTATATACTGTATATATCAGTATATATAACCTTATATATATATATATATATATATATATATATATATATATATATATATATATATATATACAGTCTATATATATCATATGCACAGAAAAGATGCAGTTTATTCGCTACTATCGATCTAAAATTTGCTGTATAGTTTTGAACTGATTCTTTTTGTGCATTTCAAATAACGCATTTATATATAATCCATAATCGCCCTCTAGTCATTTGATGAATGGGTGATATGAGAATAAACACTATAATTAAAGCGAAACTGAATAATGGTATTATGTTGTAAGGTATCCTATTGGGAAATAATACATTCGTAATTTTCATTTTGTGAAATTGTTGTGCTATTATTAGAAGAAAAACACATTCAGACTGGAGCTGCGAAGATCATCAAGACCATACGTTAAAATTATAAATGGATAAAAAGCAACTGTTAGTGGGTTAGCTCGTTCGCCTCACACCTCCAGGATCCGGGTTCGATTCCCGTCTCGGCTATGTGTGTGTGGAGTTTGTGCATGTTCTCCCCGTGCCTCAGGGGTTTTTTCTCCGGTTTCCTCCCCCGGTCCAAAAACATGCACGGTAGGTTGATTGGCACCTTGGAAAATTGTCCTTAGTGTATGAATGTGTGTGTGTGTGTGTGTGTCCTGTGATGGGTTGGCATTCCATCCAGGGTGTATCCTGCCTTAATGTCCATAGACGTCTGAGATAGGCACAGACTCCCCGTGACCCGAGGGAAGATCGGATAAAGCGGATAAGCGGTAGCTTAGAAGGATTGGTATTTAGGTAGTAGAAGATAGATGGTAGAAGATGAATGAATGAATGAAAAAGCAACTTAAAGGGGGCACGGTGGTTTAGTGGTTAGCACGTTCGCCTCACACCACCAGGGTCCGGGTTCGATTCCCGTCTCACCCATGTGTGTGTGGAGTTTGTGCATGTTCTCCCCGTGTCTCAGGGGGTTTTTCTCCGGGTTCTCCGGTTTCCTCCCCCGGTCCAAAAACATGCACGGTAGGTTGATTGGCACCTTGGAAAATTGTCCCTATTGTGTGAATGTGTGTGTGTGTGTGTGTGTGTGTGTGTTGCGATGGGTTGGTATTCCATCCAGGGTGTATCCTGCCTTAATGCCCATAGACGCCTGAGATAGACACAGACTCCCCGTGACCCGAGGGAAGATCGGATAGAGCGCTAGAAGGTGAACAAAAAGCAACTGGTTTTACACTGTTTTTTTAGTGAGTTTGTCTTTCTTGTTTTTGTTTACAGTTGTGTATAGTTGTTGTGACTCTTTGTTTATTTATGTTGTTTGATGAGGAAACGTCATTACATTATTGAAATGACAAGAAAGCCTACTTGACTTGACGATGGTGTGGTTCTGACTTTGTAGTAGCATTTTTTGGACGTCTCACACATGGGTCGAAACATCCAGCCACACTTTTGGTCCCGTCGTGTAGCAAGGAATGGAGTGCAAAAAGTGCAAGCGATAAAGCATTAAAATGGCGTGACATATGAATAGATTAGTGCACATAGGAGCACAGAGGGGTTAAGGGTCTTGCTCAAGGACCCAAGGGTGGCAGCTTGGCCATACCGGGGCTCGAACCCGGATCAGCAGCCCAGCGCCTTAGACCACTGATTAGACCACTGAGCTACACCCCCTCCTTAATACATTACATTAACATTACATTACAATCCTATTCCACCTGCAGTTGATGAATTGGTTTAAGTGACCATGAATTCCACATGTTATTTATTTATTTTCTCTGTAACTAAAACCACCAAATCGGGTCGTAGATTCCAGAAATGTGCATATCATCGTTTACAAAAAAAACATAGCATTAAAGTATTATTAGACCTCCTTTGCCTTTGTATATTTTTAACAGTTGCAAATCAAGTCCAGATTCATTGCGTCTGTCGTGTGAGCATGAGGCGCTGTAACCGATCTCCTCGCTATGCCTCTCTTGTGTTGAAGTCGCTGCTCCTGGATGCAACTGGAGCCGTAGCGATGGAGCGTTCAGGACCAGTTGGTATGTAAGATCCGGTCTGAACAGGTCACTACAGGACAGCCGCTCTGACAACTGCCAGCTGAGGGGGGGGGGGGGGGGGGGTTTTGATGGGGGCGGGGGGGGGGGGGGGGGGGGTTATCATATAGTCCGAAATATTCACCGTATTTTTAACCCACGGGACAGGATTTTAACGCCGTGAACAAGTCTTGCAAGTCTGACTGCATGCATGGTAGCACAAATATATAAATATATATATATATATATATATATATATATATATATATATATATATATATATATATATATGCTATAGTTATATGTATATGCATGCATGAGCAAAAACATTTACATCTCTACATTGTGTGTGTGTGTGCGTGTGTGTGGTGTGTGTGTGTGTGTGTGTGTGTGTGTGTGATCTACACAAACAGCTGTGTACTTTCAGCAGAAGATAACCAGAACCCGTGCTGTATTTGCTGATCAAGGACGAAGCCAAAAAGTGGAGGATTTAGAAACCGTGCACCTCGTGTGACCTCGGCTCAGATCGGAAAAAACACATATTTGACCTTTTTAGCTCACTCATACAGCTTTTATAAACTATTATAAAAAAAAAAACGTCATATTGTGTGTCCCTGTACGAAAATAATAATAATATTTGCATGGACAAAATGAACAGGGGAAAGAAATAAACAAATAAACGGGATGACAAACGTGTGTGTTGCAAATCCTGTTTATTACAACAGATTATATTTAATATGACATGTTTCATTTATTTATGGGTTATATTAATATATATATATATATATATATATATATATATATATATATATATATATATATATATAAAATACAAGAAATATCCCAAAAAGTGCGACTAGACACTATAAAATAACCCGCATGACGCCCCATAAACCGAATTTCATGACGTGTCCGAAAACATGCTGACCAGCTCGTAAATATTTGCTTGCCTCTTTAGCAGTGTGTGTGTGTGTGTGTGTGTGTGTGTGGTGTGTGTGTGTGTGTGTGTGTGTGTGTGGTGTGTGTGTGTGTGTGTGGAAAGGTTTTGAACCTATGACCCACACCGGCACGGGCACGAATCGATAGTCGGTCAACCTGTTGCAAGGACCGATAATCCACTCCCATCGTCTAGTAAAACACACACACACACACACACACACACACACACACACACACACACACACACACAAGAAATGTTCTTTAAGTGTCTGCACACTGAACTATCTGCAGCTCATCAGCATTATTTTATCATGCATTTTGCAAGTGAACCCAAAAAAGAAAAGTCCACTCTGCTGATTATTCGGTATTTAGTGCCAAATTAGTGCACGCTGTGATTCATTTCTGGCAGGAAGCATAAATAAATAAATAAAATAAATAATAATAATAATAATAATAATAATAATAATAATAATAAAATAAATAAAGCTGTGTTGTAGATTTAATTACAATCATCAACTTGCAACCCGGGATCTTGTCCGTGCATGCTATAGTCCACTTCTAAATAAACACGATTTCACGTCAATTCTTAGATAAGAAATCCACTGGATTTCGAAAAGACGAGAGGAGGGAGAGACGAGTGTGCAATCCCGTTTCGCAGAAGGGACGTGGGGAAAGATCCACACCCACCAAATTCTCCTCCTCCTCCTCCTCCTCCCTCCCTCCAACACCTCCTCCTGCGCTTTCTCAGAGGGATATAAAAAGCACCATAGGACTTCTTGCCTTCACCAGAGTACCCAGGCCATCCAGGGCTGAGATCTGCTCCGACATTAACATTATCAAACCCGCTTTGGAAGTCGTGCAAAACAAATGGCACCCGCCGGATCAAAGAAGGTAAATGAAATTTTTTTTTTTGATAGAGCTACAAATATATTAAACATAAGCAAATGATAGCAAATAATCAAACTTACCAAAATATTAACATAAATAAATAAATAAATATGAAGGTTTTGCATTTATTCCGCAGAAGTCATGTAAACAAACAAACCCAATGGATAGCTCGAATACAGCCCCCCCCCCCCCCCCCCCCCCCCTCACACACACACACACACACACACACAATATGAATTAAGTAATGATTGATTTGCTTGAAGGGAATCCTGGAGCGCCTGAACGCGGGCGAGATTGTGATCGGAGACGGCGGCTTCGTCTTCGCCCTGGAGAAGCGAGGCTACGTGAAAGCCGGACCCTGGACTCCTGAAGCTGCAGCTGAGCACCCCGAAGCAGGTGGGTTTCATTATTTTAAACCCTATTATGTCATAAAAGAAAAAAATCAGGTAAGTCGGGGTTGTGCGTTATGGTGGAGAATCCCTGGGCGCTATGAGAGGAGTCATGAGTGATCCTGGCTAAGAGAGAAACCTCATCATCATCATCATCATCATCATCATCATCAATCATCACCATCATCATCACCATCACCATCATCACCATCATTATCACCACCACCTCTTTCGGTTGCTCCCGTTAGGGGGCGCCACAGCGCATCATCCTCATATTTGGCTGGGCGCGGGTTTTTACGCTGGATGCCGCTTGCCACCCCACCCCTCCCCCATCCGTCTTGTGTAACACCAATAGCAGTTAAGAGCCTTGCTCAAGGGCCCACTTAATAATCACGATCAGAAAGATTTATCCAGACTATCCTTATTGCTCAAATATTGTTATTATATCTTGATATTGCTACTTATTTGCATAACCACTGAGCTGCACCCCCCCCCCCCCCTCCTGCTTGTTACATCATGTTTGGTAAGCGTTTCATGCCAAAAGCAACATGTGTTTGCGTATAACCGGATGGGTTAGTGTCAAGAATGTGTCTCCGGATTGGTTGAAAACAAAACCTGCAGCCAGACTTACCCTGGTTTTTGGCAATAAGAATACAACAAGCACGGTGGTTTAGTGGTGATCACGTTCGCCTCACACCACCAGGGTCTGGGTTCGATTCCCGTCTCGGCCATGTGTGTGTGGAGTTTGTGCATGTTCTCCCCGTGCCTCAGGGGGTTTTTGTCCGGGTTCTCCGGTTTCCTCCCCCGGTCCAAAAAACATGATGGGTTGGCATTCCATCCAGGGTGTATCCTGCCTTAATGCCCATAGACGCCTGAGATAGACACAGACTCCCCCTGACCCTGCGGTCCATCAGTGTAGTCTAGTCGTCTGTAGTCGACGGCTCGTTAGTTTATATCTATAGATCTACAGAGGAAGTGTGTGTGTGTGGGGGGGGGGGGTTCGAGTGCTCTAATCAAAAGCAGAGAACAACCCATAATTGCTCGTTAGTACGAATGTAAACGTTAATTAGAAGTCACTGTGGATAAGGGTGTCTGACAAACATTCAGCAGGGACTTTTCGTCCGGGGACACGGTGGCTTAGCGGTTAGCACGTTAGCGGTTAGCACACGGTTCGCCGGTTAGCACACCACCAGGGTCCGGGTTCGATTCCCGTCTCGGCCATGTGTGTGTGTGGAGTTTGCGCATGTTCTCCCCGTGCCTCAGGGGGTTTTTTCTCCGGGTTCTCCGGTTTTTCCCCCCGGTCCAAAAAACATGCACGGTAGGTTGATTGGCACCTTGGAAAATTGTCCCTAGTGTATGAATGTGTGTGTGTGTGTGTGTGTGTGTGTGTGTGTGTGTGTGTGTCCTGCGATGGGTTTGGCATTCCATCCAGGGTGTATCCTGCCTTAATGCCCATAGACGCCTGAGATAGACACAGACTCTCCGTGACCAGAGGGAAGCGCTTTTGTCATTTGATTTTTGCCGCTACGTGGAAAAAAAATTCGCTATTATTTCCTGCTCCCGTTTTTTTCAACGCATTTAAAGGTGTCATTCACAAGTGTACTACACGGTCGTCCAGTCCTGCCTGGGATCGAATCGAATTATTTTATATCGCTATATTATATATCGCTAAAATAGTTTCAGTTTTAAACGGTGAACGAATTCCGTCGTGATTAGTGAAGTCGGATATGGGAGGGTTTTTTTTTCGTATATAGAACTCCAACCAGAGAGGGCGAATCCGCAGGGTTTGATGGGTGCAACGGGAAAAGAACTCGCTCGCTCAGCAGCGAACAGCTGTGTACGGATTCTCACTTTCTGTCTTGTGTATAACGTCTCATCTTAGTGCGACAGCTGCACCGGGAATTCCTGAGGGCGGGGTCAAATGTCATGCAGACTTTTACCTTCTACGCCAGCGACGACAAGCTTGAGAACAGAGGCAACGCTGTCGGCTTCACCGTGAGACTCTTTTTTTTCCCCCTCCTATTTGCGATCTGTAATTTAACAACTATGGTGGTTTTCAATCAATCATTGGAAATGCGGTACATCTCCGTTCCCTACCCCTAGGGGGCGCAAGTGAACGAGGCCGCTTGTGACCTGGCCAGGGAGGTGGCCAATGAGGGCGACGCCCTGGTGGCCGGAGGCGTGTCCCAGACCCCCTCCTACCTGAGCTGCAAAAGTGAAGCGGATGTCAAGAACATCTTCAAGAAGCAGATGGACGTCTTCGTCAAGAAGAACGTGGACTTCCTGATCGCCGAGGTGAGGCGGGCGTGACGCCACAAACCACAAATACACAACGCTACCTATACAAATCAAAATAAATAAATAATAATAATAATAAAACCTTGCCGGAATGGTGTAACATTCGTGCCGCAGTACTTCGAGCACGTGGAAGAAGCCGAGTGGGCCGTTCAAGTCCTGAAGGAGACCGGGAAACCCGTCGCTGCCAGCCTGTGCATTGGACCAATGGGAGACATGCACGGAATCACGCCCGGAGAGTGCGCTGTCCGTCTGGTAAAAGCGGGTACGTTGTTGTTGTTGTTGTTGTTGTTGTTTTCCCTCTCGCTCTTTCTCCCATTAAACATCTCAATACACGCTACAATAAACATGTGATTTGTTGATCACGTAATTTATTCATTCATTCATTCATCTTCTAGTGCTTTATTCGATCTTCCCTCGGGTCCTTTGGGCAAATGAGAATTATCTTTAATTGTATTACAATGATCAGTGGCATGGTGGGATTTGAACTTGCAACCTTCATGGCGGTTATATGTGTTAACTTTAACATCTCATTCCGTAGCATCCAGTTGCGTTCATCTTTTTGCAAAATAAACATTGAAAGGGAATAGAAGCTTCAGCCCCTTCAGCCACATAAGCCCTCGCTCCTCCTCCCCTGTCGCAGGTGCCGATATCGTGGGCGTGAACTGCCACTTCGACCCGAAAACCTGCGTGGAGACTGTAGCCATGATGAAGGCAGCAGTGGAGAAAGCTGGTCTGAAAGCTCACTTCATGGTGCAGCCCCTGGCCTACCACACCCCTGACTGCGGCTGCCAAGGATTCATCGACCTGCCCGAGTTCCCATTCGGTAAACCTTTACTCATCTGGATAGATATGGATGGATGGATGGAGATGGATGGATGGATGGACAGATAGATAGATGGATGGATGGATGGATGATGATGAAATGATAGATGGATGGATAGATGGATGGATGAGGCTAGATGGATAGATGGATGGAATGGATGACAGATGGAGATATGGATGGATGGATGATATGGAGAGATGGAGGTGGATGGATGGACAAGATAGATAGATGGAGGGATGGAGATGGATGATAGATAGATAGATACAAGATGGATGGGGTGAGTACAGAATAGATGGAGGAAAGAGATGGATGGATAGATGTATGGAGGTATGGATGGATAGATGATCAGATGGATGGGTAGATAGATAGAGATAGATAGAGGTAGATAGATAGATAGATAGATAGATAGATAGATAGATAGATAGATAGATAGATAGATAGATAGATAGATAGATAGATAGATGGCATGGATAGATGACTAGATGTACCCACTATATGGATGGATAGATGTACAAGAAATGGATGGATAGATGGAATAGATAGAATAGATAGATAGATAGATAGATAGATATGGATAGATGGATGGATGGAGGATGGATGGATGGATGGATGGATAGATTTAGATAAAAAAATTTGATAAATACACTTATTAAATTGTATGAAGAACTGACACACCCTTTAAATCTGTTGTTTGTTTGTGTGTGTGTGTGTGTGTGTGTGTGTGTGTGTGTGTGTGTGTGTCGGACAGCTCTGGAGCCCAGAGTGCTGACCCGCTGGGATATGCAGCAGTACGCCCGAGAGGCCTATAAAGCAGGTATCCGCTTCATTGGAGGCTGTTGTGGATTCGAACCCTACCACATCCGTGCTGTAGCTGAGGAGCTGGCTCCCGAACGCGGATTCCTGCCCGAGGGATCCCAGAAGCACGGCCCGTGGGGAAGCGGCCTGGAGATGCACACCAAGCCATGGGTTCGCGCCAGGTGGTGGTACCCCAAATTACACCTCATATATATATATATATATTATATTTTTATTATTTATATTTATATATACATATATTTATCTCTTTTGGGAATGCAATGTGCTTCCGTATAACCTAAAACCGTATCACCAGTTTATATGGAAAAGCAACCGGAACACAATTCTTAAAGGAGCCACGTCCCATATTTTACACTTAAAACCAACACTAAACAAATAACATTGAAATTAACAAGAAATTAATATTTTAAAAAAAAATAAAATAAATAATCAATAATCAATAATTGTATTAAAGGGAGATATTATTGAGTGAAAGTGATATAGTTATTATACTATATATTATAATAATATTATTATTAAAGTATATAATTATAATGTTGACGTTTGTGCTGTTTTGTTCCAACATCTGGATCGATTCCATTATATATTATTTATTTATTTATTTATTTTTGTTATCTAGGGCTCGCCGTGATTACTGGGAGAAGCTGAAGCCCGCCTCGGGCCGCCCGCTCTGCCCGTCCATGTCCAATCCGGACAGCTGGGGCGTCACTAAAGGCCACCCGGACCTGATGCAGCAGAAGGAGGCCACCACTCAGGATCAGCTGCGTCCGCTGTTCGCCAAATCCGAAACCAAGTGCTGAACGGCGAGACGAAGGGCGTCCCTAGCGTGGGAACCGCGGGAGAGAGAGAGAGATCGAGAGAGAGAGAGAGGAGAGAGAGAGAGAGAGAGAGAGAGGGACGTGGTTGGAAATGACAAGATCTCGCGTTTTCTCTTGTTCTTTTCATCCTTGTTCGTTTACAAATAATCAAAACAATCGCCATTTTTTTGTTTTTTTTCTTTTCTTTTTTTTTTGCCAGGACCATTTTTTTATCCAAACAAAGCTGTTTATTTCTTTTCCCCGTCTCCAGCATGTGACAGTAAATATGTATTTATAATCGTAGCTCCGGAGCCGTCTTGCGTTTGCGTTTTACCGCACGCGAATGTCGGTAACCTGCTCGACGAGCTCGGCGTGGTCGGAGTCGTTTGAAAATTTCACCCAAGGCTCCGGTCTTTCCCAGACGGCGTCCCATCGAGTGATGACTTCATCGTGTTTTGCATTCTGTTGCTGGATCAATTGCTTCATTAAACGCCTTCCCATCATGCCTCTGGGGTTTTACCTGCTTTTTATTTATTCTGCCTCTTTAAGTTTGCATTTCACTTCAACGCATCACATAACAAACATATATCACAAATATTTACTATAAAGTAAAATAATGGTTTATGTGTCTAAATGCGGGGGGTGGCAAACTGGTTTAGTGGTTAGCACGTTCGCCTCACACCGCCAGGGTCCGGGTTCGATTCCCGTCTCGGCCATATGTGTGTGTGGAGTTTGTGCATGTTCTCCCCGTGTCTCAGGGGGTTTTCCTCCGGGTTTTCTCCGGGTTCTCCGGTTTCCTCCCCCGGTCCAAAAACATGCACGGTAGGTTGATTGGCACCTTGGAAAAAATTGTCCCTAGTGTATGAATGTGTGTGTGTGTGTGTGTGTGTGTGTGTGATGGGTTGGCATTCCATCCAGGGTGTATCCTGCCTTAATGCCCATAGACGCCTGAGATAGACACAGACTCCCCGTGACCCGAGGGAAGATCGGATAAAGCGGCTAGAAGATGAATGAATGAACGAGTGTATATAAAGCATGTGCTGCCCCCTGGTGGTTAAACACAACTCCGACTTCTTTTTTCGGATCCTTAAAGCACATAACTAGTCATTAACGAGAGAGAGGAGAGAGCGGAGAGAGAGAGAGAGTGAGAGAGAGAAAAAGAGAGAGAGAGAGAAAGAAAGAGAGAGAGAGACAGAGAAAGAGAGAGAAATACCCATTAAATTATAATTCATCTTCTATTCATGTAATTTAATAAAATATAACAATAATGTTCATATAATAAAATGCACGTTTAACGCTTAGAACGTATAAAACATTTGCACATAGTGTGTGTGTGTGTGTGTGTGTGTGTGTGTGTGCGCGCGTGCACTCGTGACACGTGACCGTTGTATGATTATATGATGCTGATGAAGCGTTTGGGAAAACGCACGCTCTCCCGTCATTGCGTCATCGCGTACAATGCGTGTCCCACGTGCCGGATGTTTATGCAGTTCATTTCCGGTACGTCACCGGGCAGACAGACTGGGAGTCGTCGGACAAAAACACGGGTCGCGGAGGGAGAACGGAAAGACGCGGCTGTCGCTGGGTAGTGACGCGACACGACACACACACACACACACACACACACACTTAGGTTTTAGTGTGCGCGTGTTAGAACAAACAGATCCGGTGGAAAGAAAGTAACAAAAAAAATAAAATCCCGGAGTGACGTCACAACGACCCTCCTAACGGCCCGGAGAGCGAGAGAGGGGGGGGAGGAGAGAGGGGAGAGAGAGAGGAGAGAGAGGGGGCGGAGGAGAGAGAGAGAGAGGGGAGAGAGGGGGAGAGGGGGAGAGAGGCTGAGTGCGAGAGGCTGCGTCCGCGACGACGTTCCGCTCGAGCGCGTGACGTCACAACGAGGGACCCTCACGCGCCGCCGTGCGCTTGTAAACAGATCCTCTCCCACGTGATCCCGAGCAGCGCGCGCCGAATCCCCCCCCCCTCGCATTGTCCTTCCTCTCTGC
>JACRUU010000006.1:17039754-17054754 GCA_030449085.1 Kryptopterus vitreolus | reverse complement strand
ATCTGGCTGTGAAAGGCAACGTGTCCCAATACTTTTGGATCATTTTCGGAACCCGCTGGAGAAAAATCTTCACTCTGGAGGAGAAACTTGTTTTTCCAGCTTCTCACAACAACAGCTGTGGCTTTGATCCTGTGTGTGTGTGTGTGTGTGTGTGTGTGTGTGTGTGTGTGTGGTGTGTCTGAGAGACACGTGGAAGTTCTTCCCTCAATACTTGTGACCTCTCGGGTGAATCAACCGAAGTCTAGAAGACAAAAACACAAACGTTTGTTTGTTTATTTTGTTTGGTTTTATTCCTGTAACCGCCAGGATTACGCAGAACCGCCTCGGAGCTTCTCGTGTCTCAAAAGAGCGAAGGCCTCGGGGTGGGGGGGGGAGAGGGGGGGGGGAGGGAGGAGGAGGGAGGGGGAGAGAGGAGGCGGAGCTAATGAAAAGCGTTTCTTGTTACGCAAGTTCTAGCCTGGAGCACGAGCCGTCTCTAACAGGTGACGATGTCAGGACTTTGGGAGCTTCTTCGTGCTCGCCAATAAGAGCAAGCCCGGTGTGTTGCTGTGGTGTTGTGCTGGTGCTGGGTGTGTGTGGTGTGTGTTGTGTCGGCTCGGTCAGGAATTTCCATGCTTTGTGTCATCTGGAAATATGCCCACACAGGGTCTGGTGTGTGTGTGTGTGTGTGTGTGTGTGTGTGTGTGTGTGTGTGTGTGCTGTGTGTGTGTGTGTGTGCAAGGTCCGGATCCATGTTTGTGATCAGAGAAACGTTTTTATTGAACATTAAAATGGTAAAAGTGAGTCACGTGAGGTTTCGAAAATAATGAACGTAATTAAAATGTGTTTTATTGGAAATTGTACGTTTAAAAAAAACAAATAAAAAAAAATGTATTTTACATTTGCGGTATTTAGCAGACGCCCTTATCCAGGGCGACGTACAGGAAGTGCTTTAGGTCTCGATCTAAGGATAAAGATAAAGATATTTTGTTTTAACCTCCAAATAAAACGCGTTCAAATTCACAAGGCCAGCGCCCAGGATACACCCCTGATGTACAGGGAAGCACAAATCACATTAAAACCGAGTACGATCAATATTTTTATAGCCGTTTTTTTTGGGGGGCGTATATTGATATTTTTGACATTGTACAGTGTTTGCACTGATTGCACACGCCAGGAAAAGGACGACGGCATTTTTACGTTCGTTTACGGATCATTCAAGTTTGGCGGGTTTTTTTTTCGTTAAACGTTGTAGTTCGTTACATTTACATTACGGCATTTGGCAGACGCCCTCATCCAGAGCGACTTACAACTGAGCGTTAAGGCCTTGCTCAAGAGCCCCACTAGGGCAGATTGGTGGTGGTGGTGGGTTTGAACCCGTGATCTCCGTCCAGAGTCCAACGCCTTAACCACTGGGCTACACCACCACCTCCTCCCAATATTCATAACACAAAGGTTAAAAAAAACAACGCTATATGTAGCGTTATTTTCATTTAAATGTCTAAACGGCTCCATGCCTGGTAAACGTTGACATCCCCTGTGGTATTCCTTGTCCTGGAGCTTTTCACACACTTTTCCGGCGTGAAGCTGCGCCGATGTCCTCCAAATCCCACACTGCGGCGGGTTTGAGGGACATGAGAACGGGACGCTTCATCGCCCCCTGTGGCTTGTGTGTTCAGATCTCACTGGAGACGGAGTATCTCGGTCCACGCAGGGTCGAGGCCCTCAGGAGGGAGGATGAGGACTGGCAGAGGAAGGCCCACACCGCGGTGCTGTCCATCCAGGACCTCACGGTGAAGTACTTCGAGACCACGGCGAGGGCGCAGAAAGGTATTGGGTCGTATAAATTGTTATTTTTAGACATAAAAATAGGGGGGGGGAGTGTGTACCTGTTTGTTGTGGGTGTTTTTTGTTGTCATGTTTATCCCGCAGCCCACACAACATTCAACAACGTGCTTGTGTTTGGAATAAATGCGTCGTTCTGCAAACGTTAAATAAATGTTACGGCGAGGGTTTTGGTTTGTTGAACGTTTCCGTGCGACCGTTGAAACCCCGCCCCCTCTCTTGGAAACGGGCTCTTGGGATTGGTCGGCATGTTGTGTTCGGTATTTTGAGAGTGTACTACACCCCCCCCAACCCCCCCTTCCCCCGTGAGACCTTCGGCTAGTCGATAAACACTTCCAGGAAGTGCAGGCCTCGCGGTCTGTGTTATTCCCGACGTCGTTTGGTTCGATACCGATTCGCAGCCCGTGACAAAGCCGATCGAATAACGGCGTCTCGTCTGCGCAGTGATGTACGAGCGGATGCGAGCTGACCAGAGGAAGTTCGGGAAGGCGGCCTGGGGCGCAGCGGTGGAGCGCATGGAGAAACTGCAGTACGCTGTTTCCAAGGAGACGCTGCAGCTGATGCGAGCCAAAGAGATCTGCCTGGAACAGAGGAAGCACGGGCTGCGAGAGGAGGTAGCGCACGGGAGCTCCACCCTACACAGAAATGTTTATATGATGGGTCAGGGGTCCCTAAACATTCTTCTGTTTACTTCGTTTCAGCCGACAGTAAACAGCAAATAAAATTCGGTTGTTTGTTTTATTTTATCATCATCATTTATTATCATTTGGATGTCGGTATCGTGATTATTTAAGCCAATTAGCGTAGCGTAGCATGGGCGTCTGACCTGGCCACTGTCACCACCATATCGGGCCCTTGAGCAAGGCCCCGGGGCCCTCAACTGCTCAGTTGTAAGTCTCTCTGGATAAGGGCGTCTGTCAACTGCTGTAAATCAATGCATACATATATTTATTTAATAAATATAACATAGCGCTCCCTGTGCCGCGAGTAAAAATAAACAGCATGTAGTGTCAGCGATCGGCCACTAGAGGCCGCTCTTGTAACAGCAGGATGCAGGAAAAACAATCACAATAGGGTCGTGGTTTGGGGACCCCCGTTGTATACCTCTTTTATTTGTTTGTTTGTTTGTTTGTTTACCCCCCCCCTGTCTTTTAGATGCAGGGGCTGGAGGAGGGCGAGGACGCCATGGCGCGTCTGGACCAGTTGGAGGCGCTGTACTACGAGTTGCAGCTGCAGCTGTACGAGATCCAGTTCGAGATCCTGAAGTACGAGGAGTTGCTGCTGACTGCGCAGCTGCAGAGTCTGCGCAGACAGATGAGCGGTTAGTCGCATGCGTCTGTCCGAGATGTGCCGGAAAGGAAAATGACACAAACAACAACACAAACAACAATTTGTGTTGTTGTTTTTTTGTTTTTGTTGTTGTTTTTTCGCTGATTCACCTGGTCTCTCACTAGCAGCTGTTTTTCAAAACATCTGTGTGTGTGTGTGTGTGTGAGTGTGTGTGTGTGCGAGTGTTTGTCTGTATTTGTGTGTGTGTGTGGTGTGTGTGTGTGTGTGAGTGTTTGTCTGTATGTGTGTGAGTGTGTGTGAGTGTGGTGTGGTGTGTGTGTGTGAGTGTGTATTTTGTGTGTGTGTTTTGTGTGTGTGAGTATGTGTGTGTCTGTGAGTATAGTGTGAGTGTGAGTGAGTGTGTAGTGTGTGGTGTGTGTGTATGTGTGTGTGTGTGTATGTGTGTTGTGTGTGTGTGTGTGTGTGTGTGTGTGTGTGTGAGATTCATGCTCGGAGCTGCTCACTTGCACCACATGCTGGATCCTGATCTTCCTGAAGGAGACGAGCGACACGTTGTCGCGTATGCTGACGTCATGTATGTGTGTGTGTGTGTGTGTGTGTGTGTGTGTTGTGTGCGCAGAGAGGCAGGACGAGGTGGTCTATTACGACACGTACGAAAGTCCCGACGCCCTGCAGGCCACCGACGAGGCGTCCCTGGCTCCCGCGCCTCTGAGAGACGAGGTCATGCAGCTGCAGCAGCGGACGCGGCAGTTAGAGGCCAGGAGGGGGCGCATCACCGCCAAGAAAGCCTACCTCAAAACCAAAAAGGTAGCAGCCAATCACAGCGCAGGAGTCCAAACAGCACAATAATCACACCCACCCTAGCAGCCAATCACAGCGCAGGAGTCCAAACAGCACAATAATCACACCCACCCTAGCAGCCAATCACAGCGCAGGAGTCCAAACAGCACAATAATCACACTCACCCTAGTTAAGACCCCCTTTTTACTTCCTGAGTGAAGTCTCGATGACAGGCATTTTTTTTTCTTTCTTTCCTTCTTTCTTCTTTTCTTCTTCTTTCTCTTTTTTTTTTCTTTCCTTCTTTCTTTCCTTTTTCCTTCTTTCTTTCCTTTCTTTCTTTCTTTCTTTTTCCTTCTTTCCTTTCTTTCCTTCTTTCTTTCTTTCCTTCTTTCTTTCTTTCCTTCTTTCTTTCTTTCCTTCTTTCTTTCTTTCCTTCTTTCCTTTCTTTCCTTTCTTTCTTTCTTTCCTTTTTTTCTTTCCTTCTTTCCTTTCTTTCCTTTTTCTTTCTTTCCTTTCTTTCCTTCTTTCTTCTTTCTTTCTTTCTTTCTTTTTTTCTTTTCCTTCTTTCTTCTTTTCTTCTTCTTCTTTTTCTTTCCTTCTTTTTTCCTTCTTTCTTTCTTTCTTTCTTTCACTTTCTTTTTCCTCTTTTGTCTTTTCTTTCTTTCTTTTTTCTTTCTTTCTTTCCTTTTTCTTTCTTTCCTCCTTTCTTTCTTTTTTTCTTTCTTCTTTCAATTAGGAAATCTGCATCGTCAATCACACCCAGAAAGTTCAGCAGCGTCAGGGCGGTCAGGACCTCGACTCCCAGCATGCTCTGCGCCAGGTATTATTACGTTATTAACGCGCTACGTTCTCTTCGGAAACAATTTCCGTACGTTCGTATTTAACGTTCGTTTATTTGTTTTTTTTCCGCAGCAGGATGAAGAAGAGGAGGAAGTGAGGAACACTCGCGTCAGCCAGGAGAGACAGAAGACGTTGGACCGACTGCGCAGCTTCAAACAGGTTCTTTCCTTTTCCCCCCCGATCACGTTAAACACCGTAAAAAACCGCGTGGAGACGTTATTTAATGCTTGCGTTCCCCCCCGCAGCGCTACCCGGGTCAGGTCACCCTGAAGTCCACGCGCCTCCGCCTGGCACACGCCCGCAAGAAAAGCGGCGTCGCCCAGACGGTCGCCAAAGCGCTCCAATCCCAGACGCAGACGGCCAGCGTGCAGACGGACGACGCTCCGGCGTCTCTGAAAGTCCCCGCCGCCGTCCCGGAGCTTCAGAGGCCCGAGGGGTTCGCGTCTTTACCCGCCAACGTCCCGCCCGTCCCAGAGACGCTCGGGCCGTGCTCGCTGCCCACGCTCGCCGAACGTCACGTCCTGGACTCGTCAACATCCCCCATCTCTCCTCCGCCTCCGCCTCCTCCACCTCCGCCTCCTCCTCCCTCCCTCGAAGACGCGCAGGGGGAGGGGCAGGGCAGCCCCGCGTCCCAACCCAAAGCCGAAAGCCCTCTCGGCCCGTTCTCCGCACGCTTCTTCGACAGCAGTCAGCTCGTCAACGCTCGCAAGAAGCTGAGGAAGACGTCGTCTCTCGAGTCGTCCCAGTGGAGGAGAGGTGAGACCGCAGGAAGTTCTTCCTCCGTTTTTCTTTCTTTCTTTCTTTCTCTCTAACCTTGTTGTAAATGATCTTTGGGGGCTAAGAGGGCGGGGCTGGTGAGGGGGCGTGGCTGGCGAGGGGGCGGGAGATCTTCCAACTTGTGTAAAGCAGGGCGCAATCCAACCTATGGCTAGTAAAAGTCGGGCGTTCCAATACTTTTGGACGCCGGTGCGCACGCACAGTCGCAGGGAGCGCCGAGCAACCTATAATGCAGTAGAGCAGAAAGAGGGCGGGTCAGTCGGAGCACATTACACACTGACGACACGTTTATTTTGAACGTGGGACGTGATTTTCACCCCCCCGAGCCATTTTTTCCTGTCGTCCCCCCCTGTCACAGCGTCCTCTCCCATGGACGAAGTCCTGGCCAGCCTGAAGCGCGGCAGCTTCCACCTGCGCAAGGCCGAGCTGCGGGTTCTCGCCCCTGATCCGGACCAGGACGACGGGAACAACATCCTGGCCCAGATCCGGCGCGGCGTGAAGCTCCGGAAGGTGCGGCATCACGAGCAGCAGCGCTGCACCGAATCCAGCGACCCGCTGACGCGCAGCATCCACGAAGCCCTGCGGCGCATCAAAGAGGCTTCCCCCGAATCCGAGTCTGAGGACGAGGGGCTGCCGTGCACCGACTGGGAGAGCTAGATAGATCACTTATAGTGATACTCACTTCCACACACCACACACACACACACACACACACACACACCTTTAGTGGCCAGTGTATATATTCATTTATGCACACATCAGACACGTTTAACATCGTTGATTTCAAACGAAAGTTTATGAAGGAAAGGTTTTTGTAGGAATCAGATACACACACACACCACACACACACACACACACACACACACACACACACACACACGCCACACACACACAACACACACTGGGTTCAAAAGCACAACCTTCATATGTGCCGTGACAGCATACATCACTTCAACCCCTCCTTCACTCTCTGTCTCTTCTGTCTGAACAGCCGACGTCTAGCCATGTTTTATATATTATATATTATATATATATATATATATATATATATATGTATATATTATATATATGTATATATATATATTTCTCTCACAAGCCCCCCCCCCCCCCCCCCCCCCCCCCCCCGCCCCTTTTGCCGATTCAGTATTCAGTAACACAATGCAATCGTTCCAAAAAGTCGGATTCTTCCCGCGAGAAATTTCTAAAACGCGTAACGTGTCCTTTTTTTTATTATTATTTGTTTATTTTTAAAGACCAAAAATCAGCAAACATATTCTCATAACGCAGCCTGTATGCAGATGCCCAGGATGTGAGCGTAACGAGTTTAATTAACGACTTAGGTATTAATAATAAAGCACACTAAGTACAGACCAGCAGCGTGCTCGAGTTTTTAATAATAATAATAATAAATAATAAATAAAACTATATAATAAAACTAAATAAATAATAAATAAATAAAACGCCGTCTCGAAGGCGTTACGCATTTTAACAGCTTAACGAAAAAGAGCTTAAGGAAAAACGTTAAAAGTGCACGCACGACAATAAATTGACGGCTCGTCGTTGGGAGACACAGTTTGCGTTTGTTATTAATGCGTACGACGCGTTTAAAGCACCGTCCGGTCGTATTAAAATCACGTAAAGTGTTTTTTCACGTTAAGCGTTTTAGATGCCCCCCCCCCCCCCCCCCCCCCACCCATGCCCCCCCACCCCCCCCCCCCCCCCCCCCCCCGATCGAGACAGAAGCGTGTTTATTCCGTGCTTTTTTTTTTTTTACATGGCCGGGGAAAACGTCGGATGTGTGTAGCGACCCCTCATGCACTGATGCCACCTACAGCCCCATCCTATCCTTCATCTACACCACTCACAAGTGCCGCTCTGTTCGTTTTCCACGTGATTCTGAGTGTGTGTGTGTGTGTGTGTGTACACACACACATATATAAATATATAGTATTTCCTTTTCGAGTGGTGTAGGTTTATTTTGATAATCATGTATTCGTACTCATTCACCAAGTTAAATTCCACGTAAGTCTATAATGTGGGTGTGTTTTTGTTTTTTAACGTATTGTTTGTTGTATTTTTCACGGCGTGATTTTCGTTTTCATTCACGGTTTACTTCGGATATTTTAATCTTTGACTGGCTACGATAGTTTTACAGAACGTTTCCAGTTAACGATTTCCTTTACGTTAAATCCGAAAACGGAAAATCGGATCGTCTTTGAGTCTCAAAACGAACGAATCTTTATATCGCGCCATTTATTTCGCTGCATTCCTTTTTGACCCGCTAATTTATATTTCTATACACAACCTCCGAACATCAATCAAGGAGTCATGTGACAAAAGAACGAAGGACCAGAGGAGTCACGAGATGGACTTTATATAACCTATAGAGATTTTGCGATGCTTTAGTCACGAACGAATCACTCGCGGAGAAAAATCGCGCATGAACGACCTATCACTAGTGTTCATTTACTCTTTAGCAAGCCCCGCCCACCGCTTCAAAGTGGGTGGAGCTGGATAACTCCACCCACTTGTTCAAAAAAAAAAAAAACATTCAGCAATCGAGAGCTTTTTAAAATTCCCGTCATTTTATCATCGTTACACACAACGTTATATTCGGTAGCGTTATATTCGAAGCGTTCCGCTAGCTACGTTACGACGCCGTGTCAGAATTACGACGTTTTTTTTAGAAAGCGCATATCGAGTTTATCGTTAATGCGTAGCGATTGTTTAGCGCCGGTGCTCGCGAATCTATACTGTGCGAAATAAAGGCGCGTTTCGTTCCATTTTTAAGTGCTTAATTCGTTAAAAACAAAAATAATAACGACATTCGGAGATCTAAACACGTTACGTCTGATTTAGACCGCGCAACAAACGCCATGAGGCGTCAAGTTCGTTAATTGCCGGTCGAAAACCAGAAAAATCGGACGCACCAGAAACGATGCGAGCCGATAAATCAATCGCCGTCCAATTAATACACGCGGAATCGTTTCAGGACCGGAAACTTTCCCACGGGAGCGGGAATTAACGGGAACAAACTGGCGAAATATAGCGCAGTATAATTGTGGAGAAAACAATCAGATTTAATGCAATTCCTAACGAATGTTTATATATTCGTCCGATCAAGATTAAGTTTTATATATATATATATATATATATATATATATATATATATATATATTATATATACACGATATAAGGGGTCCGGGGGTTCGATTCACGTGTCGGCCATGTGTGTGTGGAGTTGTGCATGATTCTCCCTCTCCCCGTGACTCAGGGGGGTTTTCTCTCCGGGTTCCTCCAGTTTCCTCCCCCGGTCCAAAAACATGCCGGGAAGATCGGATATAGCGGTAGAAGATAATGAATGAATGAATGAATGAATATACGATATATCAAAAGAAGTTCGCTGCACATTTCGTCACTTTCTCGCGCCAGTTACGGGGTTTTAAGCGTAATTCTGACACGTCGTAAAAAGCTCTCGTAAAAACCATCCCACCGTTTTCCTCGGCGCCATCTCATAGCCATTCCCAAATCCATCAACCTGCTGCTGAGTATAAACACACACACACACACACACACACACACACACACACACACTCTGTGCGATGTTGCAGGTATTTTATTTCCAGGGCTGCATTTTTGTTGTTTTTTTTTGTTGTTATTATTATTATTATTATTTTGTTTTTGAAAAAAAAAAACAACTTCCTTTATCCGCGTTCTCAGCCGTTCGGTGGCGATTCCACGTTTACGATTTCGATCCCGCTGTACGTTACGGTGCTGAATATGACGGAATAAACCAATCGGCGTGAGAACCGGATCACGACACGTGGCTTTTCACAGTGCGACCACGTCGAAGGCGCGCGAGCCGATCCCGGGGAATCCCGCGCCGCAACCGGGATCGGCCTCGCAGCACCGACAACACCCGAAAGTAGGGGGCGCACTTTTATTTGAGCACGGTTTTTTTTTTTTTGTTGTTGTTTCATCGTTTGTACTGTATTTAATCTCTTTTTTTTTAATTCGTTAATTCATATTCCAATCGGTTTGAATCGTGTTATTTGTGGTATACCTTCTATGCATTGCTATCCTGTGTCTTTATCACACGTCCCCCGGCAAAGCGTACGAAAAGAAGAATAAAGTCTTATTTCAGTTTGTAACGCTAACATTTTTTCGCAAACACCCTCGAAACCGAAAAAAACAAACGGGAAAAAAAAAACACGCCGGATATTCTATACGTGACGCGAAACGGCGTCACCGGAAATGTGCAATATTCTAGCGGAAACTGAAAAATACGTATTTTTTTTTCCCACGTGTATTATAATGTAACGAAACAGGAAATCAGCTGCATGATTGCTTACATGTATTTATTCAGCTTAATATTTAAAAACAAAAACAAAAAGTGTATAACAGTGCGGTCGGTGTAAAAGGATTTTTTTAATGCGTTTTTGTTTGTAGTTTTTTTTTTTTTTTTTTTTTGCATTCACATGAATTTCTTCACCTCATTTTATTTTATTGCTGAAGATGTTTTGGTAAAGAAACTGTTTATTTTTTTTTCTCTCCCCGTTACACGAATAAAGACAGGTAGTTAATGATTCTGTCGTTGTCCTGTTTTTATTTATGTTTAAAATCCCCTTTTAGAGGCATCGCTGATGGGAATAACATCTTTTATTTTCTGGTTTTAAATGAACATTTATGTTAAAATATTTAATATTAATAATAATAGATAGATAGATAGATAGATAGATAGATAGATAGATAGATAGATAGATAGATAAAATTGGGATAGATAGATAGATAGATAGATAGATAGATAGATAGATAGATAGATAGATAGATAGATAGATAGATAGAGAGATATAAAATGGGATTGATAGATAGAGAGATAAAATTGGGATAGATAGATAAAATGTGGATAGATAGCTAGATAGATAGATCAAATCTGGGATAGATAGATTAGATAGATAGATAGATAGATAGATAGATAGATAGATAGATAAAAATGTGGATAGATAGATAAATAGATCAAATGAGAGATCGATAGATAGATAGATAGATAGATAGATAGATAGATAGATAGATAGATAGATAAAAGTGGATAGATAGATAGAGATAAAATGGGGATAGATAGATAGATAAAATGTGGATAGATAGATAGATAGATAGATCATTGGATAGATAGATAGATGATGATAGATAGATAGATAGATAGATAGATAGATAAAAGATAGATAGATAGATAGATAGATAGATAGATAGATAGATAGATAGATAGATAGATAGATAGATAGATAGATAGATAGATAGATAGATCAAATTAGGATAGATAGATAGATAGATAGATCGATATAGATAGATAGATAGATAGATAGATAGATAGATAGATAGATAGATACTATAGATAGATAGATAGATAGATAGATAGATAGATAGATAGATAGATAGATAGATAAAATGTGGATAGATAGATCAAATTGGGGATAGATAGATAGATAGATAGATAGAAATGTCCTTAATAAAGAATAAATTGTTTTGTATGACAGTACATGGAGAAGGTGATGGAAGAGAAGGATATGGATGAGATGGACATGGTATAGAGCAGGTGTAGAGAGAGAGAGAGTGTGTGTGTGTGTGTGTGTGTGTGTGTGTGTGTGTGTGTGTGTGTGTGTGTGTGTGTGTGTGTGTGTGTGTGTATAAACGGATGTTTCAGGAAACACCTCTGTGATTTTTCTGTGATAACACAAGACCAAAGCCAAATTTTAGATGCTGTAGCGCCCCTAGTGGTGAAGAAGGTATTGCGCATAGTCAGTCATACCAGCGAAGCACGTCTTTTATATCACAGCAGCCATAAACAGGTCATTAACTTACAAGTCCTTCCTTCATCGTGTTTATTTTAGGACAAATAGGACAAAACTAAGTGCACCCTGGTCGTAGGCTTTAATGCACAGAGTGAATTTGGCACAAAAAACACGATAAAGTCTACGTCATGCGAGTCATGTGATCACATTTTGGTGGGACTTTATATGGTCAAAAAAAGTATGTCAAGGTCATGAGTTCAAATCCCAGCATCACCAAGGCATTCAACAAAACCCTCAATCATCTTCTGCGTGGTTTTATTAAGATAAGATAAAACGTCGCTCTGGATAACGAAGTCTGACGAATCCCACACGTATAAACGGAAGGTCATGAGTTCAAATCCCTGGTCAAATGTTCATTTGATGTGTTTTATGGATAATAGAGAGAGAGAGAGAGGTTTTAATAAGACACAGTGTATTTTGAATATATATATATTTTTATTTGTTTATTTTACTATAAATACCTCAGTTACAATTGTGTTTAAGCATGTGGTGAAATTAACATCTAAAATTATTATTCAACCCCCAACCAGTGAATAAACCATTATCAACAGTTTTAATAATAATAATAATAATAATAATAATAATAATAATAATTAAAACCAACCCACGTCCCCAGTTGACGCCTCCCATAAAATACAAGCCCTTTAAGTGTGTTTTTAATATATATATATTTTTTTGTTTGTTTGTTTGTTTTTTGTTGTTTTGTTTTTTTTTACTGTCCATATAACGGTCCTTTATACTGTACATAATCACAGATTTTTGGCAAAAGGAAAATCCACCAAAGTACCTTTAGCTACTGATGATGATTTTTTGTTTGTTTGTTTGTTTGTTTGTTTTGTTTTTGTTTTTTTTCTTCCGTAACCAAAGGCAACTGGAGTTAAAGTTCATCTGTACAGGAAAACACAGGAAAATAAAAAGAAAGAAAGAAAAAAAAAAAGAAACAGAATTTTCTTGCCACATCGTGGCATCATTTAAGAGTTGAAATACTTAAAATAGCTTAAAAATATTGCCGTTTTTTTATTTGCACGTCATCAAAACACAGCCGTCATACGATTTATTTTTTTAATTAAAAAAAAAAATTGTTAAATACACATAAAAAAAAAAACAAAAAAAAAACATTATATCCCATCGATGTGAACGTCTGAATCGGTTTCTGAAGGCGATAAAATAAATTTAAATAATGCAGAAGATCAAAACAATTCATTCAAATCTATTATTGCAAAATAAGTAAATTAAACAATAATAATAATAATAATAATAGTAAAAGAAGTTCACCCAGGTCAGTTTACACAACTGCACTATAAATTAGTAATATTTATAGATCGGGGGTTTCATGTGTGTGTGTGTGTGTGTGTGTGTGTGTGTGTGTGGTGTGTGTACATCGTCACATCTCTTTCGAAAAAGAGAGAAGTAAAATACCTAAACGTGAGACATTTGTGTGTGTGTGTGTGTGTGTGTGTTTTTCCTCTTCGTGTATTGCTCTGATAGTGGAAGGATGCTTTCTCTGTTCGGGTTTAAACGCCGCGTGTCGACTCGTCTTTTGGGGTCACAAAACTCGTTGACAAACGTCAAGGAACGACCTGACGCCTGGAATCCACTGATGGTGATAATATATATATATATATATATATATATATATATATATATATATATATATATATATAATATATATATATATATATATATTAAAGGAAAAAGAAAACACCAGGGCAGAAATCTGCGCGTCTTCATTCGTTTCCTCATAATCCACGAGCTGCACGTGACGCTCTGAAGAAACGATCCGTATGTGTTGGAGGGAAGCAGCAGGAACTCGGACAGGAGCTTTTCAAAATCTTCCCTACAGGAAAAAACCTGGAGATTCCGAGCCGGTAGAATAAACGGAAAATTCATACTGGATATTATAAGATGTGGGAATCGTCCAGGAAGCAACACAATGTCTGTCTCCATGCAGGTCATTCCCACCAATGTGACCAAGAAAAAGGAGAAAAATTCCCCAAGAGTTTCTCAAAGGATCGTAAACGGCAGCGACCAATGAATTTGGCGAGTAAATCCAGTAAATTCCAAAAGCATACAAGCATCGAGTACACAGATGTACCATTCATTCATTCATTCATTCATTCATCTTCTAGCGCTTTATCCGATCTTCCCATGTGTCACGGGGAGTCTGTGTCTATCTCAGGCGTCTATGGGCAGGATACACCCTGGATGGAATGCCAACCCATCGCAGGACACACACACACACACACACACACACTCATACACTAGGGACAATTTTCCAAGGTGCCAATCAACCTACCGTGCATGTTTTTGGACCGGGGGAGGAAACCGGAGAACCCGGAGAAAAACCAAGTGAGTTTAATCAGAGTTTGCTTGGTGCAGTTCCCATTTTGACCACTAGGTAGTGCACGGTAAATAGAGCAGGGTTTTTTTGTGTGTGTTTTTTGTTTAAATGGTCATTTGGTGGAAAAATTCCAGGATAAAAATCTGTTGTTTTTTTCCCCCCCCCAAAAAAATTCCGGCAATAAAATTCCGGAGCTGCATTTCGCATTTCTGCTTCGTAACGACGAGCTCTAGTCATGTGACCGATTGCATAAAACGTATAATTATCCTCGATAAACACTGCGTTCACTGCGCCGCGTCTCTTCCGTCTACAAAAAGCTCTCTGGTGCAAAAAAATAAATAAATAAACAAACAAACAAACAAAGAAATAAATCTGAGATGCCCTTTTCAGATGTGTCAAGTTAATAAAAAAGAAATTCTTTAAAAAAAAAAAAAACGCAGTTAGGCCCATTACATGTGTGTGTGTGTGTGTGTGTGTGTGTGTGTGTGCAGGCAGGCACCAGTGCAGTTTGTCAAAGTGCACATGTGTGACAACATGAACATCTGGAATTTCACCTCTGCTTGCATGCATGTTTTAATGAAGTGCTGGCATGAGTGTGTGTGTGTTTGTGTTTTTGTGAGTGCGCATGTGTGTGTTTTTTTTTTGTCTCCACCAGAGGGCAGTGTGCTCCTGCAGATTCTAGCTGCTTCCTCCGTCCATCAGTTTGGCCAGGCTGTCCCTCAGCTCGGTCAGCTCGAAGATCTTTCCGTCGAGCATCTCGAGGAAGCGAGCGCAGGTTTTTGCGGAAAGTCTCCTTTTCCGCGTGACTGCTTTCCGCTCGCTGCTCCAGCTCGGCCAGCTGCGCTTCCAGTTCCGCTGTCCGCGTCTCTGTTTCCTGAACACATACACAAACAAACAAACAAACAAACAAATAAACAAGACATTTAGGGTTTAAGATTTACACTTTTAACATCTGTGTCATAATGATGCATTTGGGTGAAGAAGCACTGATCTACAGTCAGGTGTTCCGATACTTAGGCCCACATATATATTATCTATATATATATATATATATATATATATATATATATATATATATATATATATATAAAAAATGAATAAATAATGTACGTTCCATTTCTCAAAATAAATGAGATTACCAAACGTCACGATTTGTGTACCGACTCTAGTTTCTGTGTGACCGTGTCTTTCTGGAACTGCAACTCGTTCGCTTTCTCCACTTCTGATTTTCAGTCGCTCCAGCTCCTGCAAGCACAAGATAATATATTATATAATATATATATATTATATATATATATA